>CM059976.1:24992100-25434114 GCA_030490835.1 Annona cherimola | reverse complement strand
TTGAATACTAGATAACCAACTTACATAAAAATACACATTTCAACATAGCATTCTATTCTAAATTTAACATAACGCATTTTATTTGAATTCCAAGTATAACCACATATTTTCAATAATTTTTAATATGACATACTTTGTCACCATTCCAAAATATGATTACATGGAAAATAGCGATAAAGTATATGACAATAAAAGAAATTTTTTAAAAAAATTAATGTCTAAAGAAGTCATAATATCAAGATAGTACTGGACATAATAATGGGAAATAGAGATCTTTTCAATATCTGTTTATCTAGGGAATAATTCAAGTAAACAAGAAGTGATGCCCTTGCCACCACATGAACCTAAAGAAAAAAGAAACAGAAGAGCCGAAGAACTGAATCAGAAATATGACAATTAGTGTCCACCCAGGTGGACTTTGCAGAGAATTATAATTATTCAATAGCTGAAAGCATGAAAGATCATAAATATCATGTCGTAAGAAAATTAATTATTCTTGACAAGCGATAGTGGCAAGATTGTTGGAGAGATGTACAACATTGATGATAACATGAATCATGATGAACTCTGTGATGAAACTAACTTCAAACTGAGACATACACTGCATATTGAAGTTCGAATAAAGTGTAATACCATTTCTAAGGTTGATCTTGATTGTTTTGCTCGAATGTGGTTAACAACTAAGATCACTTTTGAGACTTTAATTAGACATTTAGTGGGCTTACCAAGCCACCAGAGGGCAACAAGTGTGAATAATCCAATATATCCAAACAACTTCTGGACATCTATCTTCTCGCCTTCCTCTCCACAGAACTTTTTGAGAAGCACTGAGAATAAAGAATGGTTTTAGAAACAACATTTTTTTAATGAATAGAAACAACATTAATATGATAGCCAATCCTTGAAATGTCTATTTAAATAGCATTCACATGCACCAAAAAAAACTGACGGCACATGGTAGATGGGCCAATTCTTTGACAGTGCTCATAGCCAATGTTTGCTTTAACTAGTAATGTAGAATATATTGATAATTTCAACCAAAAGAAAAAAAAAACCATGATAAATTAAGATATAGTATCTTACATTATTGATCAATGGGAAATAGTCTCTAACTTATTAATATCAATATATCACTGATAAATCTGAAATAAATGAAACTATCAATAATCTCAAACTTATTAATATCTGTATATCGCTGATAAAATCTGAAATAAATGAAAATATCAGTTTCCTTTACGACAATTTATCAGTCACCTTTAAAAAAATATTATCAGATAAAATCCTAATTCTCGTAACAACAGTTAAGGCTCCAAAAGCAGCAGAGTCATCTCAAGCTAGACTCAATCACCTAAAGAAATCTTAGTCCCAGATGAGGCTGTCATGAATTCTGGGAAAGAACTAAAAATCATTTGCCATTTCAACTAGATTATGGAACCCAGAAGGGGGGGAAAAAAGCAGCAACTCTTTTCAATTGAACATCTGCCTTAATTAGTTGATGTTAGTGAGGTAGCAAGGCAAGGCAAAGAAAGGCAAAGAGATGTACAAGAAAGCAGAAATCAAACCAGTAAATAGACCATATGACACTGCAGAGAGAAGACCAAACAGATCTCCCACAAGGGAATGCTTTCCTCTGCACAAAAAAAGTGAAAACATGGAGAAATTAGAGGTTCATAAATCAGATATTATGTTTAAATATTAAGGGCATCTTAGAATATGACCGGCATATAGGATCCATAAATTGAGGTGTAGGACCACCATATTGAGTCTAACTCTCCATTTGTAAGAGGTAAATAAATAAATAAAAATCTCATTGCTTCTTACACCTTTTGATATGATTTAACATGTTGACTACCTGCCTACCTTAACTTTTTTTATTATTACCTCTACATTCCGATCATTTTTTCACATCTTTCCATAAAATTACCCTGACTATTTTATCTTTGTTCTCTTTACTCAATAATCATTACTTCTATCATACTATATCACTCTCTCACTTTTCAAAATTTTTTCCCTTTTTTTTTTTGCATCATTCCAAATGGATCCTAAGTTAGCCAATGCCTCACATCATACAAGTAGAGATACTTTAGGCAATTTCAGAGAAGTGGCAGCACTGTTTAAATTTACATTGGTCATTTATAAAAATCAGCTAGATCATACAAAGAGAAATACCCATCAGAAGTTATCTGCAAATCATCATTGGCCCAAGTCTTCCCCAGAGTTGTCATGGCAACACCAGCCACACTGACAAACACAGCAATTACTTTTGCTATATTTAGAGTGTCTTGTCCCAGAAGAGCACCAATGAAAAGAGTAAAAAGTCCTGAAGTTGAGGATAATACAGTTGTGCTTGCAACACTAGTACGTGCAAGAGCAGCATTCGAGAGATACTGAAACAAAAGGGGGTAAAAAAACGAAAAAGGATCAGCAAAAGGGCTTCAACCTGTCAAAATTTAGTTCTAGTCATGCAAAAAATAAGCACCTATAGAATGAATGAATCAACCATTTTACAGAAGATTTGTTGGTTCATGGTAAAATCTAGCAAACACAGTTAACCACAAGATTTCTTTTTGAAGTAAACAAATTTAACATTGTGTGAGAGAGTTTAGTTCAAAGCAAGCTTTTACACATTAATGCAAATGAGTTCCAGTGATATAAAATCAGAAAATATATTGAATATCCCATCTCCAGAGAAGAAATTGCTTACAGGTCAAGTCTGTCACTGACGCGAATCAAGATTTCACATGCACAATCTGCATGTATTTCACATGCAATCATAGAAATTAGGATTATTTATTTCATTTGGAGATTTAAACTTTCATGATGGTTCAGATTATTGTTTTAATATTTTATCTTGGATTTTTATTTCATTTGAAGTTTTAGGACTTTCATATAAATAAACTAGCATGTATCAGGATTTTCATTGACCTATAGGAAGCATAGCATATGTTTGGATTTTCACCAATTTATGAATTGAGAACATGACTCTATCCCTCTTTTTTTGTTCTCTTCCCTAATTCACTATTTTTTGCTAATCCTTCTACTCTTTCCCCTAATTCATTTATTTTCCTTGATTTTTTCTTTCCTTCTTCCCCATTGAGAGTCTCTCTTTCTTTCCCTTTCTTCCATTCTCCTCCAGCATTAATTTGGTATCAAATTTAAACCAGTTATCAATGGTCTTAGAGTCTCACCACCATCAGCACACCATCATTAATTTGGAATCCTATCACTATACCTAAATAGATACATTGACAATAGATCTAACAGAAATAGCTGCCAACAGCACGAGCCATGTATAACACAATGCTGCCATCAACATCTACCACTCTTGGCCATGTAGTGAATATCCTAGTAGAGCATCCCCAAAACTAGGATTCTTCCTCTGCTCCAGATGTCATCAATACTGTATGAGTGTTCTCCTTTTGAATCAAGTTGTCTAATTTGCTTCCAACATAATTGGTTCCCATTAATTGTGAAAACAAGAGCTTTTGCGGCTAATGACAAGGGATTCGTCCTTGAGTTACATTATCTTGCTCTCTCTAACCAGTCTTCAGTAATGAAAATTACTGTTCGAGGACTGTGCCAACACTAAGCATTAGAAGCAAGCACCCAGCCATCGCCTTATTCCATTTCAGTGCATCTTAGTCCTCAGTTTGTTGAAATTACAAAAATTACAAAAATTAAAAAAAGATCATTTTTGGCATTCCATTTACCCTTCAAGCTTTAGACATAGCAACTTGCTACTTTGATCAAAAGTATTTCGCTAGGCTTTCGAACAGTTGCAAGTTCAGAGTTTCCTCAGTCCCAAGTACTCAACATATAAGCATCACCCTCACTCCAAAAGAGTGTAGAAATCAAAGTAAAAGTGAGAATATCAATACTAAAATTCCAATACAAAGCCTAGAATATGCCCACGATGCAGCGATGCAAATAAACCAAACTACAAATTTTGAGTTGTAAATGGGATGGGAAGGGGATGAAGGAGTCGCCACCAGTTTTCAAGACAAAAGGAAAGATCAATACAATGAACTGGTCTACAACAGACATTTCAGGGCTGTTTGCTTAGTTGTGCAATGGGGAAAGGATTAGGTACCCATTGCACCCCAAAATGGGTTTCCTATTAGGTGTTTGATGAATTTTTCCACCCAACAGTGAACTTCAACTATAAGAGACCTGTACATTTCGGCAAACACTTTAGAGCCTCTCAATATAAGCATGCAGAACTTCCTGAAATTGACTGAAATTCAATAAAATAGAGAACAACTTCAAATGCAATGTGGCCAGAAGCTATTCATGCACAAATTCAAGTAACATAAAGCAAACAGACATTCTAATAAGAATTGCACGAATAAATAGTAAACAAGGGTGATAATACCTGCCGACAAACTGAATTTTGCAAGAACAAAGATCCAAGCAAATTCAAAGATCAAATTACTCTATCAATGGCATACAAAGAGACCTAGCTCTCAGCCCATGAAAAGGCAGAACCGTGTGGGTTGAGTAGCCATAGATAAAAAAAAAAAAAAAATTCTCTAATGTTTTACTTAGAATAAATGAAAAAACTCAAAGAAGTGGAAGACAAGCTAAGAAGAATGATTTCCTGAAACTCTCTCACCTACTGGAAGTAGTTGCTTTTGTTTCTCTCTTGAATTTTCAAAACAGCCGAAAAAATTGAAGACCCAACTCCCAGATTCAAGAGCCAACAACAGATTTTCCACCCGAAAAAACAACCCATTCTCTTCAGCAATAGCTGAATTTATAGATTCATCCTATGGCAAACATTGGAAAAGAATGAAATCAGAGGAGCATTTAAGTCCAATAGCATTAGGGCTTCCCTTTCTAGAGGTTTCTATCGAAAACAAATAATGCTTGAAGAAGAAGCTGATGCCTGCGATTAAATGGGGTGCTTTTTATATTATTTGAAAATATCGTACCTGGCACTAAGTGCTAAAAAATTTAGCATCAGGCTTTGCCAACTCTGGAAAATGACAAGACTCATCTGCAAGCAAAAATAAGTGCACCACTCCTGGCACCAAAGACTTTAACACCAGGCTATGTTCACTCTTGAAAACAACAAAACGCATCCGCAAGTAAAAATAAGGGGATCACTCCTGGGCCCTGGCACTAGTCTTTAGTATTAGGATGCACCCACTTTGGAAAACAGCGAAAATGCATTCACCGGCTGCAGAAAGAGGCGATCACCCTCCTGGCACTAAAGCATTTAGCGCCAAGGTGACCAAAAATAATAATAATAATAATAAACATTTTAGGTAATATGAGATGTCTACATGAATACAAAGGGTTTAACCCTCAAGGTTGAGTGTGTTTAACATTCCAATAGTTTGGTTTTAGGGGCACCGCCTTTATTCTCTACCCATATTCATCTATTTTTCCTAATCCTTTCTTCCTTCTTCCTGAAGGAAAATCGCTCTTTAGATTCCCCTGTCTTCACTCCTTGTCCTATATCAGTCAGAAAATTTAATGCTTGTTGGTTCATATCAACAAGACAACCTAATTTTAGGCTAGACAGATGGTTGACCTGAATCTCGTACAACTTTACCCTCTGACAGAGTAGGGAGCAAAAAGTAATGAAATTGAAGGGAAAAAAAGATGATTTACATAAGAATAAAAACCCTCTATTAACCAGTAAATCAATGCTACAACAGAATAAAAAGGAATCCTAAATCCATATACTGCAACGTTGAAATGCCCATGAATGAATTACGATACAACCTGTTATGATATCACCTTACCTCTGTTATAAACCAAATAGGAGCAATATAAAAGCCATATTTAGCAATTTCTTTTGTTGTAAGCTCTTTACTGACTGTATCCAGGTCCCCTTTGTTCCTAGCAATCAGCGGTTTTTCATCCTCAACACCGGGAAGATCTGCATCACTGTCTTTTCTATTCATACTTCCTTGCATTTCCATTTCCAAGACCATCTGCATTCCGTTGAGGTTCATAGAAGACTCAAGCTCAGAAGAAGACATCACAAACATTTCTGGTTTTCTTCCACTTTCAGAAGATTGCTTTCTCATTGAACTCCATACCCAATCCTTGATGAATGCTATTGGAAGATAAACTACCATAAGCGATGCTCCCAAATATGTGATTGCAAATGGCTGCTTGTAGTTTGCGTAAATACCCTGCATGGCAAAAATAAGCAGAGCATCAAAGATATTGATAAAATCCAAGTTGTATTCCACTGGTAACTCCCAAGTTGTATTCCACTGGGAACTCCCAAGAGTAAGAATCACATAAACCGGATCATGCAGAGGAGACATTTTGAAATCACAAGCATTCAAAAATAAGAATTTGGCAATCCATGATTTTTGTGCTTTTTGGAAGCAAAATGCCAATATAGAAATGAAACAGAATATAAAAGATATCATCAGTCTGATAGAATACTTCCTAATTATGAGTACCTAATTTATCCAAAAATTCCAAGGGTACCATGACATGAACCAGGAGGTTAATCAACGCATGGAAAAAACAATAGATAAGTATCACATTAATCCAATTCAAAACAGGCAAGCAAAAACAACAGTTAGCATCATTTTGAAGGAAAAAAGAGGTCCAATGCAATTCTAATAGTTAAATGCTATTTAATTCTACAGAGATTCATTTTTCCTCACCTCTCTCTCCACCAATTATGCTAACAGAAGGAAAAAAGGCTACAGCATAACATATGATAAAACTTATGTTCTCAAAGATGGAGTTCAATGTTGGATGGATATTTAGTACTATACAACATAATTGGTGACAAAATAGGTTGAACATTATGCATCATGGGCAGATGGATGAAGAAACCATGTATTGCAATTTCTTCTATATAAATAGCCAAACCAACAGAATATTTTGATAAATTAGGATCAACTTAAATACACGTCTAGAAAAAAAAAATATATATATATATATATATATATATATATATATAATAAAACAGCTAAGCATGCTGACTTATAATGGTTCAAACATAGCAATTGTAAATATTTTAATTAAAGCTCTAGTTTGCCAAGCTTTTTACTGCTCAATCGTGCTTTTTCCCACAAAAAGAAATTTTAATAGGTGTTTGGATAAAATTCAAAACCACGATACAGAATTCGAATCATGGAAAAATTACAATTCCAATTAAGTGCCAAGTTGATGCTTTTGCAGGATAGCAAAAGCCAATTGTTATATGACACTTAGGAAAAGACAAAGTTGCTCTTGTAGACTTGAATACTATAAATTAGGTAAGGGGTATTTGGCTGACTGTGGTGTGAGATTTTATACTGTGTATTGATTTAAGAACTTGAAAAACAATACAATGATAAATTTTTAAGTTGTCCTCATTAAATTTTCTAAAATTGTTATAAAGACTCGCAGGATGTTTTTAAAATTATAAAAGGATGGATCTAGATAGAACCTTGGGTTTAGGCAAATTATATCTTGGAAATATATTTTAAAGTTTTCTATAGTGTTTAAAAATTTATACCATACCACATGATTTTTTTTTTTTTTTGTTGATCTTGATGTTCATTTAAAATTTCAAAAGTCAAATATGTTGAAAACATTTATACATACGTGTTATTTGTGAAATCTTAAATAGATATGTATTAGTAGTAAAGATTATTACTAGCTTAGATTAAATAAAAAATGAATCAACTAATATAATCAGTACATTTACAGTCAGTCTACCAAATTTTAACATAGCTCTAACTTTTTTCAAAAAAAAATTTCGGTACATGTTAAATATTTTAAATAAAATGTAAATTATTTTGATGTATATTATCCGTAATCCAAAAAACTATCAATGGTTTATCAAAAAAAAAAAAAAGTATTACTGGTAGAGAAATAGAGGTTCTTATACTCAATGCAAAAAACTGTTAATGATGGAGAGACAACGACACTTCTATACTTATTATTTTTACATATGGAATATACCACTGCAAAATCCTTTTTAATCAAGCAATACTAATATACGTCCATTTTGGTAATTTTACATATCCAAAATTGCATTAGTATTTAAGCCAAACACATAAAAAATTATTAAAACCACTTATTTGAAAATATAGCAAAGCATTTACCATTTTTCACAGCACTTCATATAAAAGCACTACTTTAAATTGGACTTTTTACGACTCAAATTTGACAGGGCCAAACAGAGCCTTAGGCTTTTTTCCAAAATCCAAAATTTTTGAATTCATAAAAAAATTAAAAAAAATTCTGAAGGGAAAATCACCAAATTTTGTTAGATTTCCTATCGCCCTGTTATTATCAATCATTGAATACAACAGAAATGAGTTAAATCGAACAATTTGGGAATTCCTTAAGTCACGCATTTTCCACAATCAACAGCAATACCTAAATCCATTATTGGATTTTGTTTAATCTGTAGAAAATACTGTAATAATGAATTGCATGTTGTAAACAAACAATTTCTAAAACCAAAGAAAAAGAAAATGATGAGGAACTGTTTTTTTTTTTTACAGAGACTTTTTTTTCTATTCGAAAACTTTGATTTTAATCTTAAAAAAGATTTTTTAGGGTCAGTTTGGCATTACCTATCTATCCTACCTTTTTTTATTATTACTTCTACATTCCAATCATTTTTAAACTTTTTCATGCAACCACCCTATCTATTTTATGTTTAGTCCCTTTACGCTTAATCATTACCCCTATTTTATTACATCACAACCTAACTTTTTCAAAAAAAATTTCCCAGTTTGTTTTTTACCTCTTGTCAAGTGGACCCTTATATCATAGTGGAAGTTTTAATTTAACCTTCTTTATCTGCAATACTAGTTTTGAAAATCAAAATATATTTTCAAAGCTCTGGATGAAAACAACATCTGAATGAAGTGTTATTTCTGCCTAATCAATATCATAGTTAAGGCCTACCATTAACATTGATAATATCAATATTTCTCATGAAAATTCAAATATCAACTATAATATCAATAATTTCATGGATGGTATTGAAAAACTGGAGGGAAACGACACATAATATTTCTTCCTAGCAATTTATCGTATCAGTGATGACTGTTCAAAACATTATTGTCATCAATAATGCCAATGACAATATCCATGTGAAGAACATTGGCCAGACGTATCACAAAAAATGTGAGTTCACATCTAAAGAATGGTCACTGAAAATTGAGATCAAGTTTGAAAATTGAGATCAAGGAAAAACAATCTGGGGCTTTGTTTTAGATATACTGCACCTGTTATATCCGTAAAGAATATATGAAACAATAAGCATAAGCTAAAACAAACCTAATTTCAGCAGCTGGCAAGCAAGGCCATGTTTATGGGACAGGGAGAGAAATAGCTTGAAATTAAAAGATTGGCAACCTTTTATGGGAACAACTTGCAGCATAAGCATCACCATCAGAAGTATAATTTCAACACCAGAGTAGCTTGCCAACTTATAGAAGTCAAAGATAGTTCATTTTCATAATTATAGGAAAGTATGTTGAAGATACCCACGATATTTCTCTCAGCAGTAAATTTGATATACATATAATAGACGAAAATACATCGGAATCACAAAAATAAATCAGCTACAAGACAAAAATAAACATAAAAGTAATAAATGCAAACACATACAATTCCACCAATATATAACTTCGAATCTGCATCAGAGAGAAAAAAAAAAAAAAAAGCACCAAGCAAGCACAGCGGAAATAGGAAAATTCAAAAGAAATCGAATCTTGACGAATTTAAAGTTTCGCCCGTCTCAATGACCAGATTGAAAATCATAGCCTTGAATTCATGAGCGAATTCCAAACCACAGAAAAGACAGATAGACAGACAGACAGACAGAGAGAGAATTCAAAAGGAAAAAGGGGAAGAGAACTCAGGTTTACCTGCGTGACTTCAGCAGACGTAACCCAAATGATAACAACAGCCAGAATCAGCAACAATCCTGCCTTGTATCTCCACCCCATTTCAACAATCACAACAACAACAAGAAGAAAAGCGCCAGCAGAAGCAGCAGTGGAAGAACTCAAAGAAATCCCCCTCGCCCGTATAGAACCCAAGGGGTTATTGCCACCAACTCATCTTCCACAAGCCCACGGAAATCAATCTTCTAGATCTCAATGCTCTTTCCATGAATCCACCATCCATGATCTCGGGGGGAGAAGCTGGGGAGGTGTCGGCAGAAAGACGAGAAGAACAGATGCAAAAGGGGTTGACGCATCGCTGTCATCTCAAGTCTGAAATCATCTTTTTTTTTTTTTTTTTTTCTTTTTGGGATAACGATCTCAGGTCTGAAATCTTAATGTATACGAACTTGCTCCCGGCCAAACCTCCCAGTGGAACTATGGTCCCACCGCTCGCAATTGTATATTTGTTTGTAAATGTTGGAATTTACATGTAAGTTAAAACATATTTTTGCAAAGTAGAGTCTCCATTGATGGTTTTTACCATGCTTAAAACATGTAAGTTAAAACTTTTAAATCTATAATTTTTCATTTTTTCATAACTATTCTATTTTTTAACTGTTTTTTTTACGTTTTTTTATATAATTGCCTTATTGTTCATTCATTTTTATACAAATACTCATATAATTAACCTATTTATTTTAACTTTATTCTTTTTATTTTTTATCGTTACCTTTGTGATATCATATTATTTCACAACCCTTGACTTGTTTTCATAATTAAATGATTTAGATGTTGGGATGAGAACATAGATAAGTCATATTGGGTAAGAATTTGCCAACATATCCATACTTTTTAAAAATGTTATTTGATCTTAATTTTTATATCAATAATAATCTTAAGAATTTATACCTTTATTAAACATAAAAGACACATCTATGCTAAATTTAAATATTGTATGTTTCAACATTTTAGTAATTAAAAAAGTAAACATCACTACTAAATACAAAAGAAGAGTAAATATAATGTACCTTATTAAAATAGGATAATAAAATACACTTCATTTAGAATGAATTTTGGCCTTTATAAAAATATTTCCTAAAATATTAGTATTTTTTTACAAATGTTTTCAAAATGATGGGAATACTAAAATTATTCATAAGAGTTATATATATATATATATATGTAATGTCTCTTATTAATTCTAATTTTGTTAATATAATTAATCATAATAACATGAGAATTTTTAAAGAAAATGAAAATAAGATTTAAAATATGCATATAATTTATAATAAATAAATATATGCGTGATAGTAGAATTCTTTGAGTTGGGATATGTTGGACTTGACATTATTTTTTTTTAATTTGAACAAAAATTCTAATTCATCCTTATACCCAGTTAGAAAAATGTTGATTTTATTCAATCAAAAACAGGTATGGTGAGGGATGGGGGTCATGGGTGGATCCATCCCAATTATCACCTTTACTTCATTAAAAAACTATTTCATTTATTATCATAAGCAACTAGTTGAATGAAAAAAAAAAAAAAAGTGCACCCATTTGTCATTTATTTTCGCTTGAATTGTCTTTACATTGGGCTCTCTAATCGCAATGAGTGGGCCTGAATTTCTTTGATAAGCACGTCCGCCACGTGCATATATCAAGGTAATAACCAACGCCTTGAGTCACTCTCGGTTTCCACTTCCGTTTATTACGTCTCCAGCAGCCATCTGATTCCTAACAACATTGCAGTTGTTTCCATTGTTGAGACCCCCAGATCCCTTTTTTAGTCCAGCAACAAAATTCCTCATTGAATCTCTCATCGCAGCTACAAATCCTATTATGTACTCGTCAGCCCTGCATTTTTTTTAAGAGGGTGTTTGGTAACAAGTACAACTCTTCACGTTGACTTTTCACTCTCTACAACTACCACATTTTTAAATTATTTATTCACTTCTTCCTATACAACTACTCTACTTTTCAGTCATTTCTACACAACTATATATGTATTTAACTTGTTTCTTTTAACGTTATTCTCTTTTATTTCTCATCATTCTCTTCATCATATCACATCATTTTTTTGAGATTTCAAAAACTTTTCATCAAAACTTTTATCATTTTCTAAATACATCCTAAATATTTTTACATATGTCTTAATTTTTATTACAATCAAGTCTTAAGACATTTTTACAATTTTTTAAATTTTTCAAGAGGAAGATAATATGCTCTCATCTTTTAACTCAGGGGATGCCCCCAATTCAAAGGAGAAGGATGCACCCCTCATTCGAACACACCTCTTAGCTAATTTGTAGCTGATGCCCCAGTGGCTATCAGCTCTACATCTTGCATCGACATTTATTTTCATTCTCTCCAACTCTAGTTCACTCCGTCTATCTACCTTCTCCTGCAATTGGATGCTTGTGTTTGCCAAATAATTCATCTTTATCTTTATCCCAATAATCTAAACCATCTATATATCCTTGAATACTGGTTGTAAATCTCTCTACGTACAACTAGTTCATTATTTTCCGTATCCTCCAGCAGATCAGCATAAACCTAGTCTTTCAACATTTTTCAAATCGGTTAGCCTTCGAAACATCTCCTTTAGATCCTCATCTCAATTTTTCCTTGTAACATTCAAGACCGGCATCATCAAGAGTCAAGAATGTATTGGTTCCTACACATTTTTGAAAAATATGAGAGTTGTCTTCTTCTCCATTTTTGCATAATTGTTATGCTAGGTCAACTAGAATATCACTTTGGATCAAATAGATCTTGGTAGGGAGGAGTTATTGAAAAACTTCCACCCAAAAATAAGAATCTTATTTGTCGATCTAGTTTCCATATGGCTTGATAGATATCTTTGCTAGTTATCTACTTGTCTCTACTAGCATTACCTGTTTGTTCTGTTAGATTCTATTAGTGACTTAATATAATATTCTTTAAATTTAGCCTAAAAGTGGATGTCCGGTATATTATGGAATATAGTAATTCTCATTAGGTGGTCGATTCTTTTAATATTTGAGTCATGATGGGAATGACTCTATTTAAGTACAAGAGAGTCTGGGCCCATCGACTGCTAGTATTATGAGGGGAAGTATTTAGGGAAAGACCTTATTCTCAATATCTTTATATTTATAGAATCTATAGTAATAAGTACGCTTCCGCATCACATGATTTTCAACATATGATATTAGAAATTATGTTATGATTTTGGGTATAATAGATTCCACAAATATTTATATGTCAACATTTTTTTCATCCATGTGCAATTTTTTTTTTAAAAAAATGCATATCTTATTAGTCTATTTTAATGGGGTTATAATAGAGTTTATGGAATTAACCTTCATGGTGCCAATTACATGCCTATTGTTTAGTCTTTTCATCTTGATTTTGTGGACATGTTTGCGAGATTGGAAATTTACCAGCTTAATATCCATGTCCTAATCTTACACATTGTTATGTTTGGTTATGCCTATTTGAAACTTTTGAATTTAGGTGTGTTTGAAAAGTAATAAAACTTTTGACGAAAAATTTTTTGTATAAAAATTTTGAAATGTGAGAAAATGATGTAATATGACAAGAATAATGATGAGGAGTCAAGACGATAAAGTTAAAATAGATAGATTAAATGTATAAGTAATGTGTGGAAGTAACTGAAAAGTAAGGTAGTTATATCAAAAGAAGTGAATAAATAATTAAAAATAAGATAGTTATGGAGAGTAAAAAACTTTAAATTGAAAAGTTTTGTGTGTTACCAAACGCTCCCTAAGTATGTTTCAGAATGGTTAGAAATTAAGAGAGCTCATACATGGTTCGAGTTTGCCCAATCCTAACCTTATTTTTCAAAAAATTGTATTCGAATTTATTTATTTTATAATAATTCGAGACAAGTTTGGTTTAACCTTTACATTTTATCAATAGGTCTTGAGATAAACTTCGGATTAGTCTCAATCAGTATCAAAATGGCAACTCAAGTAGAATAATCTTAAAAAATTATATATTTATCAAACATAAAGACACATCTGTGCTAAATTTTAATATTGCATGTTTGAATATTTTATGAATTAGAAAATTAAACATCGATGCTAAAACAAGACGAGTAAATATAATTTATAAATATACCTTCATTAAAATATGTTAATAAAATTTACTTCATTCATAATGAATTTTGGCATTTATAAAAATATTTTCCTAAAATAATATCATATTTTTGCAAGAGTTTTTGTAATGATGGAAAAACTAAAATTATGCATAAGGGTTATAATTATATATGCAAATATTTCTTATTAATTAGTATTTTATTAATATATTTATTATAAATAATATGAGAATTTTGAAAGAATATGAAAATAAGATTTAAAAATATGTTTATAATTTATAATAAATAATGGGTCCGGATTCCTCATTCGTGACATGATTCATCCATCCTAACGCTATTCTATTTTTGAAACCGGTTAAAATTTTTAACTCATTAGTAATAAATGGACGACATAAACCCGCACTAATTCGGACTCCTGTGCCCCAATCCATAGAAGAATCTATGAAAAGGGTGGTCCTCGGCGGAAGCAATATTTGCCGAGGAATCTTTTACTCCGCTTGTCAAGGCGCAAAATTTTTTTTTTTTTTAATTTTCTTTAATTTTTTATAAAATTATTAATCTAAGTACATTTAATATATCAATCAAGTTTTACCTTTTTATTTCATAAAAAGTTTTACCATCCTTAAAGATGCGTATATATTTTTTAGTTTTTCAAAATATAAGGTTTTAATCATTTTAAATGATTAAAATATCTCTATTTTTAAAAAATCAAGAAAAAATATATTCATATCTCCAAAAATAGTAAAACTTAATATATAAGTTAAATACATTTAGATTAATAATTTTATAAAAAAATTTCAAAAAAAATTTAAACCTGGGTTTTGCAATTGAAACATTTCTCATATTTGCCACTGATCAGATATAGCATAAGTTATGTTTAACTGGTGAAACACTTAAAAAAGTATATTCTATGCAAATTTTTTTTGATACCTAAATCATTACTTAGATCTTAGTTAACCTTAATACCATAAAATTAATTATTTGTATAAGTTTTTAAGGATTGAATTTATTAAAAGTTTATTTTTTAAATTGATATTAATCCATAAAGATTATTTTATACTATATTTTTTCTACAAGTATATTTTATTGTGTTAAACTTAATGTATGGATTCGATTGAAAATAGGCAATTAATATTATAACAATTAGTGCGTATGCATTAATAGTCTAAATCTTATTTCTGGATGCTCATATGAACTGATTATACGCAGATCCAATACATTTAGTTACCTGTATAATAATGGTTTTAGGAAGTGTGACATAACTAATAAACAGTTTGGACATTTCACTGCATGTTATCAAATGTGTATTTAATAAAGCTCTATCATACTTCATAAAAAAAACAAAAGGGAACCCGATTAGATACAACTATTTGTATATATATGTTTGAAATGCATTATTATTTTCTATTTTTCTATTTTTTCTTTATAAAAATATTTTTAAGTATATTTAATTAACGTAGTAAGTTTTCCTATCTCACAATACTCTTATATATTTATTTTTTATTTTTAAAAAAATCAAGTTTTTGAAGGGTGAAGTCATTTCTCACCTCAAAAACCACTTGATTTTTTAAAAATAAAAAATAATGTGTAAAATTATTGTAAATTAGCAAAACTTGGTATATGAATTAAATACACCTAAAAAATTTCTTATAAATAAAAAATAAAAAATAAAAAATATATTTTATGCACATGTACAACTATTTTATATAATAGGGCTAAAAAAGAGCTGAAAGTGCCCACTACAATTTAAAGAGTTATATTTATTAGAAATCTCTTTTTTATAATTTTTTATTTTTAATATCGTGATGGTTGATAGAAAATCATCTATATTTATATTTAAACTCTTTCATTTGTTTACTATCATTGTATATAATCAATATAGAGTGTGTTTGGCAATTGACAAAAAATGTCAAGTTAAAACTTTTCAATCTAAAACTTTTCACTCTCCACAACTATCATATTTTTTAATTATTTTTTCAAATTTTCCTATACAACTACCCTATTTTTCAATCATTTCTACACAACTATCCACACAACTAACCTATCTATTTTAACTTTATCCTCTTTATTACTCATCATTACCCCTATCATATCACATCATTTGACAACTTTTACTCTCCAAAAATTTTTATCAAAAGTTTTATTCATTACCAAACACACCCATAATAAAATAATTTAATATCAAATATTAATTTTAAGTAATATTTTCGATAGCTAAACTATCGAAAATATCATTATTATATGGATAAATGATTCTATAAAGTATTATTACATTTCAACATGTATGTGAATGAATCTAATCATTTTCCTTAATTTACCTACAAATATATCTATTTTTAAGCAAATACGGCCTATATATATACTTTATTTAGATGAAACTTGGTTATCTTATTTAAGTAAGTGATGTTAAATATAATAAATAAATTGAATTTTGTAAAAGTATTAATTTCTTAAAAAATTGAGAGGATTAAGGGGAACCACTTACATAAAACCCCTCTAGGCCGAGGAGCACCTCTTTAAAATCTAGGTACGTTGCAGCTCGTAGTTCACACATTGCAGCTAGTCCATTGTTGGTGAAATGATTAATGAGGTATTAAAAAATTTTCTACAGAGACCTAAATAGTAAATAAAAATAATTATAAACGAACTTCATTTAATTAACGATAAGTGATTCACTGGCTCGTCAATAACTCATTTTTTAAATTAAAAAATACTAATGTGCGGCAGTCAAAATAAGGGTTTTTTGCATGGTAAACCCTCTAACTTTGGCCAATTGCTTTCCAAACCCCGAAGTTTGGCCGTTTGCTTATTAAACCCTGCGAACTTTCAGCTTTTGCATTTTGAACCCTGGGGTATAACGGCGTCGAAAAGTACCGTCAAATGGAGTGAAATGTCTAAAATGTCTTTGCTAAAAAACAAAACGACACCCTAGCAGACACCCCAGACGAAAGGACGGAAACCTGAAAAACCCCAAATCAAAAATACCCAAATCGAAAACCTAGAATTCGAAATCCCTAAATCAGAAACCCCAAAGAAGTATCCACGAACGAGATCGAGCTCCGGAGTGTTTCTCGGTGGGTCGTCTCCCTCACAGTCGCTGTGTTTCTCAGTGGGTCGTCTTCCTCATAGTCGCTGTGTTTCTCGGTGGGTTGTCTTCCTCACTGCCGCTGTGTTTCTCGGTGGGTTTCGCTGGCGTACACTAGATGGAAGATGACAATACAACGGTTCAAGGAAGGTATATATATACTGTCGATTTAAGTTTAAAAAATATTTATGACTGTAATGGATGTGATGACAACACACAGACATTGTAAATTCTTGTGATTGGGTGAAATGCAATGAAGACAGTGGACAATGATGGGTTTTTTGTCGTGGTATAGGAGTGGTCCCAAGTGGAATAAAAAAGTCCGGTCTTGTCTAATTTTTGGAGTGCAGTGGTGGTCCCATTTAATTAAAAAAGAGGATGCTTGGATGCTTTGTCTTTGAGTGGTTGCCCGCCTCATTTTTGTGCTCCAATCAATGTTGTACCACCATTATGCAAGGGTGAAGATGTCAGCAACCTGTTCTTCAATTTTACAATAAAAAATGCTCACATCACCATTGTTCTGCACATCCCTTAAAAAAAATAATTTAATGTTAAAGTGTTTAGTCTTATGATGAAAGATAGGATTGTTAGAGATTGAAATAGCGGTATGGTTGTCTACAAAAATTCAATACCTCTTTTTTTACTTCATATATAGATCATATAACAGTTTCCTTAGACATAATGCTTGATTTACAGCTGTTGTTGCAGCAATAAACTCTGCCTTTGTTGTTGATTGAGCTACAATATTTTGCTTCCAGTACCCTGAGGTACTCTTCATTTCGTCTATTGAACCTGCCCAGTCATTAGCAGAGAATCCAAATAACTGAAAATTCTGACTTTTGTTGAACTTTACTCCAAAATAAATAGTTCCTTCGACGTATCTAACAACTCTTTTAGCTGCCTTTAGGTGTAATTTACTTTCACAATGCATAAAATCTTGACAGAACACTAACTACATACAGTATATCAGGCCTTATTGTAGTAAGATACATTAGGCAACCAATTAGGCTTCTATAGTATGCCTCATCTACTTTCTCGACTCCATCCTCTTCACAGAATTTCTACTTCTGGTTCATTCGAGTTTTCATTTGCTTGCATTCTTCAAGATGGAATTTTTAAGTATTTCCTTGGAATACTTCTTTTGACAGATAAAAATTTCATTCTGCTTTTGAGTGATCTCCGTTCCAAGAAAGTAGGTCATTAATCCCATATCAGTCATTTCAAAAACTCTCTTCACCTCTTCCTTGAACTCAGAGATAAGCCTTTCACTATTTTCTGTTAATAAGAAATCATCAACATAGATCGAAATGATAAGAATGTCAGCATTTGATTGCTTAGCATAAAGTGTAGATTCAGAAAGGCTTTTAATAAATGGTTTTCATGTGCAAACTAGAAAGAGAGACAGATATGTTGCATGTAGTTCATTATTCATTATCCTCTAGGGAATATAAAGATTCGAGGCTTTAACTTACATCCATGTCATGAAGTCTAAAACCTAATTTAAATGCAAAAAGTAATCGAACCTAAGCACATTCTCCTTTCCACCAATCTCTATTTAATTACCTACTGCCTTCTTACTCAAAACTCTTTAAGTCTAAACCCTTCAGTTCAATCCTAATACATGATGGTAAAAAAAGGGAGCAGAGTGAGTGCGGAAGCAAGCTGTGCCAAGGTTTTTAAGCATTAATTTTGACTAGGATTTTACAAAGGCTTTCTAGTTGGATTGATACATAATATATACTTCCTGGCATCCTGTTTCCTTGTACTTGGAATGTGGTGTGGGACCAAAACAGTCATGTCCTTTCATCAGCTAGAGCGAGGGAGGCATGTTTTCTCGAATTTAATTCTTCATTTGTGGCTGACCCATACGCATGATTTCACTCCCAACTCCTGTTCTAATTATAGGGATAAATCTTCAACATCTAAAGCTACAGCAATATCATTTTCATTTCTCTATCAATTTAGAAGGAATAATCCTCTAATTCTCATATGTTAACAAATAAGATAACTTCTCATATTGAAGTTACTATCATTTATTTATGTTGCATTGTGTAATGTTCATATAATTCAATTGAAAAATATGTAATAGCATACTTTTCCTTCCCATAATTTATTTGACCTGAAGTATATGATGTGCAGGCATACTGTTGGGAATGAAAATACTAAAAATAGGCATGATGAATGGATGGAATGGTATTATGAGGTGATGATGCGTGAAATAGAGCGGGAGAATGTTGAGACAGAAAATGTAGAAGATAGAGAAAGGCAACAAGCGGCAGTAGAACCCGAGGAAGACGATGCTTGTGACAGTGACGAAAGTGACGACTCGTTTGTCAAGGTTCATGAAGGCGATGACGGAAATGTTACATCAAACCGTGACTATGATCCCTATTTTGATATTATGGATCCATATCTACATATCGGACTTCAATTTGAGGATAAAAAGCAATTGGAATTGGCCATTCGACAGCATGCTATTGTTAATGGGTTTGATGTGAAGTTTGCAAAGAATGAATGCTACCGACTGACTGCCATCTGTAAAGCTGATGGTTGCCCATGGAGATTGCATGCATCGCGAAAGGGTGATGGGGCGTCATTTGTAATCAAAACCTACAACAACGTGGAACATACATGCTCAGTTGCTGAAGGTAGTGGAAACAAGTCTGGAAATAAGGTTTGGATCACCACCACTCTTGAGAAAGACCTTAGAGTCGACAACGACTTAACTGTGAAGCAGTTAAATAACAATATGCATTCAAAATATGGTCTAACTTTAAATTATCACAAGATTTGGAGAAGTAGAAAGTAGGCTATGGGTTCCATTCATGGTACTTCAGATGAGTCCTTTGTGTGCCTCCCTACTTTCTTTGCAACAATATCGAGGACAAATCCAGGCACAATCACACACATCAAGACTGATGGAGACCACCACTTTCAGAGAGCATTCTTGTGTATTGATGCCTGTAAGAGAGCATTCAAAGCTGGTTGTATGCCATATATTGGATTAGATGGTGCATTTCTCAAAGGCGATTTCAAAGGGAGCTTGCTAACTGCAATCAGTAAGGATGCTGAAGGATAAATCATGCCTATTGCTATCGGTGTTGTCGAATACGAGTGCAATAGTAGTTAGACATACTTCTTATCACTTTTGAAAGATGCAATTGGAGATGGAGAATATACCATAATGTCTGATCGTCAAAAGGGTTTAATGATGGCAGTGGCCAGAGTGTTCCCAACTTCTAAGCATCGTTATTGTATGCGACACTTACGTGGAAACTTAGCTAGGAAGGAGTGGGGTAAGAGTGACTTGGTTAAGAAATTATTTTGGGCAGCTAGTAAAGCATATACCCAAGATGAGTTCAAGGTTCAAATGGCAAGAATAAGAACAAGTAGCCCAGTGGCATGCGAATGGGTGGAGCGGACTGATCCTTCACACTGGTCACGAACATTTTTTCCAGATGATAGTCCATGTTCAGCCATCGATAACAACTTCGTTGAAGCATTCAATGCTTGGATTGAAGATGCAAGACACATGCAAATCATTCGGTTGTTTGACAGCTTCAGGACAAAAGTAATGGAGTGGTTCAATAAAAGGAGTATTGAAGGCAATTCTTCCAATGCACTTTTGTCAGGGAAATGCCTAAGGAATTTGGAGGCAATTGGACAACTTGGAAGGATGGCAACTTTCCTACATTGTGAGAATGAAGAGTTTGAAGTCTCCTTTGGTGAGAACACGCATGTTGTTCAATACTCGCAAAGGAAATGCAGTTGCAAGCAGTGGCAGTTAGAAGGAATGTCATGTCTTCATGCTTTTCGAGTTATGCTGTGGAAGCGGGAGGACCCAACTTCTTATTGTAAATGGTTTTATACTATGGACGCATACTGGAAGACTTATAGCCATGGATTCCATGCTATGCCAAGCCAACTCTTCTGGGAGCCAGATATAGATAGTAAGTTTTTCATATTGACTTAGTCCTTGCTTGTTATTTGGTTAAGTTTTTTCTTACTTAATAGTATAAATTATCTAATTAGTTCTTTGTCATTCTTAGACAGGGTAGTGCTCCCACCTAATATTCAAAAAATAGTAGGCCGAAAGCAAACTGAAAGAAGGAGAGGGCAAGAAGAAGGACCATCTCGGCATGTTAAACGAACAAGTGGGAAGATACATTGTAGTATGTGTAAAGGGGAAGGCCATAATAGAAGAGGGTGTCCTATTACAAAGCAAGGTTCCACAAGCCGACCACCACCACCAATGAGAAGCTCACCATCACACTCTCAAAGTCAAAATTCCACCCAAACTGAAATGTCACAAGCCTCCCGTGGTCCATCATCTTCATAACCAATTCCACAACCGATTCAACGGAAAATGAAGACTCTAGCTCGAAAGAGAACATTTTTTGCAGCAGCCACACAGTGACAACTCATGTAGTTGAAATGTTTTTTATATATCTAAATTATGGATTTTTGATTAAGACAGTTAAGTTAGTTAATACCTCACAATATCCTATGTAGCATTATTTTGTGATGGATATGGACATGGTGTATGAATTTGTAGACTACTTGTATTTGCTTCACAAATAGACTTTAGCTAATCTTTTGTGCAAAAGACACTTCAATTTACTCGCCTTCATCAAATGTTACAGGGTACAGTAAATGCATCCTTCGAGATGTAGCCACAGCATTATCAATTACATCCTATGTACAGGGTACAATTACTATTGGTATTTCTTTGCTATCTTGGGTTGGATGCAAGCTGCCTACAAATTTTTGCATATCGATTCTTTGCTGTCTTGATAGTGCTTCTTAAATAGAAAGTCTATTGCTACTACTGCAGCTGGGCATTCCAAAATAATTCATTTTCTCATGTGTGCTTCAAAGACATTGGCTTATTTGTAGCAATTGTATCAAATTAAAGACTATCAATTAAATAGGAACCCAATGAGAAAGATATACGGTCCATTGGTCATTCAAGAAAGAAAAATATAAGTCTCCATACTACATGTTTAACAAAAAACATTACATAAATACATCAAAAATATCCATACTCCAACAAACATACTGTCAAACAAACACAATTCATCCCTTCATATTAGGGGAACTGTAAATATTAATATTTATGGTCAGGTTGCTCATTCCCTTAGTGATTTCATCAGCTTGGCTTGTTTTCTTCATTTCGGCTAATTCTCTCTTCACATTTTCTAATTCTACCCTCAGGCTGCTACTGTTGCATTCAGTTTTGACCTCCATTATACTTTCTTCTGCCAACGACTCTTCCACATTGAGTTCATATTCATCACACCAATGAAACAAATTACAATTCTTTATATCCTGCATCAGAAATATTTATGATTAATTACAATAGTAGCTTAATATATATGACTAGCATGAATATGTTCAATTACAATTATAGGTAATATTTTATTCTTACCCGTTTCGGGCAGCGATAAAACCACCTATTTGGATTCTTTTTTGTCCTTGATAAGAACACATTGCACATTCCCATTCCACATGGACAGTGAATTTTCTTGATCCAGCTAGGAATATTCCTGTTTCAACAAATTTAACACAAACTAACATATTGTAAAAAAAAATATTCAACTCAATTGAATGGATCATTACATGCGTTGCAAGAGATGTATTTAAACCAAAGTAAGCAGTCGTGTTCAGAATCTAACCACAAATGTTTTTCACTCGAATTTGGATGATTACATTTCAACCAAACTTGAAAAAATCTTGAAAAACTTTCATAAATGGTAAAAATCAGAAATGCCTTTAAGATAAACTCTCATGTTTATGGGGATCCGAATTTCCGAATTGCCGAGTACAACAGCGGCTCACATACCCATTTGAAAAATTCAACAGACCGTTGAAGAATGACATTTTTGCTGAAACAACAGCATGGAGAAATAAAATACATCGCCCGAATTCTGAAAATAAAATACAAAATACCTGTTGGCATCCATTCTTGATCACGCGTCAGCAATTCCTTCTAAGTGCGTCTTCTAAACTTGGGTTTTTTTACTTGGAAATGAACTGACGATTTGTTATAAGGGATGGGTTTTTACAAGGCCATTTTTGGGATTTCCAAAAAATTGAACGTGAGAGCCCTTTGAATACGCGTGTTCTGAAACGCCGTTATGCCCCGGGGTTCAAAATGCAAAAGCTGAAAGTTCGCAGGTGTTCCGGCCTCGTGAGAAAAATCATAATTCATACACTTGGTTAAAGATAAATTTGTTTCCCTGTGGCTTTGAGAATAAATGCTTAATTAATTTCCCAGCAAAATTTTAAAGCATCCAATTCTTTAACCGAGTCCGAAAAGTATATCACAGAAATATTTTGCATTGTGTTCCACATTCTGATTTTACATCTCCAACGAGAAAACCCTTGATTAAAAGAGCTGAATATAATGGTCCATAGAAAAATGCTTAATAATAATGAAGTGCGTAGAAGATCCTTCTACGTCTTTACAAGTGCACGAAAAATCGTGTCTAACAAAAATATAAAGATAAATGAGTACACTTCGCCCCGCGCCGTGACTCGGATGTGAGGTATATGACGCCACGCGCCATATCTTAAATATGAAGGACATGACGCCGCGCGCCATGACTTAATGTGAGGTACATGACGCCACGCGCCATGTCTTAAATGTGAGTTTACGCTTAGTCCGTCGACCAGCGATGACTCGATTTTGGGAACTAGTGAGGGGCCCGTCGGCTACACTAGCGACCCTACACAGCAAACTAAGTGCGTTCTTAGCTTCTGGATTTACACAGCAGACCAGCGTGTCCCGCTTTCAGCTTCTGTATTTATACAAGAAACCAGCGTCTCCCGCATTCAGCCTCTGGATTGAACAATTGGGTGGTTTTACCAAGAAATGGATTCAACCGGATTTTTAAAAGTATGTTTGGGTCATCTTTGACCAATTAAAAAGGTTTGAGCCCAACTGGGCTTGTTGGGGGATTTTTGGGCCATCTTGGGCTTTTTGGAGATTTTTGGGCCATCTTGGGCTTTTTGGAGATTTTTGGGCCATCATGGGCTTTTTAAAAAGTTTTGAGCCATCTTGGGCTTTTTGTAGAGTTTTGAGCCATCTCGGGCTTTTTGGAGATTTTTGAGCCATCTTGGGCTTTTTGAAAAGTTTTTAGCCGTCTTGGGCTTTGTGGAGATTTTTTTTGAGCCATCTTGGGCTTTTTGAAAAGTTTTTAGCCGTCTTGGGCTTTTTGAAAAGTTTTTAGCCGTCTTGGGCTTTGTGGAGATTTTATTTGAGCCATCTTGGGCTTTTTTGGAGAGTTTTGAGACATCTTTGGCTTTTTGGAGATTTTTGGGCCATCATGGGCTTTTTGAAAAGTTTTTAGCCGTCTTGGGCTTTGTGGAGATTTTTGAGCCATCTTGGGCTTTTTGGAGAGTTTTGAGCCATCTTGGGCTTGCTGGATGTTCTAGGCCTATTAAGGCTCAGGTTGAGCGAAAAGGTCATTCACCCGTGTATAAACTTAGCTCACTTCCCGGAGAGTATTTACTCGGGGAGAAATACATAATTATATATATATATATATATATTTGAAAGTCTTCTAAGATGTATGTGTATGAAAATATATATATTTTTTTGAAGGTCCGCGAGACATATATATTTTTGGAAAATAAAATATTCATTTTGGAGGCCCGCGAGGCATATATGTTTTTAGAAAACAAAATCTTAATTTTTGGATGCCCGCGGGTCATCTATATATTTTTTTAGAAATCAAAATCTTAATTTTTGGATGCCCGCGGGACATCTATGTAATTTTAAAAATTAAAATCTTAATTTTTTTTTTTGGATGCCTTTGAATATATATGTGTATTTTGATATATTTTATAGAAAATACTCATATATCTATTTTTATTTTTAAAGGAGAAAACATACTTATCCCGTGTGTCAATTCAACCCGCCAGTCGGGGAGTATCCACGTTGGGAAAAGTAGTTTTTGAAAATAATATATATGTATATATATATTTATATATATATAATATACACATATATATTTTTATTTTATTTTCAAAAAGGGGAAAATATACTTAACCCGTGTGTCAATTCAACCCGCCAGTCGGGGAGTATCCACGTTAGGAAAAGTAGTTTTTGAAAATAATATTTATGTATATATATATATATTTTTATATATATATATAATATACATATATATTTTTATTTTATTTTCAAAAGGGGAAAATATACTTAACCCGTGTGTCAATTCAACCCGCCAGTCGGGGAGTATCCACGTTAGGAAAAGTAGTTTTTGAAAATAATATTTAGGTATATATATATATTTTTATATATATATAATATACATATATATTTTTATTTTATTTTCAAAAGGGGAAAATATACTTAACCCGTGTGTCAATTCAACCCGCCAGTCGGGGAGTATCCACGTTAGGAAAAGTAGTTTTTGAAAATAATATTTATGTATATATATATATATTTTTATATATATATATAATATACATATATATTTTTATTTTATTTTCAAAAGGGGAAAATATACTTAACCCGTGTGTCAATTCAACCCGCCAGTCGGGGAGTATCCACGTTAGGAAAAGTAGTTTTTGAAAATAATATTTATGTATATATATATATTTATATATATATATATAATATACATATATATTTTTATTTTATTTTCAAAAGGGGAAAATATACTTAACCCGTGTGTCAATTCAACCCGCCAGTCGGGGAGTATCCACGTTAGGAAAAGTAGTTTTTGAAAATAATATTTATGTATATATATATATTTTTATATATATATATAATATACATATATATTTTTATTTTATTTTCAAAAGGGGAAAATATACTTAACCCGTGTGTCAATTCAACCCGCCAGTCGGGGAGTATCCACATTGGGAAAAGTAGTTTTTCGAAAATAATATATATATTTATATATATATATAAAAGGAAGAAACTCTATTTTTTTTTTTTTTAACTAAAAAAAAAAAATAAAAAAAAAAAATAAAATAAAAATGGAGAACTCACGTTCTCTCTTCAGCGCGGGAGAGCTCGTTCCCCGTTCTCCGTCCTGCCTCGAATGAGAAGCCAAGTGGGGTATTTATAGATTTTCTGCCGGCTTGGGATGGGTTCCGCGGCTGTGGATGCAGGCTCACGCGGAACCGTCTTCCCGCGGAACTGCCTTCCCGCGGAACCATCTTCCCGCGGAACCGTCTTCGCGCGGAACCGTCTTCGCGCGGAACCGCTGAAGTCTGAACTGTACCCACGCGGAACTGTCTCTCCCGCGGAACCATCTTCCCGCGGAACCGTCTTCGCGCGGAACCGCTGAAGTCTGAACTGTACCCACGCGGAACTGTCTCTCCCGCGGAACTCAATTGCTGGTCATTAAACTTTTGCCGCGGAACCTTATTGCCGCGGAACTGTCTTGGATTGTTTTGAATTGGGAAGCAGTTACTTCCTCCTCTTGCATTCGATATTCAGTTCGCTACCTGCTTTGAAGCGCAGACCGGAGGAGCGCGCCAGCCGCTGGTTTTTTCCAACGAGAAGGGTCTGGATTCGCCATGTTCCCCGCCAGCCAAGCGCGCAGAACCTTCAACGGCTCCTCCGGCAGTCGCCGCCCGCCTACGCTGACAGTGAATACGAGTATCAACACTAGCTTTTTTCCTCTTGGAGCTCGATTCGAGTTCGGAAGCCTTCAAACGCACGTACAAATCCATTCCTCCGTCCGTGTACTGCTTCAGATCAGTCAATTCTCCATACAAAAACAAGCATTTTCCATTCCACTTCTCAATATCGGAAACAGCATAAGCAGCGCACGAGCAGTTCTTCAAGCACTCATCTCTGCACTCCCGGAGGCTCGAAAACGGGACTATCCGAGCCGCCTTCGTATTCGGCAATTTCACGTTTTCCAGCCTGAGGAATCCGTCTTCCTTCCCGCAACTCAATGCCAGCCGTCGACTCCATCAGACGATTGTCCTCGTGGGAAAGTTGCACTCCCGTGGAAATACCAGCGGCGACAACGGACTTGTCACCGATGAATTGAGGCGCGATCTGCTGCTGCCTGATCAGAGGCATTTGATCAGTGACGCGGCTGCGTTTGCGGGAGCCGGACGCATTGCAGGTGAGCTCGCTGCCGGGATCGCTGAAAACCGCGTCGTTCAACATCTGCTGCTGCAGAGCGTAGTTGTTGCATGCCCTGAGGAGATTGGCGTGCTGGTTTTTCCAAGTGAGAGAACTGCTGCAGCTCATCGAGAACAAGGTTCCGCGCTCTGAAGGCATTAGAAGGATGATACTGCGCTTGCATGGCCATTGGAATCCCAACCACCGTCCAAAAAATCGCCGGTGGGAGTACGTAGGTCCTCCTGCCCTCATTCCTTCACAGCCTGGATTTGGTTACCAACAGCAAATGGTTCCTGGAATGAGACCTGGAGCGGCTCCAATGCCAAATTTTTTGTGCCTCTTGTTCAGCAAGGACAGCAGGCCCAACGGCCTGGGGGAAGACGCTCAGGTGAAGGACCAGTGCAACAAACCCAGCAGCCGGTGCCATTGCTTCAGCAGCAGATGGTTTAAAGGGGGCGAGTCTACCGTTACCCACCTGGGCGCAACACGCCTGCTGTTCCATTGCCTGGTGTTCCTGGAGGGATGCTCTCTGCTCCATATGACATGGGTGGTATGCCATTTCGGGATATTTCCTCGGCTGCGGCGGCGGTTAGAGTGTAGAACGTGATTGGTAGGAGAGAGATCGATGGCATCCGAGAAGAATCTGATGGCGTCTTCGAACCGGCCTCTGGAAAAGGATGCGTTGCCTTTGGCTTTTGTTTTGTCCGCCATGAACGAAGGCCACCTGGCTCTTCTATGCTACGCAACGGACCGGAGCTTGGAGATGAGTCCGAAGCGGGAGGGAGATTTTGGGGAAGACAAATTGGAGCCAGCGAGTGGTCTGGTGCAGATGCGGCGGTGGCCGGAGGGGCTGTGCGGCAGCGAAGCCTGAAAAATACTAGACATGCATTGGAGTCCAGTTACAGCCAATCATACCCAGCAAGATCTGCCTGGGACATTACATCCATCAGCTCTTCTTCAGTTGCCTCTTCTACAATACCATTGGAGTTCTTCGAAGACGGAGATAATGTCGTCGCTGTCGATTTCCGGCAAGACCCACTCCTTCTTGCTCCAGGATCCTGCAGATTTCTTGTTGTTTCTGGTGAGATCGAAACTGAGCCTTGGAGACCAGCTCATTTTGAAGCTCTCAGCTTGAACGAACGGCAAATAATCCTTTCCCGTCAACAAGCTCGCTCTTCGTCCAAACTGCACTTCTTTCCTTGCTGCTGTAGCTTTGGTTTGATGATTTTTTTTTTTTTTTTTTTTTTTACATCATCAAAACGGGCGGAGTTGAGAGGATGGGTTTCTGGAGTTGTTGTTGCCAGCTCTTTGCTGTTCTGACTTTAGGCACAGGCCATACGACCGCTGTCTTATTTGCTGTCTAATTTTCACATAATTATTCTGCAGCATGGTGGCAGCAGAATCTAATAGCCGAGGCTTATAGTTAAGCCGCCAGTACTCATGTATCTCTTGAGCGGAATATCTTCTTGCAAAGAATCAACATCTTCGGATGCTGCTACAGCAGTGGCATAATCTTTTATAATATGACTAGCAATAAGCTTATCTTGGCTTTGCCCTTGGTCGGTCTGCTCACACAGCAACCGTGGAGGAGCTGCTCTAGCAGAGAAGAAAGCATCTAGGAGAAAGTTTTAGCTTGGAGAGGATGGGCATTTTCAAATTCTCGTAAATCTTTTCTGCTTATGTTGATTGATTCCTGTCGGAAGTTCCAGCAATAATAGGCCCTGTGACATTTTTACTTGATGGACCTGCATCAATTAGTGGCTTGGGCTGCATCATTGGAGCAACAACCATGGCATATTGTCCGTCTCATCAGCAGGGTTAAATAAGCAAACCGCCAAACTTCGGGGTTTGGAAAGCAATTAGCCAATGTTAGAGGGTTTACCATGCAAAAAACCCTCAAAATACAGATACTTTTACCATACCAAAAATCACCGCAATAATTTTTTTCAGGATTAATAGTTAGTATTCGCTTTAAATGGTGTTACAAATTTTTAATTTAAAATTTTCGAAAATATATGTGATTTTTGGATAATATACGTATTTATGAATAATATTAATGGTCTGGATTTTAAAAATTATATTTAAATTAAAGAAATTGTCTGTTCTACTATAAATTACATTGGTTCATGCACCACTAATCATTTCCGTAGGGAATGTCATAACTTTCTTTTTCTTTTTTGCACGTATGTTAGTCACTTCATATGTTTTATTTGTATAGATAAATTAGTCATTTCACATGTATATTAATGGCAGTAAATTAGTATATATAAAAAAATTATCGAAAATATGAGAGAATATAAGGAATTATGGTCAAATTCGTGGATATTTGGAAATTTTACACAAAATTAATATTTATATATTTGAGTAATGATTCACTACAATCAAGCTACATGGAGCCTCCAGGGCCCAGGCAGCTCCTTATTCTTTTATTTTAAAATAATGACGTCAATATTACTCTAGCTTGGGCATCGAAATGGTAGGAGGGCCTACCGCTATCTATTTTTTCAACCATGATCAACTTATAGTTACTTTTAGCAATTATCAGCTACTCAAAAAGCCTCAATTATATCACTTTAAGTAGCTGGATAAATTGGGTAATTAATAGTTAAGGTAATGATCTAAGGCAATTTATGTATCCAATGCCCTTTGCCTTTTCAATCAAAATTTTGAAAGGTCTATACTATTTACAGCATTCATCCAATAGCATTGTTTATGATGAAAAAAGTCACATATATTAAAAAAAACTGTTTTATATTATGGGGGTGTTAATACCTAATACCTTTTAATCTAAAATTTTTCACTTTACACAACTACCCTATTTTTTTTAGTATTTCTTCACTTCTTCTTATATAACTGTTGTATTTTTCAATTATTTCAACACAACTAATTATATATCTAATATATCTATTTTAACCTTGTTCTTTTTACTCCTCATCATTATCTTTATTATATCATATCATTTTTTCATATTTCAAAAACTTCTATACTAAAAATTTTTCATCAAAAGTTTTATTACTTCCCAAACACACCCTATATGTTTATTTTAATTTAGTAGTTGTCAATTCACCCTTAAAAGGTGTTAAATTTTGAAACATATATGTTTTTAATAAAAGTGATTTTTAATATCATAAATAAACATCTATTAATAATGGTAATAAATGGTTTATATTTTTAAAAAAAAAGAATTCAAATTTAAAGAATCAAGGTCCTTACACCTAGGCTGCATTGGATCAGAACTCTAAAGTTTAATAACTTAAAATCCTTTTCCTGATTAAATCCCATAAAATGCGAACAACATTAATGGTCTTTTTTGAAGCCAACATGTCAGACAAAATACGAAAGAAATAAACCTGAAGTACATGGATTTTATTGACATTTTTAAGGGCTAAAATGCATTTTATTGACCAAGCATATGCTCTAGAAAAATGAACCATTTGATCTCTACATGACCTCTGAGGAAGGTTTTTCGTTTTTGTACAATAATAAAAACTCACTTCATTTCAGTGAACCACCACCTTCCATTTCCAAAGATGCCAATCTTCAGACACCTCTTTTAGTCAGAAAAAAGAACAGTCTGAGATTAAGATAAAAACTGCCTAGCAAGCAAAATATTTATTCTAATAACTCTTCATATGACCACCCTCCACTTCCTCAAATCAAAATCTCAATGCTGCCACTGGTACTTCGTTTCTTATATAGCACTATTTGTTGTCTTCTTCTCTGCTTGGTGTTGCTTTTCAGCTCACTGAAGTGCAGATAGATTGCTGGGTGTACAAACCCTTTACTGAATTAGTGAACTGCTGCTTGTTTCTTCGTCGCTTTGACACGACCACGAATCCTTCACCATCCTTGATCTTTGCTTTACTTACATTGTCTTTCCTAGAAAGCACATGATCAGGGAATTCGGAACCATATCCAGGGCCATGAACTACTTTTAACACTGCACTGTCTCTGTAAATTGGCTCAGACGAACGGTCTAAAACATCGTTGTTCCTCTCACCTCCCTTGCTATTTGATGAGTCCATGTTGTCCTGGACTGACTTCACAATGAAACTTAGCAGTATCTGTTTGGCAAGTTCTGACTTCTCTGTGTCGGTGCTGGTGCTCTTCCTTCTACTCTCTTTGCCTTCATTAGCAGCTTTGTCATTGGTGCCTCTATGTTCTGAGAACACTGTCGTAGACGAATCTTCATTTGGGCTTACCAATTCATCCACTTGAGGATTTGATTCAGTTGCATCCAACGGACCCTCTAAATATGCTTTCCTGGGGACAAACTCAGCTGCATTGGGATTCATGACTTTCTGAGAACTTGAATTACTCTTGTCTGTTGTAACCGCATATTGACAATTTGGATGGCTTGGTTTCATGCGAAATGTGTGGCCAGTTCTGTAATAGAAAGGTGACCGGGGTCCCCGAGGGACCCTGGAAGCAATTGATTGTGCGGGGATGCCCATGGCCTGAGATGAAATTAAGCCATTATCAGCTCGGACATTGTAGAAACTAGTAACAGCAGTTGTGTGGAACAAATGGGTCATCAACGAAAGTGCTCCAGGACTAAAAGGCTGAGCAGCTGCTGAAAGCTTACTGCTGTTTGTTTCTGCCAGCTTCTTGTCATTCTCTGTGCAAGGAGATTCATTAGAATCTGATGCAGGTTTTTCTGCATCACTGGATGGTGAATCCTCAGCAGAAGGCTCAATTTCTTTATCCTCCGCATCTGAGGATCTCTTCTCATCTTCTTGTGCAGCCGGTTCCCTGATCTTATCATCTTCCTTAGAGATCTCTACTACATTCTTGGGGGATTGGCAATCAACATTATCCTTGTTGACCTCATTGTGGTTGTCTAAGGCTGCTTTCAAGACAGTGCCAGCAGGTGCCAAAGCTACTTCCTTGTAAGATGGAGATTTTGATGTGACTGAAGAACTTGATGCTAGTGATGAAGAAATCCTGAAGGCTGGCACAGGCTTCATATTTTGTTTGGTTTCAGCATCCACCTCTGGAGGTGGCTTTTGGTTTATCTCATCGCCAAAAATCAACCTTGGCAGCTTTTGGACCTTTGCTGAGGCACCTGCATCAGCTGGAGCATTTCTTGGGCTAGCATGGCTGATTTTTTGGGCTGGAGCGACAGCTTGCCTCTTGCTGTATGTAACCTCTCTGAAATCCGAGTGCTCTGAGCTGTTTATATTTAGCTTTGCTAATGCTGGCCGCCGTGAGCTGAATTTACGGCTTCCAACATTTGAAGATCGGCTTCGTGAATTGGCTTCTTGCCATCCTTCATCTGACAATGCTTCATGAGATGCTACATCAACCGCTGTCAGCTCATTGTGTGAACTGGTCTCATCATTTTCTTTAAATTTTTCTTGCTGAGATTCTTTAGGGCTCATTTCCTCTTTTGGAACTTCAGGTACTGTTGGACTTTCTACTGGACTAACATCATGCTGTGCATCATCTGCATTTGAATTGTCATTTGTTTGGTTGCCTTTACTGTTTATCTGCAAAACCTACACGAAAAAGTAAAGGCTGAGAGTGCGTTATAACAACATGACACATCAGCTCCTGTTCTCAAGGCTTGCTATCACTTACACATTGTAAGACCTCCATGCCAAACCAACATAATTTCTCAACTTAGAAGAAGAACCGGATGATTTATAGAACATTCAATTTTCTCCACGGAAAATGTCTGTACGAAATTGTTTCGATAAGACAAATTTAACTGGAACTTTAAATCAGTGGCTTATCCAATAGAAAGAAGAATACCTTTGTTCGCCGTTGTTTCTTCTGTGCATCTTTAGCTTTTGCATCTTGATCTGGGTTTATGTAGTCAAGGAGATCTGAAACACTGAGACAATGAAGCATTCCTTTTCAGTTTTGATGTAAATTGATGGTCCTTTTTTTACCAGTAAACAGTCAATCCCATTTGAGTACCTAAGATGGCCTTTGCTTGCAATAGATGCATCAGGCTTAGGAGTGCCATTACGAGCAGCCTCTTGTTGTTCCAGAACTTTTGATTCAAAATACTCAAGCCATGCAGCAGCATCCTGACAGAGAAAAAAGTGAAAAAGAAAACATAAATTTTGAGACACCTACATTCTCGTGTGAAGTTGATAAAAGGATTCAGTATCAACCATTACTATGAGAAAAAAGCATACTGACATCAAAACCAACAGCCACAAATTGATAACTAGCTGATTTTCAAAGGAATTGACTGTAATGATTACAGCCAAATCAGTTTGGGTTGGGTCTAGATTCATATATTTAGTACCTGACAGTTTTGTTTTTCTCTTGAACATCTATTCCTATATGCGATATTTACCTGAGTTCGGAGATCCTCCGGTCCAAGTTTTTCTTGAAGTATCTGTAATGTGGTCTGCTCATGCTGCACACTGAGGGAAAAGGCATCCATCAACGACAAAGCTATGGCAATGGCATGGTAGCTTGCTGCAGTCTGTCAGATGAAAAGTACACTGTTTACAACCTTGCAGTAGCAGCATAATTTTGTTTAACATGGTTGTGACTGTGTGTACGTATGCATGTGAGAGAGAGAGAGAGACCTGTATGTGATCAGCTCCCAATAGCCTTTTATTGCACTTAAGGGCCTCATGAAGGTATCTAAGAGCAACATGGACATTTCCCATGCCTTCCTCCATCATAGCCACATTTATATATGTAGCGGCAGTATTTGGGTGGGAGAATCCACATGTAAAATGAAGGAGGTACAACGCACGGTTGACATACCTGAAAATGGAATAATGCAAACACAAAGAAGACAGCATAAGAAACATTAATTATGATTATTAATAAAAATTCATCCAAATTATTTAGGACGAATTAGAATAGATGTGTCTTTTGACATATAGGTGCTGTCAGAAAGCATAGATCAAAGGAAAAGATGATAGAAAATGCACAATGTTGTATCATCACATAATTGCCAAATTTTGAAAGTTTTAAACTGCAGAAAATTAGACTACAGTTCAATCTGTTGATGAGCTATTTGGGTACACATCTTAGCATTGATTAATGACTGGTAACATTTTTGAAATTTTGTGATATGTGCCTTAGGCTGGCATTTCATTGATCTGAACCATGTTAGCTGTTCTGACTAGATCAACACTTCAGATTCATGGCGTCAGTCAGCCTATCCAACTTGCAGCGATAAGATTATAGTTTTCAGTTGCTGGGAGAGGGTTTGTTACTATTTTGGGAGAATGACATGTTTGTTTCTTTCATTCTCTAGTCACTGAAATCAACTGTTCATTGTCCGATTGGAACCTGATTTAGAGATAAAATGTTTAACTCAGTGGCAGAGTTCTCCATGCAAAATATTCATTGATGGAAGTTAATTCAAGAATTATCCTTAACTTACTTCAGAGCTAGTTCAGTGTACTGGAGGCGATAGTAGAATACAGAGAGGTCTCCATAACTCTTCATTGTATCTGGATGATCCAGGCCAAGCTCTCTCTCATTAATATCAAGAGCCTTTTGTTGATATATTGTTGCCTATATGAGAAAGAGACCGAGAAAAAATAAAAAATAATTCTGACTTTTTTCAGACATTTAACATCTAGGATTTATGGTAATGGAGTGAAAGAGAATAGAATCCGAATTAGGTGTAGATTTGATGCATAGAAAAAGTAACACACAAAATAACCATGATGTGATACCAACAGAGTAATAACAAAAATATTTGTTGATACTATTTTTTTTTTCTACCGACAACATGGAAAACATATTATTATCATTGGTATTTTTTTGACACGACCCCACCTAGGTGGGAAATGGCTTATGATGATGATGATGATGACGATGACTGCTAACCTAAATTACATAAAGAAAAAGGAAGAAAGCATCAAGACAATATGATAGTTCTTGTGATATTTCCTTTATGGTATCTTCTTGATATCATCAATCGTTTTGCCCAAGCAATTTTGATGCATGAAACAAGAGAGACTCATGCCACAAAAGTGGAACATGTGCAAACCTCAACAATCAAACTCAGGAGTGGATTTCTTTTGAAGCTAAAGAAAACAACGAAAATAAAAAATCCACAGGATTTGGTTGGTCAAAACTTTGAACAAATTCAATCACTGTGACAGTTCATATTGATGATGTAAACTAATGGTATAACAATCCCTAGTCATATCCACAGTCAACTTGGACTATAAGGAGTTTTAGGAGCAAAGATGATATCATAGAGTCAATGAGATCCAATTATTACAAGTATGAAGAAGATTTCCATCTATAGGAAAATTGGGAAATGTTTATTGAGTATGAGACCACTACCATTCTGATAGCATGTTAAACTAGACTTAAAATGACATTGAGATGAACAAACACGATAAGTTAGAAAACAATGACCTCTTTTAAGTAAATCTTTTTTTTTTATTGCACTCTTTAAGTAAATCTTAATATCTTATGAACTTCAGGGATCATCATCATCATAAGCTGTCTTCCACTATGTGGGGTTGGCCTAGAAATTTTAGGAACATCTAAGCTATTTTGGTTTTAGTTTAGGGTGTGTTTAGATGGTAGAGAATGTAGAAAAATGGAAATAAAATGTAAATGTATTGTAGGATAGGCGGTAAGTCAAACACAAAGTAAAGAAAGACAAAAAAGCTAGAGAATGATTGTAAGAAATATAGATCAGGATGAGGAAACATAGGTTTGTTAGGATAGGTAAACATCAAATGGGTTTTAACATTTATACATCAAATTGGTTTTTACATTTATTTACTTGTTCTTTTCATGTTTCCCAACCACTTTTGCAGGGGCTTAGAGCAGCAATAGTTAAAAAAGCCTTTCGAGATTTATTAATATTTTATGATTCCTTGAATCTTGTTGAAAGAAAACTTTTCTCTTGGTATTTCTACTGACAATACCATGAAGGAACAATCCATTTCCACCAAAAATTCTTCTCACTCTTCACATGACTTCATCTCAGTTATTTTTCATTTCATAGCCTCCTTTCCAATTACAGACTGGAATATTATGATACTGATTTGTGAATTATCATTGTTCCATAAAATAAATACATTAATTGATATTCATGCTGAAAATCCTTGAAATAAATACATTAATTTGATACTCATGCTGGAAATCCTTACAGTGGACAATGGTGCAGGCTTGAAACTGTCTTATACCCTCGTACACATAAAGGGTTATGATCTAGAGCAACCTATCTATCCATGCACCCCTTTGTTTATTTTAATTAAAAAGTTTTTCTTTGAGATCTAAATCATTTATAACATTGATCTGGGCATTTGTTTATGATGCAAAAAATCACATACATTAAAAACTGTATATTTATTTTTTTTAATTTCGATAGTTCTATATACATCAAAAACTGTTTATATTATATTTATTTTTTAATTTTGACAGTTTTATATTCATTCTCAAAAGTTGTTAAAATTTTTAAATGTATAAGTTTCCAATTAAACTGATTTTTGACATCATAAATAGGTACCTATTAACAAAAATAACACATGGCTTAGATCTTAAAAAAGTCTTTAATATTAAAGAACTAAAGGGCTGCATGGAAATGTCCATGCACCCGGGTTGCATTAGATCAGAATCTGTACATAAATAGGTTATTAACTTTTTGGTTAGTGATGTCAGAGTCGATGTGCACAGATGTTTACACCCTCACATTTGTTATATTCATTCTAAAACTTTCTGCAAACAACCTCAAACTAAAAATTCAAGCAGAGAAGATTGATTCAACATATCGATAGCATATAGTTGGTGGTTCATGTTCAGCAGCAGAATTTAGTTGTTTGTTCCTCACCAATAAGATGGCACTCATAGCCTTTTTATGAGTATAAAACATGCAGAGGTTTCAATTAGAGGAAACCACCTAAAAGAACTATTCTGATGGAATACAAATTTACGGAAGAAATTTCGATCCACTGCTCAACAGAGCATTATGGACTGAAATTAGATAATGGAATAGTAAAATGCAACTGAAAGAAGATTCTTACCGCAGTTACCTGATTGAAGTCTCCAGTATGGTAAAGAACAACTGACAAAAGGCTGTATGCACTAGCAGTTGCTCGATGGTAGGGACCACAAACTGCTATCATTTTCGACAACGCCTTCAAATTGAAAATGTACAGAAGACATCACTCCATGATAATCATATTCTGATCATAAATAACTAAGAAGCATATCTAACTTACCTTTGTCCCATAATTAACTGCATCATCTAGTTTTCCTTTGTCCAATGCAGTTTTGGATGATTCCAATAAGGTTCGACCATCAGCTGAAGAGCATGCCACATGCTATAGAGGAGAGAAAAATAGGCTGAAAGGCATCAGTAATTGCATTTTAAGATGGCATCTGTAAGTTGAGTTATGATATTATACAATGGGTAGTTACTTAGCTAAATAACAACCTCACTTATTTTTTATTTTTTAATGTAATTTTTTGGTTTTTTCTTCACTTTCATGAGCCAAAGTGTAGTTAGTTTTAAGTACCAAAATATATCAATTTTGAATTCTTATACATATATTTTCATAAATTTTCGAAAATAAAAAATTAACAATTTTTCATATGAGGGGGAGTGTGAGACAGGTGATTTTTTTTTTTTAAATCTTGTAAAAATATATATACAAAAAGCCAAAAATGATAACTTTTGATATTTGAACTAAATACACTTGCTGACATAAAAGTGGAGGAATAAACCAAAAAATATATTAAAAAATACAATACATGAGGTCGTTACTTAGCTAAGTAACAACCTATTGTATGGAATCATAGCTCCTATAAGTCAAGCAATAAAAGATATCCATCTTACTTTACACACAGGCACCAAGCTGATAATATCAGACTTTCTAAAGGGACTTGGACAATCCATATCATAATCTTTAGGAACCAACTCCACACCAACCTGAAGCAAAAAATCAAGAATGAGTATCAATAGGAAACATGAGTTTTAAGATCAAATCTAGCTGGACTGTTGCTAGAATTTGGATCATATGACTAATGCAGTTTAAGATGAACCTAACAGCTAAAACATAATGCATCCAAAAGCATAAATGTATTGATGGTGATTCAGGTTCTACCGTAAAAAAGGGTAGGCAGAAGTCAGTTCCATTTTTTTTTCCCAAAACTCATCATCAGTTAAGTGACATTACCTTTTGGCAAAGTCCTCGTAGAATTGAAAACTTCTTCAAGTGTTGAAATTCTTCCTTTAATTTCCAACCAAATCTTTTGAAAAGGAAGCTTTCCAAGAACCCCATCTTCAGATTATGGTCACTTTCTAAATCATTGTCCAGTTTTTCCTTCACGGAGGACCCTAGTAAAATATTCAAACATGATGCTACTGCTGAAGACACCTCAGATATACTCCCAGCAGCAGCAATAACAGCTTGCAGTATGTGCTTGAAGGCTCGAATAACCATTTCATGAATACAAAGTGACTGTATATGAGGAAGCTTTTCTGCAAGTTCAACCTGGTGTTTCAATCAGATGAAAAAAAAACAAAACAAAACAAAACAAAACAAAACAAAAACCAATCAACAATTTCATAGGTTGTCCAGCTTTGCTACCTAAACAACTGAAAATTGATGTGGCAAACATACCTGTTAAATGATATATGAATAAAAAAAGAAATTTATTAGTATTTAGATTCCTTAATAAGACTATCACTTGGCACACGATCCTCCAATCCTCCTAGCTTTAGTTCACAGTTGCCACACTAAATATGAGGAGTCAAGAAAATAATAGTCCATGATCCTAATTTGTGTCCCTCGTCAGGTAGAAAATTCTCATTATGCATAGCATTTTGATAAAGATATGGACTTTTGAGAAGAACATGATAATGCCTGGCATCAATTAGGTAAAGGTCTTTTGATGGGACTGTTAGAAGTTGGATGAAGTCAAAACATATCGGGAAAAGGAAAGGAAGAAAGGAACTAATCAGGATCAAAGTCATTCACTTTTTTGACAAAAGAAAAATCAACGAGATGGGGAAATCAGCACCACACCACTGAGTTCACTTTTCCTCCATGATAATGCCCATGCAAGACTGGGAGATACAAGTCATGCCTACACCCACCAATATTGCGGCTAAGATAGCTAGAAAAGACCAGAGTAAAAAATGTTGTAATGTATAGAATTTTATTTTTCTCACCACACGTCCCAGAGAGTGCATTTGCAGTCCCCTTGTATGCATGAAATCAGTAAGTGTGCGTCCATCAACTGGAGAAAGTTCAAGCGAGCCAAAGTCTGCTACCTGCAGTGATAAGTTCCAGCTTAAATCAGGAAGATACTTCTGTTGGGATATGTAGGCAGGTACCAGAGTTAGAGAAAGGAGATTACCAGCTTTGGTAAAGCAACTTCATCATAATACTTATAAGCCAAGGCAAGGAGTTCATCCAAGGACTGCCAAGCAACAAATCAAATACAGCACAGTGTTAGACTGATACTAACAAATATTTGTGGAAGATGATGACAATAAAAAGCCAATCACTATCATAGGTTTTCCAAATGTAATGGGAGAACATCCAAATGTCAACCTATTTACACCATTCATACAAACTAGGTGTCAACCAAGGTGAAGAAAAGCACTCCAAGAGGATCCCTAGAATGGATGTTCAGCATCATGAAACCAAAATGCATCTCTTCTATAATGAATGGTAGAAAGTAGGGCCTGCAGGAAATTCCTTAAGATGACGTGGGATCCATTCTTTCTTACTCTATATGCTGTCCATCAGATCCATTCTCTTGCTTCACTCAATAAACAATATCCATTATTTCAAGGTATTGATTGCATCATAATGATCACCCAATCATTTTCATTTTCCACTGTCTTGACCCAATTTCCATAAATAAAAAGGTTCAAATTGGTGATTGGAGTAAATTAAAATTTTTGGGGATGTTCCCAACTTCCTGTGAAGCTGAGAAGTCTACACTGGCCATGTATGTGCATGGGAAGTCTCAATGAATATGTCTTCATGTGTATGAACAAAAGCATCCATTTTAGTAATTTGGAATCATCCCTTTGTGATGGACTTGCTGCAAATTTTCAGAGGGCCAGATATTAGAATGGACAGCTTTCTGATCCCCTGCACAATGTGGCAGTGGGCCATGACTTACAGGACGTCGTTTTTGACTCGTATATAAAATTAATGTCCAAAGCGTTTCAGATTTGAGACAGAACATTCTAATTGTCATCTAGGCATACATAAGTCAATCTACCAGTTCAGGCACAGCGATCAGAAGCAACTATAGCAACACAAATGACCATTGTGAACAGAAAGGCAGTAAGATCAAAAAAGCATATCTCAAAACCTTCTGATGAAGAGCAGTTCCAGATTCTTTCAAACGCTGGAAGGCTTCTTCTGGAAGAATCGACTTTATAGCAGCTTCATTTTCGCATTCAGCCATTCTTTCTTTGAAGTTTCTGCTATGGGCACTTGAATCTTCCTTCTCTCCATCAGGTAAATTGCTATTTGTATCTGATTTCTTTTTTATCTTCTTCAATAGTTCAAATTTCTTTCCAAGACCTTTAACGGTAGGCTCAAGCTTTGAGTCATCTGCATTTCCTTGAGAATTGCTAGTTGTTGCAGTTTCCAGCTTCTGTAGATGTTGTAACCAACAGGAACCAAGCTCCCAACGGATAGTTGTATCATCAGCCGGCGTCTCTAGTAACTTGGTCAAACTTTCGCTTAGTATTCTTCTTACCAAGTTCATGGCTGCCCCTGGATCATCACATTGAGAGGGATATTGCAGACATGCATTTGATTCTGTGCTGCACGACTTGTGGAGAAGAACTCTCAAGCTGCAGGAAGCGTAAAAACCAGTCAATCATACAAGTGCAAAAGAAGTCAAATTTCATCAGTTAATCAACAAATAAAGCAATCCAGACACAAGTAAACTCCATGTAATAGGAAATCAACTTCCACAAGTGCAGGTTCGTAGTATCTTAACTAGTAAATTTGATACGAATGGATTCCTGTTGGCTACTAGAAATACATGATCAGTTGTTAGATGATATAGAGTGATGATTAGATATGTCCCACTAAGATCAGAGAACATTAAAGAATCTTAGAGATTGGAAGGCTAGAACCTGTGCTTCAGCAAACACTGGCCAAAGAGACAGACAAGGAACAAGTTAGTAACATTCAATGCCTAGGATCTTCCATTTCAGAAGATAATTCCTTCACTAACGATATTAGGAAGCAATTGAAGCAGCAAGGTTAACAAGGAATTATTGGTGACACCAATTTCTCCTTATCAAGATTATCTCCCACATTATCTTTTTAAGTTGACAAGAAAATTACACATAAAAATGATGTCTTCCATCTATTCCAAAATTTATCCACTATATAAGTTATTCAACATAGGAAGAAGAAGACTTTGGAAGAAAGAGGAATGATCCTCTGAAGTCCAAAGGGAATAAGAAAGGGGAAAAAGAAAGAAGAAGAGACATAGAATAATAGTGGACTTTAGGGACAGAAATAGAAGAAGAAAACTAAAGGGATTGGGGAATTTGTATACGACAGCATTCAACCTGAACTATAAGCTGTGCAACACACACACACACACACACACACACACAAACACACAACAAACCTCATTTTTTACAAGTTAATATATCTAACGCTAATCATAACATGATGAGGATTGAAGAACAAGACCAATACCTATTAAATAAAGATAAAACCCTAAATAAAGAAAATCTAATACAATTTTAACAAATCTAAATAATTTATGTTCAATGCATCTGTTGTAGATGTGGACCTAGCATACCTACTATCGAGTCACATTCTCCATCAATTGGAGAGGTTACTGTTGATACAAGAGATTCAAGTTGAAGATGCAATGTATTTCTTTTACCCAAATGCAATGTATTTCTTTTACCCAAATTCACAGTTACTTCTTCGATTTATCATGGATTTTTATTGAATTTTCTTAATTTTGAAATTTTAATTTTTTTTTTTTTTTTACATTGTATGAAGTCTCCTATTAAAAATGATATTCTCTCTGATAAAAGAAATAATATCCTTTTTGGATATTCTTAATGACTGATGAATAGCTCTCACTTGGGAATTGCAATAGCCAGTTGTATCAGGACAAATGATCATTATGTGTCAGAGAACCAAGCAGTTCTATTCACACGAAAATGTTCATGCACATGAAGGTAAATGGCATAGCACTTAGCACTGTTGGTATTATACCTGTTGACATTCAAGGCATTGGCACCTCCATCGGGCTGATCTTCGATGTCAATATCTTGTTTTGCGTAACTGTCCTTTATCTTCCCAGAAACCCTTACAACTGCAATATATCCACAATGTCTAACAACCACAACTCCAAGAGTGGCAGTATCCTGAATGGTAAGAAATACATTCAGTGATCATATCATGTGAAACAATGCTTTATATATATATATATATATATATGAAACCTTTTTTTTTTTTTTTTTATGGACAATATCAATGAGGGATTGTCATCTCCTTACATGAACAATGACACTCTCATCTGCAGTTAGTCCTTTAAGAAGATTCCTTTGTGCAATCTCCTTTGCAGATGCATTTGACGCCTGACTAGCATCAATTTTGTCCATCGGCTTGAAGCTTGCATCCATAGCATCTCTTTTCACCACAATATGCAAGTCCCCAACTTGTTCTTCATGCAAGATCTTGTCCGAGCTAGTTTGTTGAAAGTTACTATCATTCATATCAGAATTTACATAATGCTGAATTGCTGAAACAGCCTTAAATATTGAAGTGTCAACAAATAAACTGTGCAGTAAAAAGGCCTTCCTGTCCCGGATCTGTCTCTCCTCCTCAGTTTTACATGGCATGCTTGCCAGAATTGAGAACTCTGTAGCCCACGGCCTATGATCATGTTCCCCTTTTCTTCCCTGCCCACCACCATTGCCACCCCAGGTTTGATCTTCTGCTGGTAAGGGGGGAAACTTCGATGGAGAATCAGCAACTGTTGGAGTCCCAAGCCATGTATTTGCCCGGAATCCATATGGGAGATTGCCAAACTGAATTTTTGAAATGAATTCTCAAATTTTCAGAAGCGATGCGAGCTACTAGATACATATCACAGAAAAATGAAAGAGTTTGAAAAGGTCACCTTGTTGTGCTCTACAAAAGCTTTCATAAGAGAGTCGTAAGCCTGCAAAAGATTAAAAGGCAATCAAGAAGTTACTTCTTTCAACTGAAGTACTGAAAAATGAGCAAAGTTATGCTAATGTTTTCAGCGATAACATTTCATCAAACTGAATCATAAACCTGAAACTTCTAAAGCAGTGAAGAGTAAGAATGAAGTACCCACATTGGCAAATGCGCTGCTAAGCTGTTGCAATAGGTCCACCAAACAATGGCTCTGAATAAACAGCTTTCCCAAAGTATAGAACCCCTTCACAGAAGCAACAACAGATACCAGCTTCCCATTGCACATTTTAACCTACAAATCCCACTTTTCTTCAGGAAATTTTTTGAAAATGCTAACATTGGAGCCCACAAAAGTGAATGAGATAGAGGATAACAGTTTCGGCCCACGAAGACAAATTTTTGCTTGTGGATTTTCTGGATGAGAAAGTAGTTTCTTATTTTTAGAAGCCTATCTACACTTTTTTAAAAAAAAAAAAAAAAAATATTTGAGCGTAGGCCTATCTAATAGAATAATAAATCACAATATCGAGTACAACTTCCAGCAATGCTGCGAATGCTGAGGGGCATTTGTGTTCTGACTACCGCTGTATTTTGGGTCTCGATGGACGAATAGTTTTTCTTCTATTGATTGGTACGTCATGACAATGCTGCAATGGATTAAACAAATGATAAAAGTAGGCTGACTATAAATAAAAGATTTTCATAGAAAGGATAAAATAGTAAACTGTAAATAAATGTCAAAGCAAAGTGCAAAAGGACGTGTACGAGCGGCCATTATTTGCGTGACCCGTGAGGAACAAACTGTTGGATTGCACGTGCAAGGCAGCACGGATGTCCCAAACCAGTCCAAAACTCAAGCAATGACAAAATGCGTCCATAGTTCTCTACCGGTGAGGTTGGGGACGGAACCCCTCGTTTGTATTTTTACTCATCTCACGTCCATTTCAATGGACCGAGTTGATTTTATTTTATTTTATTTTTTTTTGGCCCACCAAAGTTTGCCAGCTCTGTCTCTGCATTGCAAAAGAACCGAACGAAAATAGTATGCATAATTGTATTATTGCATTATTGCGCAGCTGTTTGGAATATTTCTAAATAAACAAGGATCCTGCTTTAGTGAAACTTCTGGTCATCTTTGTTTGGCCTACTTTGATGTTTAAATTAAAAACCAAGTGGTCACATTGTTTAATATCGTAATTTTTGTCATATGGCTAAAAATTATTTCAATTGGAATCTTGAAATGGCCGTAGCTGCCTCAACATATATCATTGTGTGCAAATTCAATCATAAATGTATTTGAAATGATGTAATAATTTGTAACATCAGTCATTCACTAAGAAAGAACGTATCGTGCGGGTTAGATGATGAATTACGATTTTGAAATTAGCAGCCATTTTGGGACTGCGCCAAAAATATATTTTTTTATACAACTGTTAATATATGTATATTTAATTTATAAACTAAGTTTTATCATTTTTGTAAATATATGCATATTTATTTTGTATTTTTAAATATAGTGGTATTTTAGTCATTTTAATCCAAATGACTAACATACCCCTATATTTAATAATACAAAATAAATAGAAGCATGATCCATTAGTACGCACTAAGTAATAGTTTACTTTAATTATTTTTTACTTTTTTCATAAACTTGTTAATCTAGATGTTGAGTATGTAAATCAAATTTTACCGTTTGGGAGACATGCATATGTTGCTTTGGATTTAAACATAAGACTATTTTAGTCGTTTTCAATAGTTAAAAATTACTAAAATAATCTTATATTTAAAATTTTAAAAAAATATACATGTCATCGAAAATAGTAAAACTTGATTTGTATATTAAATACACTTAGATTAATAAATTTATAATAAATAAATAAATTTTTTTAAAAAAATAAATTTATGAAAAATGCAAAAAAAAATTAAATAGATTTTTTAGCTACCCGCATTAACAAGATCATACCTCTAATAAATATATACATATTTTCATAAATGATAAAACTTGATTTATAGATTAAATACACTAATATTAACAATTATATAAAAAATTTCAAGAAAAATAAAAATATATGTTGCATAATTTTATTATGTTGATTTCACATGTAGTTTTGATAGGGCCCATCTATATCTTTGATTTGGAAGAAACTTAATCACCTACTAAACAAATAATTTTAAAAATGAAAGGTAGAGTGGATTCAACATCATTATCGAAGTGGCCAAACAATGTGAGAATCGATGCCAATAGAGTATAACTCAATAAACCATATTAGTTTTAAATCTTTACATAACTAACTTTATATGATATTGATTTCCAACTAAATGGGGAATGCAAACACCACCGTAGGATGCCCTAGTTGCCTTTTTGTATTTCAAAAAAAATTACAAATTCTATTCATAATACTCCTCGTTGGGTTTGTTTTGTAGTGTTTGTAAACACAAAAGCCTTGTTTTAGAAAAGAAGCTTGATTATTTACATCATGATGTATTTTAAACTAAAATACAACATTCATTTATTTTTATAATTAGTTATATTTTTAATTTTTTTCTTCATAAATATGTTTTTTAAGTGTATTCAATCTATATATGAAGTTTTGCCATTTTACAACATTTTTATATATTTATTTTTGATTTTTTAAATCAAATTTTTTAAGGGGTGAAAAATGACTTAAATGCCCTTGAAATTAGTAATTTTTAAAAAAATAAAAAAATAAATATATAAAAGTATTGTAAAATGGCAAAACTAAATATATGGATTAAATACAATTACAAAAAAATTTATGAAGAAAACCAAATAAAAATAAAAATAATATAAAATAAATGAATATTGTATTTTAGCTTAAAATATATTATGGAGTATATAATCACACTCCTTTAACAAATGCTAATAAACGCATGTTGGAACCTAACTATACACACTTGGGTCAATTTTCTTATAAAAATGATTGATTTTGCATAGAGCGAGGTTTTTTTGCAAAAAAAGGCCTAGTAACTTTGCTCAATTATGAACTCTATCACAGTATAGATATTTGTTTATTAGTATATTTGGATACATGTAAAAGTTTTCAAACAAAAATTTTTAAGGTGTGTTTGGTAATACGTAAAAGTTATCAAGTTAAAACTTTTCAATCTAAAACTTTTCACCCTCCACAACTACCCATTTTTTAGTATTTCTTCACGTTTTTCTATACAACTACCTTACTTTTTAATCATTTCTACACAACTACCAACACAACTAACTTATCTATTTCAACTTTATCCTATTTATTCTTCATCATTATCTCTATCATATCACATCATTTGACAACTTCTACTCTCTACAACTTTTCATTAAAAGTTTTATCCATTCCCAAACACACCCTTAATTTGAAACTTTCACTCTTTATAATTATTTTATTTTTTAATTATTTCTTTACATCTTCGTGTAAAACAACAATACTCTTCAATTATTTTTACACAACTATTTATACAACTAACCTATCTATTTTAACTTTATTTTCTTTAATTCTCATTATCGCTCTCATCACATCGCATTATTTTTTTGTATGTAAAAAACTTTTACACTAAAATTTTTTATCAAAAGTTGTACCATTTACCAAACATACCTATAAAACAACATAAGAGACTGAATGCATAAGTTACAAAAATGTCACTGATTTTAAAAAATCAAAAATAAATATTTAAAAATATTCAAAAAGTAAAAAATTGATACGCATGTTAGATACACCCAGTTGACAATTGTATAAAAAAAATTTCAAAAAATATTAAAAAATAGGTTTTTGCACCCGAGTGCACTGTATCATGATCCATAAAACAAACCTTTCAAAAAGATGCAAAATAATCCCCAATGCTTATGTGCATTTTACAGAGTAAACTCTCTAATTTTCAGCATCAGGTTTATTTTGAAACATTTGAAAGTTAAGAGGCTCTATTTTGCAAATATCCAAAGCTAAGTTCTAAGTAAAATTCGATCAAAGTGTACCGACTTTTCGGAATAACTCACCTCCATTTCGAAATGGTCCTGCTCTCGCCCCTCTTCGATGCTCCGTCGATCCGATCGCCTGATAACTGTCCCAAAACAACAAAATTAAAATAAATAAATAATACGCGGACACGGGAACTTGAAATGACGAAAATACCCACAGATGAGTGGAGAGGTGAGGTGGGAGAAGGAGAAGAAATCGTAGAAGCTGGAAAGCTTGGGCGGGGGCTGAATCGCGGCCATCCCGTACTTGTCGGAGATGGGGGGGATCTCCGCTTCAGGCGGTGGCGAAGGCAAGTTGGGTAATTTTGCGGCCGTGGGCGACCCCGCGGCGGTCTGCTTCTTGGCCTTGGAAGAAGCCGCCGGTTCCGTCTTCGCGTTGCCCCCGCCGCTGGCATGCTTGCTGCCGAATGCGGCGGTGCACGCGACGATGTCCAGGAGCCTCCGCACGTGTGCCACGGCCTGTTCCTCCTCAACGTAATCCTCTGCACGTGTACAATGCGCACGGAAGTTACTTGGGTGCGATTGGTAAATTTTTTGAAAAAAGTAAGATAATAAAGAGTATGGCATAGGTAATTATTATTCGCAAAGAGAATAACTATAAATAGATAATGTAATTTGTGTGGAAAATGTAAAATAATAATCGAAAATATAAGCAGTAAGAAAGAGGGGATTGTTAAGCAGCTAATACGTCAAATCAGTGTAAAGAAAGTAGTAGACTTTTTTTCTTATTTTTACCACACGGACCCTAATTGATTATTTTTATACTGCTAAGCTAATGCAACAAAATCATGTGGTTAGTATGAGACAAGCTGTTGAGGGACCAAAATTTGTTTGGCGCCTATGGTCCATGAATTTATGGGGCCCACCCCCGGTAACTGGGACTCGAAAAACCTGGCCCCACCTCATTTTCTGTCCACTCCGCCACTGGCGGTAGGCCTGTGGGACCACCCGGTTACCGAAACGGATTTTTCTATATTCAGTGGCCAAGTTTTGCAATTTTCTACCTTCTAACCTGTAAGTCTCAAATGTACATATTCATTGTACGAAGCCGTCTCCCACCGGAGAATGACCAGAACCGTTACACAATTAAATAAAATGACAATAATAACCTTTATGTAAACGCATAATGTTTACCTTGCTTAAGAAAATCATAAATTATTATTCTTATTAACTGTTCTGCGACGTGGCTGAGTCATTCTGTGATCGAAGACAGCATTGTTCAAACTGTAGCAAACGGAAGGTATGAATGTGCAGAATCGAGACGTGCATACAAAAGTGTAAATTACGCAAGATGAGGTGTAGGCGCGCAAAAACTCCATCGATATTCCATGCAAGCCTCGGGATCCGTCAGTGAATATGCGGCCTTAAAAGGCGACGACAGTAGACAGCCGACGCAGAAAAGAGGCAGAGGCTGACACGCCCAGGCGATAACAACCGTCCATTGCGCGGGGCTCACCCCACCCGACTGATGACAGCATCACCACCACGTGACCGCATGAGGGCCCCATTCTACCGTGGCTAGGCGGGCCCGCAGTCGGAGGCGCGATTCAGGGGGACCACGAGGAAGTGGGAGCCTGAAAAGTCCTGCACTTACTCGACGAAAAGCTACGCTGGACGACGATGACGTGAAAAACGAAGATAACGTGTGTGTGGGTGCGAGGCCCAGGGGCATGTTTGGCCATGCAAAAGTTTCATTTCATCGGGCCGGATTTTTCTTTTATTATTCTTTTCCTCTATTTTTATTGGATAATTATCCATCATACCCTGCACTCGGTGCACTGCCCCAATTTTTTTGGAAAAAATATTTTGAAACAAATATTTTGAAACAGTATTTGGGCCTCAAATATGACATTACCCCAATTTTTTCGAAGAAAATATTTTGAAGTAGTATTTGCTTAAATATGAAAATTATATATATATATATATAGAATATATTCTGGTGCAGCATGCTGCACCGGAATTTTTGATGCAGCATCACTGAAATGGGCCCCACATGATCATGAAATCATGATCTACTCCACCCATTGTATTTAAAATAATATATTCTATTATCATACCAATTTTCATCCCAATCAGATATGTATATGACCCCCATCTGAAAATGGTATAAATCTAACGTAATAAAATAGTTTGATGTAAATAACAACTTTAAAGTATCTGATTTGGATGAAAATTGGTATGATAATAGAATACATTATTCTAAATACAATGGGTGGAGTAGATCATGATTTCATGATCATGTGGGGCCCATTTTTAGGCTACTGCACCGCTGTTCCGGTGCAGTGACGCTGCACCGGAACAGCTCTCTCTATATATATATATACGGTCCCGCTTTTATGTAACCCAGTTATATAGAAGCGGACCTACGTAATCCCTTCAAAATCTAAGATTTTGGTATTTAATGGAAAATTCAATCTATTCACTGTATTTAGAATTATTTGTTTATCTAGGAGACCAAGTTTCATCACAATCAAGTATATTTATGGACTACATTTGTTCAAATATATATATATATATATTCATGTATAAATTATGAAAAACGCTTAGATCTATTTACAAATGTATTAGAATGTAATAATACTTTATAGAATCATTTATTCACATAGAAATGATATTTTGGACAGTTTAGATGTTGAAAATACTACTTTAAAATTGATCTTTTAGCATTTTTAATAATTTACATAGGAATATATACATTTTCTAACAAATGTGGCCCATAAACATACTTGATTATGATGAAACTTGATTATCTAGATAAACAAATGATGTTAAATACAATGAACGGATTAGATTTTTCATAAAAAAATTAAAATCTTGAATTTTAAAAAGATTACATAAGTCCACTTTTATGTAGTCCGGGTACATAAAAACTGTACTCATATATATATATAATTACATCATAGCCCGTACAATGATGAAAAAATTAGAAAAAAAAATGTAGTAGCGCACCGGGCGTACCGATCACATGTCATTTTTATATACACCTAAAAGCCCATGAAAATCTCGATCAAAAAATAAAAAAAAACCCATGAAAGTCACGTGTGACCTCCAAATATACAGCGCGACGTGCACGGAGGCGTGGCCTGGGGAACGAACCTCAATGCCGATGTTCTTGATGCGCATCATATGGATTTATTTTACGCTGCCCCAGTCAGATTCGCTCTTGACTTACAAGCCAAACATGCTAACGTACGTGCCTATTTTTACAGCGGAGCCCCCCACACTCTACATGTGGGACACCCCGCCACATAACCACATTACACCAAAATTTCTTGCCGGGATTATATCTCCATGTCTCCACCACTTTTAAAATTAATTTATTTTAAAAAAATTGAAAGAAATATTTGCCGACTGCCTCATGTTCTTTTTTTTTTTTGGGTTCATCGACCAGCTATTTGGACGGACGATCCAATCTTTCTTTTTTTAGTTCATAGGCAGGTTGATATAAGAGACGGAATATTTTTTTTTTTGTCCCAAAGTAGATTTCCAATTTAGGTTGGATGCGCTTAACCACTTCTGTCCTGTCCCTCCGATATTTTTTAAATTAATTTGTTTTAAAACTCTGAAAAACATGCAAGGGTGGTTAAACCTACCTTCCACAATTGTCAGGGTGCAAGGTTTCAGAGAAACAATGTCCACCAAATCATTCAATCTCGGCCCTCGAACCTGCAAGATTTCTCAACGTAAGATAAAAGTGAAATAATGATGAACTAAATACATTCATTACCATATATTCAAAAAGTGCTCCGGTCGCCGGGTGCGGAACGAAGCTTTCGTTCCCACCGGCGCGTATTCGAATCCTAGGTGGGGATTTCGAACCAAATCTCTGTGGGAGTATGTATGTGGTCCTCCTTATTTGGTTGGGAGCTGGTAGTCTCTCCCGTTGATATTTGGGAGCTTGTTGTCTCCCTTTGGAAACATTATTAGAATTGTCTTAGAACTTTGAATGTAATATGAATTGATATATGTTATAAATATACTCTATCAAAAAAAAAAAAGTGCTCCGGCATTTACGGATGCACTCTTTTTTCATTCCACTTGTTCTCTAATAGAACGAGAAAAATGGTTTTTTAACTAGACACCTAATTTATTGTAAAAAAGGCCGCCACTTCGGCGCGACCAGAAGAGCTTGCGACGTGTAAATTAACACACATCCAAGTTCACCCAAGTTCTTTGGAGGAGTTTGGGGGAGGAATTTGTGCAAAATTAAGGCACTGATTGTTACCTCATGATGCAAGGAGTAGTTCGTAATGTGGCATGTTTCAACGTTAACAGCCAGCAGCCTTCTCACATCTAGAATCTTGTCAGTGGAGATTCCCTGCACGCACCCAAGTTTAAAATAAGCTAATTGTGCATTTATTTCAAAAATTGGATGTATATATATTTTTTATCCTCCGTATATGTGGGGAGGCTACCAAACTGATGAAGACCTGATTTTCCAGCCATGGTTTTGGCTTCAATCATCCATTTTATATAATGGGCGGATTTGCAATTTGGAGCCAAACAACAAGAAGACCGTGCGTACCTTTAGCAGAACTCTAGAATCATAGGGTGTCACAACAGTCACATCAAGAACATTGGGAACAACTGCAAAAGAAGAACAAAAACAGAGCATACATCAAGAAAAGAAACATTAAACCAATGGTTAGCCGACCATCAGTGAGGAATCGGATAGAGGAGTGTGCATTTCCAGCTCGCTATTATTGTTATTTTGCTCTAACCACCAAAAAATCCAAAAATGGAGGAAAAAATGTGTTGTGCATGTACGAAAGCGAAGCGGGCAAAAGGGACAGATGGAAAACATACGAATATACGGTACAATGAATTCTGTCCTACTGACCTTTCTCTTCCTTTTTCTTCTTCTCCCCTTTAGGCTTACTGGCCTTTCCCCGGCCGTTCTTTGGGGCCATTCGGTTGAGAGTTGAGAGAGAGGAAGTAGGCTTTTTCGGAACACCCTTTTCAGGCCTTTATTGCGGAATCAGGCGAGATAATTCGGATGAGGAACGAGGCACGTATTAAACAGATAGATGCTTGGTGGAGTGAGAGGAAGACAGGAGGAGTGGGGATGGGAAGGGAGAGAGAAAGAAGAGGAGAGTGTGAGAATTGAATGGAAATCCGTAAAGGAGGAGGTGAGGATAGGATAAGGGTTTTTGGTCTACCCTTTTCAGGATTTGTATGCAATCCCAGCCTTTCGTTTTTGCTGGGGTTTGGGTTTCTCTCTCTTTCTCTGGATCTCTCTCTCTCCCTCTCTGTCTCTCGTGGGGGCGCCTTTTAAACGGAAGACGCTCGGGCGCGTTCGGACAAAGGGCGGAGGGAGTGTTGGTCTTGCCAAGTGGAGGGCGGAAGATGGGGCTCGTGAAATGGCCGCGCGTTTTGTTTTATCACGTGTTGCTACGCTCGATTGAGCTATGGACCGTCCGATGCATATATGCTTCTCTTGAATTATTATTTATTCAGCGTGTGGTTCATGTTTGAGGAGTTTTGCGTATGCTTGCCTTTTGAGTTTGCGAAATTTTCACCCCCGTAGTAACTCCTGATGTGAAATTTCTTCTCACAATCTTTCGGTAATACAGAAGCTTTCCGTGTAACCACTTGTACTTGGTCAACTTTAATGATGATGTAAAATTAGTTACAAGATTAAGTTCTATTTAAATTAAACACGAGCTTTGCCTATGTAAAAATGTAAAAAATAAATATAATAAATATATATATATATTTATATATCCATTTGGAAGATGTTTTTTCAACATTTTTTTTTATTACATTCAGAAGGAGCAGGGCTCCACCTGGGTTTGATACAGGGACCACAGGCATGTAAGCCCGGACTGAGAATCACTGTGCCAACAAAGCTGGTCTCGTTCTTTCAACATTCAAGTAATCTAAAATATGGTTTGCAAAATTCATCAAAAAAATGTGGTTTGCAAAGTTTTATTACATTCAATTGCATTTTTGAATAAATTTAAATATTTTTCATAATTTATACATCAATATATAACAAATGCGACGCATCTACAACTTTGATTAAAATAATTTTTAGTCTGATAATAAAACAAATGACATTAAACAATATGAAAAGTTCAGCTTTTATTTCATTATCAAAATATATTCCATGTATCTATCAAAAAAAATATATATATATACTCCATCTATGTAACCGGGCCCATCTCATCAAACCCTGGGCAGCACAACTTGATCAAATTTCTTTCTATGCTAGTTTATTGGTAGAGCTGCATCCTGATGAGAAATTAATATTTTAAAATCTAAAAGGGTGATTTAAGATATATATTTAAGGGATGATAATCCAGTACTTATATTATAACTATGGAAACTCAATACTTACCTCTAAAATATCATTATTGTGGACAAATGATTCCATAAAATATTATTATATTTTAATACATGTGTAAATGAATCTAAATATTTTTCGTAATTTACATGTGAATATACATTTTTAAGCAAATGTGACACATGTACATACTTAATTTGGATGAAACTTAGTCATTTAACTAAGCAAATGATACTAAACACAATAAATGAATTGAATTTTTCATCAAAGATCAAATCTTAAAATTTGAAAAAAGTAAAATGGGTCCACTTCTATGTAATCTGGTTACATAGAAGCGAAGTCTTTTAAAATATATATTTTTAAATTTCTAAATTATTTATTATGTTTATCTACGTATATTTATTTTTTATTCCAAAAATTAAATGTATTGTAAATATTTGCATATTGTATCTATACTACATATTTTAAATATTTTAATTGTTATATAGTTACTCCCAAAAGATGTTATTTTTTTTATGATATATAAATTTTTAATAAAATTATTTTTGGCAGCACGTTAAAACAAGATGCTCAAACATAATAAACGGTCTGAATTTTAAAAATATTTTAAAATTAAAAAACCAAAGGCAAGCATAGAGCCTCTATTCTTACCGTAAATATTGAATCATAACACATATGTAAGGTATTATTAGAAAGATATTTTGATCATTGAGTAAGGCCTTCACCAACACCAGAGGGGAGTACAGTCGTCCTAACAAAATTTTGAACTAAGAAGCCATCTAATACAAACACGAAATTTAAGATTGAAATGTAAAAATTCCATACAATTGAGGTATTGATGTACAAAAACCCCGAGCTTGTGTGAAGCCCAAGTTGCTAACTCTTGATATTTTCTTCCCTCCATCATTTTCATCTTGGATTTTCATGTTGGTCATACGGTGTGTGATGGAAATTAATTAACTAATTATAACATTAATTTCTGTGGAGATACGTACACACGTGGATGTCGTGTGATGTTGTGAGGCGTGAGAAACCACTGAATATTGTAGGCTGCCTAACTCCGCGATAAGCACATGTTATTGATGGCGATTTCCATCACCGGCGTACTCCACTTCAGAGGGTCAGCCTAGGTCCGGTGTGCTGTTTGTATGAGCTCAGATCAGCTCCAAGCTGCTCAATTTCAGATAAAAATGATATGGAATTTAAGTCATGATAACACAAAACCGGTTTCACGGAATGAGGTTGAATTTTTTTTTTCTTTTTTATGAACTCCAAAATTATAAAATTATCCCTTTCCATTTGGGTATGCTAGCGTCCACCATGGTTCACCATTAACGAAGCGTGATTCACATTGACAATGAAATCAAAATGGAACTGATTTTTCTTTTATAAAATATATTTTATATTGAAGAAAATAAAATGTATTCTTTAAATATATAAAACTTGTTTATTTCATTTATTGTTTATATAACATACCGACCTAAAAAAGTGATCTTGGTCCGCGTATTTAATGCGACTTCTAAAGATCAATCACACATGGCATAATCACATATATTACACTATTTACGTTTCCGTTATTACATCCAAGGAACAATAAATAAAATAAAATGCATCCATCACTTTGAATACATGCCTTTGAAATTGGGCAAAGCCCCTTTTTATTTTCGGTTTGTGCTTTGCATGCACATCGACACATGTGCTTCTCTTTTTTTTATATACATACATACATACATACATATATATAATGCTCATGTATGAAATCCTTTATAAAAAAATAAATATAAAAACCTTGACCCGTTGCTACATCACTTTGTTATAATTACATATATTAAATAATTTACATTAAATTGTTTAAAAACTTGCTGATTAATTTAATAATTTTGAATTAATTACAATACCTTCCAAAGTCTTGAAGTTTATTCAAACAAAATAAATTAAAAAATTTCCTTAGCTTTTATTTTACTTTTCTACCTGTATTTTAGGCCAATAATAATTATTTAAGGCCCATGCATCAAATGGCTTCAAATGTTTTATAAATTAAAATATCGTTGTTATGATTTAATTTGATTTTTCTGAGTTTAACATTTCTTTTAGAAAAATAACATACATACATGTAATATTTGCATAATATAATATGATTTAAAAAATTTTGCCCGTCTTAATACTTTTTGATGGCCCATGTACGTATTACATAGTTTAATCCTATTAAACTTATTTAATACTCTTCTAAATTGAAATTAACATTATACAATCGAACATGACACCTTACATTTTGCAAATTAATTGCAAATCCTTTAAACTTTCTTGCATTTTCTTTTTTGCTTCTTCTTTTAATAATTTTAGGTCTTTGATTCAACATTTAATTCCTGAATTAAATGGCCTAAAATTTTTTTCTATACCATTTATGACGTGAATATGAAATTCTTAGCTTTACAAAGGGTCATACCAAAGATGACAATTATCCAATTTTCCTTGATCAACAGGAGAACCATCATCACGGAATGATGCAATGGGCATTTTCAACTAGGGTAATGGGGAAAAGGCTATCATGTTGATTTCAGAGTGGAAGATTGAAAGGACATATTTAGACCCACCGGTGTCAACTTAAAACAATTTCAACCTGGTTATGGCATTGCGAGTAATGGTAGGATTGGTTACCATTACAGGCTTGGGGGAGGACTCTGGACTTGTTCGTGGGTAGTTACCCACTTTTCTAGGAGCAATTTGATTAACTGTTCCCGTGTTAGTTGTTTTGGAACATATGTACAGATTGGGGTTCTCGATGAATCAATTTGCAAAAGCTGTGAATCGTGGTTATCTAACCCTAAGATGAGCAGGTCCATTGTATGATTTTGGTCCCGTAACAAAGTTGGTAATGTAAACTAGTAGCATAAGTAGAGGAACTAACCATTTTAGCACCTTCGATTTGTACCTAGACTTTTAAAGCCTTTAGCAAAAAAGGATCTCCAAGAAGGATGTTGAAGTTTGGGAACAAAGTCATAAAGACTGTTCTCGCATTGTGAGTTGTTTGCGTTGTGCCCATGTAAGTATGTTAATAATTGGCAAACCTTGATTCGAGAAGGGCGATTCTTGAGGAGATCGGAAGGCCTTTTGTATTATGAAAGGTTAGAGCTAGTTTGACTGCTCCAAAGTGCAAGTGAGTATAACCTTCTTTCTTCCAAGTGAGCAAAAAATCCTCTGGCATTTGTAAAGTGATTAAAATTTCATTTTGCTCCGCTGAAATGAGATGCTAGCTGAACTTGGATGCTTGGACATATTCTTTTATGGGCTACTATTTGGACTAACCAGCCAATTTTTGAAAGATGGGTTTGGATGAAGGTTTTGAAAATATAAAATAAGGGAGAAGCTGAGGAAGCTGGGACTGAGCTGTTGCAGATTCTTTTGGGACTTGAGTAATTTCAAAGAACCAATCTATCTTTGATGCACTAGAAGTTCGTAAGGGAGGAAAAGAAAGAAGTGTACTTGAGGAAGGAGGTGTTGCCATTAGAATAAATCTAGGAACCTTTTACCAATCTCGTAATACACTGCCAAAATACCGCTTTGATATTGTAGCACCCGCCGGGAGCGCTACGGTGGGCTCGGAATGGGTTTTCCGGGCCTTAGAGATGTGGATCGTGTTGAAAAGCGACGTGGGCTTGGATTTCCTGCATTCACATGGGGTAAAATGAGTTAGGCCTCTCGTTTTTTAGAAAAATGGGCATATAGGCGTTTTCTCATGGTTTTGGCGGCATAACGGCTAAGACGGGGCTTCCGTACACGGGTCAAGTCACAAATCCGGCAGCATAACGACAGCGTACTATGCTGGAATCTGCGGACCCGCGTGCACCCACCTTGCCGGGGCGTTAGCTCAAACACGCACACAAGAAAATAATGAAAATGGAGTCGCCACCGATCTTTAAAGGGAGATCGGCCCCTATTTAAAGAAATAAGGCACTAGCAATACAGAGTATGGGTTCCGGCCTACGGGTTGAAGCAAATATGGAGAGATCTGCCAACCCGAGGCGGTTTACACGGCGTAAAAAGGGGGGAAAATAAAAAGGGTTTAAGAGAACGGGAGAGATGGAAAGGGGGAAATGGGAAGAGAGGCGTGGAGCGCGTAGAGCATGAAAGCCGGGATGCCGGGGGCGTTGCTGCAGACTCCCGTCCTCCCCTTGGGATGCCTCTCTTCAAGTGTGCTTGAATGAGAGGGGAGCTCCTTCTTTTATAGATGGTGGAGTGGGCTTTGGGCTCCCTTGAGGTCATGGACTTGGTCCATGGGCTTGGGCTTAAGTGGGATCATGGACTTGGTCCATGGACTTGGTCTTGAGTTGGGGTCATGGGCTTTGGGCCTCTTGAATGGTTTTGGACTTGGTCCATAAGCTTGTCTTTGTGGGCTAGAGCTTGGCTTAGCCCATGGCTTTTGGGTGGGCCGTTGTGGAGGCCCAAAATTGTAGAGAAGCCTGCTTCCGAGGCTTTAGTGGGCTAGAGCTTGGCTAAGCCCATTTGTTTTGTCTGGTGGGCTGCTTTGTGGAGCCCGTTGAGGTGGCCTGTAGGAGCTTCGCTCTTTGTGGGCCGGATTTAGTTGGTTGAAAAGCCTGCTTCGAGGCTTAGTGGAGCTTCGCTCCGTGGGCTGAGTGTGGAATGGCCCGCTTGGCTGGCTTGAGCTTCTTTTCGTATTGAATTTGGTTGGGCTTGAATCTTGTGTTCAATTCTCCATCTTGGGGCCCCGCGGTGGGGTGTCAACAGTTGCCCCCCTTTGCCAGAGGCGTCTTGACGGTGAATGGCAAAGTGACGGACACCCTGCTAATCTTAAATAGTTTTCTTGCAATTCTCGTGAATCTTGCAGCTGTTTCTTTTGCAATTGTGACTTGGAGGTGGCCTCTTTGCAAAATTTCTGTTGACCTTTTGTAAATATGGAGCGCTTGCGGGGTCACTTTGTATTCTCCTCAAGTCTAGTGGTTTTCTGCAATTCCGCAAAACGGTTAGGGGGCTGTTTGTAGATTTTCCAGCTTTAGGGCTTCGATCGCGGGCCCCATTTCTTCTGGTTTCCTTGCTCTTCTTTTCGCCGACGCAGACACTGCGCATCCCTGCTTCTCCGGCGAGCGTGGCTGCTGTCGTGAACGCCGGCTGCTGCCGTTGTCTTCTCTCCTTTCTCCGGTGAGCGCTGCTTGCTCGACTTCCTTGCCTCCAGCTGTCTTTGCTTTTGCCTTCACTGTTGCTGGTGTCGCCGGCCATTCGAACGGCTCCTTGGTCGCCTCCGGTCGTCGTGACCGTTTGTCTGGGTTGCACTGCTGTGGTTGCCGCCACTCATCGGTTTTCCTGCCTCCTTTTTCGGCATCGACCGAGCCTCACCGCCGGTTTCAGCCGCTGCTGGCATTCGCCGTTGCCACTGCTTTAGTTGCTGTTGTGGCCGCTGGCAGAGCCGTCGTCGTTGCTGCTGCCGTCACCGCTGCCGTCGCCGTTGCCGTCAACTGTCGTCGCCGCTGCCGTCGACTGTTGTGGGATCGCACGGCCGTTTCTTCTCCTCCGGCGTCGTCTGGTTTCGTCGCTGCCACGTCCGGCTGGGGTTTTCTTCCCCGTTTCCGGCGCCCATTCACTGCTGCCGCTAGAATCGCCGCTGCCGATGCCCATTCCTCTTCTCCGGCGTCATCTGGGGCTTTACTGCTGCTGTCGTGCCTGTGGACGCTCACCCGTCGTGGCTGTTGCTGCTGATTCATCTGCCGCGGTTGCTGTCAAGGCTGCCGAGTTCGTCTTCTTCGGCGACGGATGGTTTGCCGATTGCCGCTGCCGGTGTTGTCTTTCCAGCTTGGGATTATCTTGGAATTGCTAGGAGTCCGTTTCCCTTAGTTGAATCATTTCTAGGGAGCGATGGCCCCCACCCGCCCTTTGTTGAATCTTGACTTGAGCGTCATTTTCTCTTAATTGTGATGGACTCATTGCTTGAATAAGAGAAAGAGGGTAACTCTTTATATGTTTTGTCTTTTTTCATGTTGCACGGATATCATCTTTGTGTTATCGCTTGCCCTTTTGTTTTTTTGAGTTGAAATGCTTCATAGACTTGTTTCTTAATGTTGTTGCCATGATGCCTTCTTTTTCTCTGTGCGTGTTGATCTTCCTTTACTTCATGTTTGCTCGGGGTAGCTACCTCCTTTGGTTGGGTGAGAGCCTTTCGGTATTGCTTGAGTGGTTGCAGCCTTCGTCATGACCTTTCTCTTTTCTTTTTCTTTTTTTTTTTTTTTTTCTCTCTTTTTTTGTTTTTCTCTTTTTTTGTTTTTCTCTTTTTTTGTTTTTTTGTTTTTTGTTTTTTTGTTTTTTTGTTTTTTTGTTTTTTTGTTTTTTTTTACAAGCCTGAAATGGTGGTATAGACTGACCTGATATGATTTTGCTCGGGGCATGATGCTTGTCTTGTTGCTTGTTGCCTTGTGTTGATCCATCGCCTTTTATGTTGCAGTTGTCAAGATGTCTTCTAGAAAGGCGTACGGCTTGCGCTCTCGAGATAAAGCAGTATGGCTCAAACCCAATGAGCCGGGTGGATTGGTGAACATGCCTGTCAAAATTCCGGATGATGTAGCATGAGAAGGCAAGAAGACTTCATCTTCAACGGCTAGAGTTTCGGCCGCGGGAACCTCTTCGGCCGGTCGCCACAAGGCTTCGGGTGGTGACGCTCTTACTCGGGCTAGGGCCGCCGGTGGAATGTCTTGAAGGCGTTTCTTCATTTTTTTCCTCTTTTGGCCAAATTGCATTTTTTGTGAATCTGAATGCTTGTATGCCCCATTTTTTGTTAAGCCGTGTGAATACCGGCTCATTTTTTGAGGATGTGTCCATATGATGTGTTGCTTTTGCAGGGCATAGATCTTGTAAAATTCTCCTTCTTGACGTCCCTTGTAATGCTTTGATCAATTGTAGGCCTTTGGCCATTGAAAATTCTGCATAAGGGTGCTGTAAAATTTTTTATATATATAGACCTAAAAACTTTTTAGGTCTATCGGCCTGTTTCCAGCAGCAGCAGTTCTGCACTTGTGATTTGCATTTGATTTCTTGAGAGATGCATAAGAACGATTTCTGGATGTTCCTCTTGCCTCGTAGTCGCATTAGTATTTCAATGGTGAGCCTTTTTATGGATAGAACCTCTTGACATGGTCCGAACTTATGATTTCGGCCTTCCCGTTGTCTTCGGGTTTTGAAATGGCTAATGCTCCGTTTGATAAAACTTTGGCTATAACCCACGGACCTTCCCAATTAGGCCTAAACTTGCCTCTTTTATCTGAAGGATGAACAAGTAGGATCTTTTTCATGACGAGGTCACCCTCTTGGAAGTTTTTAGCTTTCACCGATCGGTTATAGGCCCGTGCCATTCGCCGTTGATATGCTTGGGTGTGGTGAAGAGCTTGAATTCTCTTTTCATCAAGCAAATCCAGTTGGGATTGACGTGTTTGCATCCATTCTTCCATTTCTAATTCGCTCTCCTTCAATATCCTCCAAGTTGGGACTTCCACCTCAATGGGTAGGACCGCTTCCATGCCGTAAGTCAAGGCATAGGGTGAGAACCCCGTGGCTCTCCGGATAGAAGTTCGGTATGCCCACAAGGCGTATGGCAACTTTTCCGCCCAATCTCGGTAGTTTTCCACCATTTTGCCAAGGATCTTGATTAAGGTCTTGTTTGCAGCTTCTACGGCCCCGTTGGCTTGAGGACGGTAGGGACTTGATCTGTGGTGTTGTATTTTGTATTGAGCTAGGAAGTCTTGAACTTTCTTACTGACGAAGACCGTTCCGTTGTCACTTATGATTGCTTGCGGAAGCCCGAACCTTGATAGAATGTTTCCTTTGATGAAGCGTATGACTTGTGCCGCATTAATAGTTGGGAAGGAAGTTGCTTCAACCCATTTAGTGAAATACTCTATTGCCACCAATATGTATTCATGACCGCCAATGGACTTAGGAGCTATCTTGCCGATTATGTCTATTCCCCAAGTTGAGAAAGGCCATGGGGTAGATAAGTAATGCAAGTCCGTTGCGGGTAAGTGTATCAAGTTCCCGTGCTCTTGGCATTTGAAGCATCTCCTCACATACTCCGAGCAATCTTTTTCCATTGAGATCCAATAGTATCCTTGGCGCATTATCTTTTTTGCCAGCATGATCCCATTCATATGTGCTCCGCAATCCCCATCATGGATTTGGGTCATGACCTCCTTTGCTTCTAGCCGGTCCACACACCGTAGTAGCATTTGGTTGTGAGACCTCTTATACAATGTTGCCCCCTGTATTATGTAGCTAGAGGCTAGTCTCTTGATGGTTCTTCTTTCCGCAAGCGTGATATGATCATCGAATGCTTGGTGCTCCAAGAACTGCCTTATGTCATGATACCACGGCTTTTCTTCCTCTTGAGTTTCTTCGGCTTCGGCCGTCACTTGCAAGCAATATGCGGGTTGTTGAGATGTTTGCACTGTGATTTCTTGAGTTCCCTTCCCATATGGTATTTCAACCATGGATGCCAAGGTTGCTAGTGCATCCGCCCATTGGTTTTGAGCCCGTGGCGCATAGGTGAAAGTGACTTCTTCGAATGAGTAAACCAAGTGAGTTAATGCCGTGTGGTAAGGCTTTAGCTTTTCATCTCGGGTTTCCCATTCTCCATTTGCTTGGTTGATTACCAACTGTGAATCTCCATAGATTTGAAGTTTTTTTGCCCCCAACTTGTAGGCTTCCCGTACTCCGGCTATGCAAGCTTCATATTCGGCGATATTGTTTGTGCATGGGAAAACCAATCTTCTTGATATCATGATTGGGGCTTGGTTGGGGGAGCATAGGACAACGCCTATTCCGTTACCCGAAGCGTTCCATGCGCCGTCAAAGTACAAGGTCCAAGCATCATTTTCTTCATCGTGCTCCACAAGTAGTATTTCCTCATCCGGAAAATCTTCTTGTAGCGGTTGGTAGTCCGGGAGCGCCTGTGCGGCTAAGTAATCCGCTACCACTTGTCCCTTGACAGCTTTTCTTGTGACATATACTATGTCAAACTCTGTGAGGAGCAATTGCCACCGTGCTAGCTTTCCCGTCAATACGGTCTTTTGACAAAGATACTTCAACGGGTCCATCTTAGAGATAAGCAATATGGTGCGGGACATGATATATTGCCTTAACTTTTGCACGGCCCATACAAGAGACAAGCATGCCTTTTCAATCTCTGGATATCTGACTTCCGTAGGGGTATATTTTCTGCTCAAGTAGTATATAGCTTGCTCCTTTCGTCCCGATTCATCCGGTTGTCCTAGCACCGCTCCCAATGCCGTGGAAGTAACCGAGAGATACAACAACAAGGGACCTTCCGCTTTAGGCGGCACCAAGATGGGAGGGTTAACCAAGTAGGCTTTGATTTTATCAAAGGCGATTTGGCAATCTTCGTTCCATTCTTTGGGAGAGTCTTTCCTTAGCAATTTGAAAATGGGTTCACAAGTGGATGCTAGTCGGGTTATGAACCGGCTAATGTATTGAAGTTTGCCCAAGAATCCCCTTATCTCCCTTTCGGTTGTGGGAGGCGGCATGCTTAGTATTGCATTGACTTTTTCCGGGTCCACCTCAATTCCTTTTTTACTCACGATGAATCCAAGCAAGCGCCCCTTTTGAGCTCCAAAGACACATTTTTGCGGGTTGAGCCTTAGTTGAAATTTCTCCATCCGGTTGAATAATTTTTCCAAGTCTCTTAGATGCTCTCCAAAAGTGCAAGACCGGACTATCATGTCGTCCACATAGACCTCCATTTCTTTGCCCATCATGTCATGGAAGATGGCCGTCATGGTACGTTGATATGTAGCTCCGGCATTTTTCAAACCGAATGGCATTACTTTGTAGCAAAATGTCCCCCAAGGAGTGATGAAGGATGTCTTTTCTCTATCTTCTTCGGCGATCTTGATTTGATTATACCCGGAGAACCCATCCATGAAGGAGAACCATGTATGGCCCGCCGTGTTGTCGATTAGAGCATCGATGTGAGGCAGTGGGAAGTCATCCTTCGGGCTAGCCTTGTTGAGATCTCTATAGTCAATGCACACTCGGACCTTTCCATCCTTCTTAGGCACGGGAACAACATTAGCTAGCCATTGCGGGTAGTGAGATACTACCAAGAATCCGGCATTGTATTGCTTGATCACTTCATCCCTTATCTTGGGTATTCATTCCGGTTTAAGCCTCCTTAATTTTTGCTTTACCGGCTTGACACCGGCCTTTATTGGGAGTTGATGAGTAATGAGATTTTCGTCAAGTCCGGGCATGTCTTCGTAGGAAAAGGCGAAGTTGACTAGCCGAGGCTTGAGAAAAGCGAGCATTTGGTTTCTTTCTTCGGTGGATAAGTTCTTTCCAATACGAAGACATTTGGGTAGTTCCGGGGTTCCCAAATTGACGATCTCGTAGTCCAAAGCTGCGTCTTTGTTTTCATGTCTTTCTATGTTGCCGCGCAGCTCCTCATCAACTCCACGATCTTCTGAGATTTCTAGCAACTCGTGGGACCAGCGAATGCTGGCCCACATATCCGGCTCCGTTTGTTTCTTTTTCTTTTGAATGGGTACCGGATGCATGATATGACTGCTAGAGCCGGGTCTCGAGCAAGTTGGTATCGCATACCAATTTTTGGCTTGTATTTGCGTAATGGCGTTTTTTTTTCATGCCGGTCATCATGAGCTATCATTAAGACTTCTTGGGTCTCCAATGCCTCGGGTAGTATGTGTCCCGCGCTTATGAACCGAGTTGCTTTGTTCGATTCCTTGAATTTATCTTCCTTGGGCTTATACCCAAGTCCCCATTTGTTGTTCTTTTGTTGAGGATTGAGTAACACCGTCTTTCCTCGGTATTTGATGTTGAACCTTGTTGTTTGCCTTTCGGCCGGGGGTATGACATAGTGGAGCGGGAGCCTTTGCTTTGAAGGGATGTGATGGACTTCATGTATGTCATCCATCTTGAAGGGGAGAGGATCCGAAGATTCATACACTTCGATTAGTGGAACTTCATGGCAATTTTCAAACTCTACCGGGATGATGATCTCGGGGTCGGCTTCGATGACCACTAGCTTTCCCGCCGATATGTACTTGAGCTTTTGATGGAGAGAGGACGGGATGGCTCCGGTTTGGTGTAACCAAGGTCTTCCTAATAACATGTTGAAAGACGCGGGGATGTCCAAGACTTGAAAAGGGATGACCATGGTGTCGGGTCCCACTTGGATTTCTATGTCTAGTTCACCCAAGACCGTCTTTTGAGAGTTATCAAAGGCTCTTACATGGTAGTCGCTCGGCCGCATTTGATTCATCGGGATTCCAAGCCTCTTGATCGTTCGTAATGGGCAAACATTAAGACTTGCTCCGTTGTCAATGGTTACCAAGGGGATCTTCAATCCATTGTACCCGACCGTGATGCTCAAAGAATGTCCATGGTTGCGTCCTTCCGCGGGAAGCTCCTCATCGGTGAATGTGATGGCGTTAGGGGCCATTATTTGCCCGATCATGTGAGCCACCGCATCGGGAGTCACCTCCGTGGTTATGTGAGCTTCGCTTAGCACTTTAGTGAAAGCCTCCCTATGCTTTGTTGATGTGCATAATAGCTCCCATATGGATATTTGAGCCGGCAAGGACTTGAGTTGTGAAGCCACATCGTATGGCGGTTCCCCCTCCGGGTTGGTGATCACGTTGCGAGCCGGCTCCCGTCGGTAGACTCGGCCATTGGGATAGATGTTGCCTATCTCCGAGCATTGAGGATACTCCCACGGAACCTTGTGCGAGTCGTATGTTGGCTTTGGCTTGGCCGCTAGTATCACGGGTTCTTGATGAGGAGGAGCAATCTTCAAGTTGCTCACGCCCGGCAATATGAGGTAGTCTTGGCCATGCGCTTCTTGAGGTTTACGGACATTCCGAGGAGCGGCTCCTTGTAGTGTGATAGTTTCTTGCTTAGCCCGTTGTAGAGTGATCATATAGGCCTCATGACTTGGCTTTGCGGGTTCCCTTGCAACTTCTATGAAGTTTATGTTCGTTGCAGTGGGATTCCTCGGTTCATGCATAGGTAAGGGGTTTTGGATCACATCCTCATGGGTGTTTGATGAAATTTTGATTTTTCCATCATCTATTAAGTCTTGGATGGCATGTTTGAGGGTAAAACATCTCTCGGTGGTGTGGCCTCTCCCTTGGTGATAGGCACAAAACTCATTTTCACGGTAGTTCTTAGGAAGGGGATTAGGTGGAGGTTTTGGAGCTAGAGGTGCAAGCATATTCTTTTGGATGAGCATGCTGAGGACGTCGGTGTATGACTGGGTGAGAGGTGTAAAATCTCTGTATGCTTTTCTTTGAAAAGGCTTGGGGGTGGTGTCTATGGCGTTTACATCCGGGTTCTTCGAGGAATTACCATTTTTTGGTTCTTGCTTCCTTCGAGTTGCGTTCCCTTGGTAAGGCCATGGAGAGATGGTGCCATGTCTAATTCCCGCCTCCACTTGGTCCCCGGCTTGGAGAAGTTGAGTGAAGTTGACGTAGGGGTGAGAAATAAGATAACCCGAGATGCTCGGGTGTGCGGAGTTGATGATGATAGAGATTTGCTCATCCAAAGGCAACGGGTTCTTCATTTTTGCCGCCAATGCCCGCCATCTAGCAATGTATTCGGAGAATGTTTCGTCCCCTTTTTGCTTGAGCGCTTCGAGGTCGGCCCTTTTTGGAGCCATGTTTAACTTGTAGGAGAAGCGGTCCATGAAAGCCAAAGAGAGTTGTTCCCATGTTTTGATCAACCGGCAATCCAACGATATGTACCATTCCAAGGCGTCCTTCTTTAGGCTATGTTGGAATAGCCTTATCAAGACTTCTTCGCTTTTCACCAAGGGATATAGGATGCCGCAAAAGGCCTTGAGATGAGCCCTCGGGCATGAGTCTCCTTCATATGCGGGTAGAGCCGGTATCTCGAACTTCTCTGGTAACTTGGTGTCGGGGAACGGGCATAAGTCTTCGATTTTGGCCGAAGGTAGGCCCTCCCCTTGATGTTGTCGGATTCGATCCTCCATTTCTTTTAATTGGTTTTGGAGTTGGTTCTTGAGGTCTTGGATTTCATTACGGCCTTGTTCTAAGACCAACTCCTCTTCTTTGTAGTGATCATTTCGAGATTTGTGGGAGGATGGTTGAGGTCCTCCATCTTGCTCTGGAATCCGGGATTTATGGGAAGATGGTTGAGGTCCACCGTCTTGCTCCGGATTCGGGTTTTGTGAACAAAATGGTGGTGTAGCCGTGCTCTGACCGCCTATAAGAGGTTGTCCCATGTTTGACAGGACTTCCTCTAGCTTTTGCATCCTCTTATCCATTGCCACCATGTAGGCTTCAATGGACTGCTTGAACTGGTGATCCCGGTCTTCATGATGTGAGGATTGCTCGGACTCCATCCTAGCCGCTCTTGATCTGGTAACCACGGGGCTTCGATCCACGGTTGATTGGTTTTGCCCCCGAGCTATGGTGAAGAACCTGAGTAATCAAAAAAAAAGAGATTAGTACTTGTAAGCAAATAATAAGGAGATCAACCTTTGGATGGATGCTTGGAGGTTCGAGTCCTTTTGTGTTCTTTGCAAATTTTAAAGGTTTTAAGTTCCACGCGTGAGAATGTTCGAGGTCCACGGGTTCGGGTTTGCCTGAGGTGTTTCTGGAGAAATGACCAGTTCGCTTGAAGCGTGTCTGGAAAAGGACCAGTTCTCTTGAAGCGTGTCTGGAAGAATGACCAGTTCGCTTGAAGAGTGTCTGGAGAAAGACCAGTTCGCTTGAAGCGTTTCTGGAAGCGTGACCAGAAAACACTCAGGTTATGGAAAAGAAGTGATTTTTACGCCGGATTTAACATTAATCAATTTCATTCTTGCTGGAAGTTGTTCATTTTGGCTCGTATTAGGTGCCTTAACAGTCACAAGGCCGTATCCAGCAGGTCTTCACGAGTTCTGCTCGTTTTTTGAGCTGGACGCCTCTGGACCTAAAAACTTTTTAGGTTTCTGCACGATTTGGGCAGAAACTTCAGAAACACGCTGCCAGAAGACGGAAACTCCTCTGCAACTTGCTGTCCAGCGTGGACAGAGCTCCGTTCTCCCATTTTTGACCCCCTTGCGCTTGATGTAGACCAACAACGCCGTCCCCAGTGGAGTCGCCAAGCTGTAGCACCCGCCGGGAGCGCTACGGTGGGCTCGGAATGGGTTTCCCGGACCTTAGAGAGGTGGATCGTGTTGAAAAGCGACGTGGGCTTGGATTTCCTGCATTCACATGGGGTAAAATGAGTTAGGCCTCTCGTTTTTTAGAAAAATGGGCATATAGGCGTTTTCTCATGGTTTTGGCGGCATAACGGCTAAGACGGGGCTTCCGTACACGGGTCAAGTCACAAATCCGGCAGCATAACGACAGCGTACTATGCTGGAATCTGCGGACCCGCGTGCACCCACCTTGCCGGGGCGTTAGCTCAAACACGCACACAAGAAAATAATGAAAATGGAGTCGCCACCGATCTTTAAAGGGAGATCGGCCCCTATTTAAAGAAATAAGGCACTAGCAATACAGAGTATGGGTTCCGGCCTACGGGTTGAAGCAAATATGGAGAGATCTGCCAACCCGAGGCGGTTTACACGGCGTAAAAAGGGGGGAAAATAAAAAGGGTTTAAGAGAACGGGAGAGATGGAAAGGGGGAAATGGGAAGAGAGGCGTGGAGCGCGTAGAGCATGAAAGCCGGGATGCCGGGGGCGTTGCTGCAGACTCCCGTCCTCCCCTTGGGATGCCTCTCTTCAAGTGTGCTTGAATGAGAGGGGAGCTCCTTCTTTTATAGATGGTGGAGTGGGCTTTGGGCTCCCTTGAGGTCATGGACTTGGTCCATGGGCTTGGGCTTAAGTGGGATCATGGACTTGGTCCATGGACTTGGTCTTGAGTTGGGGTCATGGGCTTTGGGCCTCTTGAATGGTTTTGGACTTGGTCCATAAGCTTGTCTTTGTGGGCTAGAGCTTGGCTTAGCCCATGGCTTTTGGGTGGGCCGTTGTGGAGGCCCAAAATTGTAGAGAAGCCTGCTTCCGAGGCTTTAGTGGGCTAGAGCTTGGCTAAGCCCATTTGTTTTGTCTGGTGGGCTGCTTTGTGGAGCCCGTTGAGGTGGCCTGTAGGAGCTTCGCTCTTTGTGGGCCGGATTTAGTTGGTTGAAAAGCCTGCTTCGAGGCTTAGTGGAGCTTCGCTCCGTGGGCTGAGTGTGGAATGGCCCGCTTGGCTGGCTTGAGCTTCTTTTCGTATTGAATTTGGTTGGGCTTGAATCTTGTGTTCAATTCTCCATCTTGGGGCCCCGCGGTGGGGTGTCAACAGATATCTTTAAACCTGTTTCTTTATTGAAATTAGCCGGTACTATGGAAGACTTACAGATAAAAAAATGCTTCCCCTCCGACTATTTGATGGTAAAGAATCTTAGTCAATTACCAAGTATTCTGGCTTAGTCAGTCAATTGTTAGGATTTAGAGATTTCTAGTGGAGAAGATCCATAATAATGATGACTCCGGAGCATATACTCATCACTTGGCAGAGCCTAAGAATAAAAAGCTAGTATATTTGGATAGCTTAAATTGAAACCATAATTGGCCATAAATGACAGAAAAGGCAATTGGCCCCTAATGGGTGTTTGGAAGAAAGATACGACTCTAATACCAAATGGAAGGGAGGGTGTAAAAATGTTGTGAAAAAGAGACAAAGATGCAAGGGGCGAAAAAGCTAGTAGGAAAAACATACACAATGTTTCCGTCTGTTTCCAAACTTTATGTAACTAGGTTACATAAAAGTAAAGCTATATAACTCCTTTAAAATTTAAGATTTTGATCATCGATGGAAAATTTAATTGATTCTCTATATTTAACATCATTTGTTTATTTAGAAGATAATGTTTCATCTTGATCAAATATGTTTATGGGTCGCATTTGTTCAAAAATATATATTCATATATAAATTATGAAAAACAATTAGATCTATTTACAAATGTATTTATAGAATTATTTATCCATGTAAAAATGATATTTTAGACGATTTTGATGTTGAAAATACAATTTTAAAATTGATATTTAATATCGAACCATTTTATTATATTGATTTTCAATGAGACCCATGCACAGTAATATTAGACAAATAAAAGAATTTTCAAGAAACTATAAATAATATTAAATATAATAAATGTAGTGAATTTTTTTATAAACTATAAAGATATTAAACACAATATATGTGGGTCTGCTTTTATGAACCTATTTTCTATGTAACATCCTTCATATTTAAAATCTTGATGGTTGATGAAAAATTTATTCCATCCATTATATTTAGCACCATTTTTATTATCTTGAAAATCTTTTTATTTATCTAATATTGCTGTGCATGAGCCCTATTGAAAATCAATGTAATACAATAATTCAATACTAAATATCAATTTTAAAGTTATAATTTCAACATCTAAACCTTCTAAAATATCATTTCTATATAGATAAATGATTCTCTAAAATATTATTACATTCTAATACATGTGTAAATAGATTTACGCATTTTTCATAATTTACAAATAAATATATATATTTTTCAATAAATATAGCCAAAAAATACTTGATCGAATTGACGTTTGGTCTTCTAAATAAACAAATGATATTAAATATAATAGATGGATTGAATTTTCTATCAAGAATCAAAATCTAAAAATTGAAGGGATTACATTGCTCTGCTTCTGTGTAACTAGAAAATACTACTTTAAAATTGATATTTTAGCATTAAATTATTTTATTACGTTAGTTTTACATAATTACAGATCTGACCCATATATAATGATACTAAACAAACGAGAAGGTTTCTATAACAATGTAAATAATGATAAATATAACAGATGAAGCGTATTTTCTATCAACCATCAAGATTTTAAAAATGGAGAAGGTTATAGAATTGGGGTTTCATAGAAGCGAACCTCGACATATATATATATATATTTTTTGATCAAATGCAAATGGATTATGTTGTAATGATGATGCAGTCCACTGCAAATAACCTCATTTGATCATGAAATCAATATCTCACCTATTGTATTTCGAATTATTTACTTTAGTAGCATATGAATTTTCATCTAAATCAAATATGTGTATGGGTTCTATCTTAAAAGGTACAAAATTAATATAATAAAATAATTTATTGTGATATTGGATTTTGCATCAATCATCATTATCTCAAAAAAAGAAATGATTTCACAAAATCACTTCTATAAAACCATTCCCCTACGTACATATAAAATTATTCTATCCCATACCTTTTGGGCAACCAAAAGTTGCAATTTTTATGGCCAACGAAATGTATGGCAATACGGCAACGAGAATGGAAATTTTCATTCTCGAGGTCAAATGCGACAATGCAATTGTTGCAAAATAATTTGAAAGAAAATTTTGCAATTTTTTTGCTAAAACAAAATTTTTTAGTGGATCTCAAGTGATCTATTAATCAAGTAGTGTAATGGACGCAATAACATTGGGTCAATAGAGCGGGCTTACATGACGCCCTAGCTGAGATGTGTGGCAAGGATGGGAGCCAATCCATACCTGGTGAGCACAGTCCTGCAATTAGGAGTGCACCTTTATCCGTGGGTCCACCAATTGTTATCTAAAATGAGTGGAATATAATCTTGTGCATTCGGGTGCAAATAACCATTTTTTTAATTTTTTGAACTTTTTTTTTTTACACAATTGTTAACCTAAATATATTTAACTTGTGTTATAATTTTTGGATATTTGTAGATTTTTTTTTTTGAATTTTTTAAAATCAGTGATATTTTTAGTAATTCAATTTAAAAATGATAAAAATTGATATATATGTTAAATACACTTATATTAATAGTTTTATAAAAAATTTAAAAAATAAAAATAGGTTAAATGCACTCGGGTGCATCAGGCCTAAGGCACAAAGGATCACATTCCAAAATGAGTAGGATAAATTTTAAAATCTGGATACTTATAACTAATCCGAATTACTAATATATATTCAATATGACTTTTATGAAATATACTATATATGAAGGTGTATTTAAAATATAATTTTTTATTTATCTATTATTTAGTATATCAAATAAATGCATTTTAAAAATATATATTATTATATTGACTATAATTTTTAAGTAAAATTCATATTAGGATTATAATTTTCACATATAACATGAATACTAATATAAAGAACTGATTTATAATTGGAATCGGATCAACTTTGAAAAATAGAGTAGGAGAAGTCTATAACCGACCCGAATTAAAATAATATAGGATAAGTAGGAATTTTTAAAAATAAAATAAGAATAAATTCAACCATCAATGTTATCTACTGACCTAAGTTGCACCTCTATCGCAACAGGTGCTAGGGAAAGTCTGAGTCCGTGGTTCACCTAATAACTGGTGCTAGGGAAAATCTGAGTCCGTGGTTCACCTAATAAGAGCCTCTTGGGATAGCCTAGGTGACAACGATTAGTCTCCATCAAATTAAGCAACGATAATTTTTTTTGTTAACAATAATGATTGTTAATATGGTTATTGATGCATTTTGCCTACGTACAAGCAATCAACTATATTGGCAAATATTGGGTGCAGTGCCAATATCGTCACGGAAAAAAATTGTTGTGTTGGTTAAACAATTTTTTTTTTTTTTTTTTTTGGAAAAACATTGTTTGGATTAGATTAATCAATGAAAAAGTGGAGAACCGCCAAAATGAGAAATTTTGTCCTGGTGGGCCGCATGTATTTTATTGGCCATACGTACAAGAAATGTTGAACCCTGCCCAACGGATCTTATCTCATCCACATGCCTGCATAAGTGCTTCACAAACTGACTTTGAACCACATGACCATACACGTGGTATGGGGAAAAGTTGCTTGAATTGCATTGCATAAAACAAAAGAAAGCAAAAACAGTTTGTCGCGCGATTTTTTTTATTTTTATTTTTTTTTGAAACAAAACTACTCGAAAGTTTAACTACGTACCATTTGCATAATTTCCAGAACAATTACAAGTTAATTTGACGTAATTGAGGATATCATTTCAGTCAGGAATTCATTTCATTTATTAAATTTCACTTGTAGAATAATGGCTAATTTAAGATTGTAACGAAATCTATTATGTCCAACAACAATTTTTGTTGTAAAGATGATAAAACTGTCGCCAATAGTAAACAGATATATGATAAATAATTATGTTGGAACTGTTTCCTAGAGGGGAAACTCGATCTTAGTTCCCCTTCAAATATTATTATCATCGTTATGTTTAATAATATTTATTTATTTATGATATGAAAAGTCACCTTAATGTGAATACTTGGTGGGCGTAGCCAAAGTATCTATTGATGTGATTTTTCGTACCGTAATTATATTATCAAATAATGGACGACTTAGGCTTTGTTTGTCCAGTCGGTTTGGCCACGGCAATGCTTTTATCAAGACAAAGTTTGAATTTGTTTCTTTCAATAATGCTTTGAAATGCTATTATAATACGCACTTTTTAAAAATGTAATCTGTGACATGGATGCCCATGTGTCAAAGTTAACTCTTTGATTGTTAAAAATTTAACTAGAAAAATTATAGTTGGAATGTTATCTTAAACAGCTTACATAATGGGATGGTTAAAAGTTAACTCTTTCAATAACACTTTTAAAGGCTATTATAATACTCACTTTTTTAAAAAATGTAATTTGTGACGCGGATGCCTATGTGTCAAAGCTAACTCTTTGATTGTTAAAAGTTTAACCATCAACAAAATAGGCTTAGAAAATTATAGTTAGAATATCATCAGAAAATCTCATATAATGGAATGATTAGAAGTTAACTCTTTCAAAAACACTTTTAAAGGCTATTATGATACACAATTTTTTAAAAAAATGTAATTTTTGACGTGGATACCCATGTGTCGAAGTTAACTCTGTGATTGTTAGAAGTTTAACCATCAACAAAATGAGCTTAGAAAATTATAGTTGGAATATTATTTTAAAAAGCTAATATAATGGGATGGTTCGAAGGCCAACGAGTCAAAGGTCCCACGATGGAGCTTTTATTATGAAAGCTATACAACGTAGGTTGGTCTAAATACATGAGTGCAACACGCAGATGATACATTTACTGACTTGATTTTTATCAATTAGATTCATGCATGACGCCTAGTTTGGCTTGTTCAATTTAATTTTATCATGTTAACATTTAGAAACACAATTACCCGCTTCCTTGATGGTTGAAATTGTGATCTTATGAACGGGATCTTAGATCTTATTATGCGAATTAGTTAATGATGCTATTTTAAGTTTATAGGCCTAAATATATGATTAATGGTATATTTGGAAAGTGATAAAATTTTAGATGAAAAGCTTTCGGTGTAAGAGTTTTTGAGTCGGAAAAAAATGATGTAATATGATAGGGATAGTGAAGATGAGTAAAGAGAGTAAAGTTAAAATAGATAAAAAAATTTTATTTGGAAAAAAAAGATAAGTTAGGTATATGAATAGTTGTGTAGAAATGATTGAAAAATAGATAGTTGTACAGAAAGATGTAAAAAATATTTTAAAAATAGGACAATTGTAAAAAGTAAAAATATTTGGTTTGAAAAATTTTGAGTTTAAACAAACATGCCCTAAATAAAGTTTACAGGGTGGACGAAGGCAACAACCATGGTTGTCGTAGTGGTCTCTTCGGCCAAGAAGATGAAATAAGATTATTGCATTAGACTTTCGGAGTTTTAGTATGTTTTACAGAAAAACCTTCAAGTTTCTGCACAAATGCTAAAAGCCCCTGGCTAGTATTTTACAAAAAATTAACCTTAGAACTAAGAGTGTTAATGGTCATGGTAAACCCATTAACCAACCCATAAAATCTGTAGATAAATGGTTTTGGTTTATGATTTTTGAGTAAACGATTTATGATTTGCAAAACTTGTTTAACTATTTAAATCAATAAACGGGTTCGAGTTGAGATTTTACAACCCCTTAACTCAATTAGTAACCTATGTAACTGTTTAACCCGTAAACCATTAAGAAAGGGTATATATTTTAAAATTTAAATCTAATTTTCCTATTTTGATGTTCTATTTTTCTCCCTTTGTCTATGACTCTGTAACATCTTCCCTGTTGTAGTATTGTGGCACTACTATCGCCGTCCTTGCCTTGGCTTATGAGTACCATTGGTAAGATTCATCTTCTTTCTCTGACTCACCCTCTCCTTTTCTCTCTTCCTCTTCATCTTCAATTATCCCTCTGTCAGTCTCTCTCCCCATTTTTTCCTTTTTCACTCATGTCTCTCCTTCCCCCTCCCTCTCTCTCTCTCTCTCTCTCTCTCTCTCTCTCTCTCTCTCTCTCTTTCTCTCTCTCTCTTCAACCGTTCCTCTTTTCATCTTTATTACTATTTTCCCTATCTGTCTTCTCTCTCTTTATCTCATACTGAGTTGTCTGTTGGTCCTGAGTTTATGGTAAAACCCAAGAGGGAAGGGTGAATTGAGTTCTTGAATTTTCTTTAGTAATTTAAACTTTAACCCTTTGTGAGTTCAGTTCCCTTAAATGAAACATAGAGGGCAAAAAAGAGTAACAAAGAAATAAAAACAATCAACTACAATAAATACAACAATACCGTGGTTCGTGTAACCTTTCCTACTTCATTCTTCCAAGCATACGCTCCTTCGTGTTTTGGGTTCCACCATCTCAACGAGATTCCAATCCTTTCTTTCTTCTAAATTATAGCTCTAGGGGTCCTTTACAACAGCTGCACAAGTAGACGATGAGTTCCACTCTAACCGTACACTACTTGTCTCAGCTTGGCTTTGGTCTCAAACACCAAGCCAAGTATTGCAATATAATAAGAGTGAGTTAAACAAAGAATTCTACACATCATAGATTCGTATAGAGCAGTTGAAGCACTTGAGAAGCTTGAGAAAGTGAAAAATTTGCAGCTTTTTACAGTAGAAGTGGAAGTCTCTCTTATGTGCGCTTAATAGTTTGAAGATGGGCAGGTGAAGGCTCAATAATTGTTTTTTCTAACCCTCATAACTTTTCATGTCATGTCTTAAATAGATATGCAGTTATTTTGAATGTTGGAGGGTTGGTGGCGCACATTAACATTCAAAATTTTTAGACCATTGTGACTTAAGTTGCAGTTGGAGTCTACTTTGGATGTGACTTTGCTCAAGTTGTAGAATGGAGTTGACTTGGGGTACAACTTTGGTCATTCTCTTCCTTATACCGAGCTTTCCTTTTTGTCTTGTGGTTTTGAAGTTCCTTCTTGGGTCAACATGGTTATTGGACTTGACTCAAGTCACAAGTAAAGTCGACTTAGATGTACGACTTCGCTGAACATTGTAGGCTTGGAACTTTAAACTTTAGCTCATGAGCTTCTTCAATTTCAAATCTTGAACTTAAGTCAACTTGGTCTCAAATTTGACCCAAGTTGTAAGATGGAGTTGACTTTATGTACAACTTCGCATGCTCCAAACCAATCAATGGAAATATGCAACCTTAATTCCTTGTTGAAGTCAACCTGGTCTGTAACTTCACTTAAGTCACAATTTGGAGTTAACTTCAGGTGTGACTTCTCTTGCGGTAGAACAAGTTAGTGGAAATATGCAATCTTGATTCCTTGCTAAGGTCGATTTTGATTATAACTTCACTCAAGTCGCAAGCGGAATTAACTTGGGACTGCGACTTCATCTGTCTAAACTTTAGATCTTTGCTTATTGCATTCCAAGTTGATTTCTTGGGTCAACTTAGACATAGACTTGACCCCCAAGTCAATGCTGGTGTCGACTTGGCTATGCGACTTAACTTATTTTAGTTTGATTTTGGAAACTCTATCTTCAAATATTAAGCCAAATATATTAGTACCTTTAACATTTTCAAATTTAGTTGTTACTAATCAAAATATAGATGAATCTTATTCGTAAATTATCCAATTGAGTTTACAACATCCCTTCTTTATGTTGGGGCATCAAATATACACTCCTCTCCCTATAAATCTGGACATGCGATGTTTCCTATCTGTATAGATTAATTCATCATAACAATTATGTAAAACATATACACTTAACCTTAAATTAACTTGATTTTGACTTGTTTACAATATATATACAACTCGTTAATAGCCCACCTACTCATTATTAAATGGATTATAAATAGGTTAAGATTAAGATTTTTTAAATGAATTAATAAATAGATTAGTGTTGAGATTTTTTAATGGGTTAGAATTTGAATTAGTCTCTATTCCGTCCAACTTAGATTCATTAACCCCCTACTCCCTACCTTAACGAGCACAGCAGGCTTGCTAGGCTAGTGTGGTGGGATGGGCCCAAGTGGGGCCCAGAAAGGAATGATTGTAGGATGTTGTAGTTTAGCCGAAGATCGGGGCTTGGCTTAGCAAGGTGAGCTGATTCCGATCTGGCTGATTCTAGCGGATGCGAACCAGTTCAACTGTCAGTTCATCCGGTTTCTTGAACTCCCGATCAGTCTAGTTTGAGATTGGTCTCTGTATAAAAAACCATCTTTTCTTCTTACTGCGATTAATCTCTATTTCCATTTTCCAATCCAAGATTTCCCTGCTTTGCAATCGAATCCCCAATTCTATCGACTGCATCTCCCGTAGCTATCGCCACTCACCGATCTTTGTTTCCGCCATTACTAATCCACTATATGTCTCTTTCCACCTTGCCGGCACCTATCGTCTGTCAGTTTCCATCGTTGTAGCCTCGCAAGTTCTAGGTCCTTTCCTCCTTTAGCTTTGGCAGCTGCTAGTCCGCCACCCAAAGCCCTAAATTGTCCCTCCGTTTTTTTTGCTTTCCTCTGTATTTCTCTACATTTTCCCTAGTTGTAACTGCTTGCATTTTGCTGCAGCTCCCAGCTGCTCGCCTGCTCCAATTGCTCAACACTCTGGTCGCGAACCAAAACTACTTTCTTGCTTGACCAAGCCAGTTGCCAATCGCCATTGCTGCTCTATGTGATATGCTTAGATGATTAGATCCGTTTGCAAAATCTGCTTAATGGTTTTATATTTTTTCCTCATGTCCAATGTCAGAAGGGTTGTACTCATTGTGCTATAACTGAAACATTGAAAGATTGAAACATATTCATTAGTTTAATTTTTAGTTATATTCATAGGTTCATTGAAATTATTTGACTGTGCCATTGCTAAAGAAAAGTTAAATGTTATTTTCTAGGCGCATGTTTTGCATGATTGAAAATGGAAATGATTTAATGGTTGTATGCAAAATGCTAATTGATATAATCTCTCCATAATTGAAAACTCACAAAAAATAAAAAATTATATGTCTGTAGTTTTGAAAAATGGCAACTTAGTCTTGCAAAGTCAACTAGTTAGTCTAGTGCTGCATATTTTCTAACTTCTAAGATCATGAATACAATCTCAATAATTGCATGTTTTTTATCTATAAATATTTAAGATTTTAATTTTTTTTAATAAATTCATTATATATTTTACATAAACTATTAATACATCATTTCAATCTGGTTCTTAAAAATGGTTGAACGGATTATACTAGAACCAATCGTTTGACTGGTTCACTGACAATGTTAATGTAAACACGTTTTCCAATAACTGATTTTACAATTTGGGAGATATTTGGTAATCTATAAAACCTTTTAAACTAAAACTTTTTAAACTAAAATTTTTCATTCTCCATAACTATCATATTTTTAATTATTTTTTCACTTTTTCTTATACAACCACAATACTTTTCAATTATTTCTATACAACTATTCATACATCTAACATATCTATTTTAACTTCATTCTCTTTAATCTTCATCATTATCCATATCATATTACATTATTTTCTCACATTTCCAAAACTTTTACAATAAAAAATTTTCATCTAAACACATTCTACATCACCCTATTTTTTAATCCCATACATTCTAATCATTTTTCCTTTTAACTACCCTATTTATTCTAACTTTACCTCTATTATTTCATATCAAGCACAGAATTTTTAAAATATTTCCTTTCCCACTCTCATTCCATCCCACAATTTTCAACTCATCCTACCGTCGCCAACGTACCTTAAACTCTAGCGTGCAAGAATCCACAGGCTTACGGATCCATTAATTTTCTGCAGTCTCACACGTCTAATTGCAAGTGATTCACGGCTTCTCCGTTATTAATGCGATGGGAACTACTTGTTTTGGATTTATAAGCCACGCATTTGATGCAGTCTTCTAAAATTTTATTTTATATATTTATGTGTTTTTACTTGGAGCAGAATGCAGTCCACCTAGCACAGATGGTGTCGCATGCACATATTTGATTTAAGTAAAACTTGTCTCTTAACTAAAAAATAATATTAAATATAATAAATGTAACGAATTTTTTTATAAAGTATCAAATTTTAAAATTTGAAAAGATTAGGTAAAGGACCCACATATATATAAGTGTTAATCATGTACACTTGCATGTACCATAAGTTATGGTACATTTGGATCGAAATAAGTCATATACGATAATAAAATATACATCTATTCCACTTATTGTATTTAGAATTTTTTATTTTATTAGTATATTCAATTTTTCATCAAAATTAGATGTGTATGGTCTTCACCTAAAAATGATATAAAATCAATGTAATAAAAGTATTTTGATGTAACTACCAATTTTTAAGTTATTTTTTCAACATATAAACTATCTAAGATATAATTTGTAGACGGATAAGTCATTGTATAAAATATTAATATAAAATATATGCAGCACTTGTATTGAGTCAAATGTAGGAACACATAAATACATAGGGTACGTTCTCCATCTATATATCAGCCAAAATGACACCCACGTTGCGGTAGGTACTACGTACCTGCAAATACCCTCAGTTTCTTAAAAAGAAAAAGGCCATTAACATGATTACCGAAGGAAAGTCAAATTCACAAAAGCTAAACTCTGGCCAATGCTCCAAAAATTATATAACGCTCAATTTTATTTAAGTGAGCTACACAATCTAAAAATCTAGACAAAATTGATCTAATCGAAGTAAAAATTGCAAGTGGCTGAAAACAAGACATGCAAATACCCCCGAAACATAGTAAACTTGGTTACATATACAAAGCATTTCATAATATAATATCCATTATTTAAAACTAATATAATATCAATTTTATTTATGGTTAAGATTTTTCACATGAAAAATTCTAAATATACCTACAAATTTGCACATAATTCCAAATTATATACTCACAAACTTTCAATAGTTTGCCCAGAATTTCATTTATACCCACGTGGTTAAGAGGGTCGCTAGCCTAGGTATGAGAAAACGAAATTGCCCTTACCCTAATTGTAATTCATGTCTTAATTCTTATTTAAGCCTTAATTTTTATTTGAATAGAAATTATAAATTAAAACAAAAGTTCAAATGGAAATTAAGTCATGAATTGCAAAGTAGGATAAGAATTAGAATGTGAAATTCTATCATTTCACATTCAGGCTAACAGCTCATTCAAGAGGTTCTCAATGACGTGGATATAAATTAAATTTATAGATATAAGAAGAATTTTTGAATATTTATGAGTATATTTGGAAGTAAGTGCAAAAAACTTATGGGTATAATTGAAATCTGCATTTTTCATATGTGCAACAAAAGTCTAGTCAGATAAATGATGATTTCGAAGCTTATCATTTTGTCTATTAAATCACTATAATTTTAGCAAAACTCATTATTTTACAGCAGGAAAGAATTAATTTTTCATGATCCGCACTAGATGGTCAATTGTTTTTAAGACGCAACATCTAAAACTAAAGGGAGTAAAGCGTGTACGAGAGGCAGAGAAATATTTCGCGAATTTAGGAGGAAATGCTAAAAACGGATACGAGCTGGGACTACAGAAGAATAGGTGCACCAACAAAGAAGGAAATTAAATTAAACAATCGAAAAATTAAAATTAAGAACATGGGCTAAATTAACATGTATAAAACCACCTCAATCCCATAATTAATCAATATGTTAAAATTAGAAGGTTCACACAATAAGAAAAAATTGATACATGAAACAAGAAACTTTGTTGCATATAATAAAAATTGTTGTATGCTTATAAGTATAAACAACAAATATTTTGCTATTATGTGGTCACATATAGTTCGTGGCATATATTTTAATGCAATATATGAGTCATATGTAACAAAAAATTAGGCTATGAATTTAGCTTCATATAGTATTATATGCACCAAATACTTGTTGGGATATGATCCACTACAACTACACGTAAACATACAAATTTACTTCCATCTAAATGATCCCATTTTTAGAATATTTGATTTTTTCACTTAAATATGTGAGCTTAACTGTGTTCTTATCCATATCTAGATTTCATAATTTTTTATATAACTTTGTTGCATTTGGTACTAAATGGAGTAAAGTTAAAATTTAGCTTCAAAAAGATGGCCACAAATAATAAATTTTTTTTATGAGTATCTACATACGAGACCTGTTCTAGCGCAGGCCCAAAAATGGGCCCAACACATATTAGAATGCAATGAAACTTTATACAACCATTTATCCATATATAAATTTTATAGAAAATGGTTTACATGTTGAATAAACCACTTTAAAGTTGTTATTTACATCAAGCTATTTTATTACGTTGAATTTGTACCACTTTCAGATGGAGTCCATACACATCATTCTAAATACAATAGGTGGAGTAAAATTATGCGAGACCCATTTTGGCGCAACTGCACCTCAATATTCCTCTTTATATGCCACAAATAATAAATTTTGTTATAATGTTTAGCTAGGTTTCATTAATTAATGAGTTTATTTTGCAATATTTCAGCTTAGTCCTTTTCTATAAATATCTAAAATGTATGTTCGAATTCATGATTATGTATAGTTACAATGACTTTGTTGCATTTGGTGCTAATGGAGTAAAATTAAAATTTAGCCACAAAAACATGGCCACAAATAAAAATTTTTTTATGGGTATTTATATATGAGACCTGTTCCGGTGCAGCACAACTGCATGCTGCATCGAAACAGTGGTGCAGTTGCCAAAAAATAGGCTCCACACATATTATAATGCAATAAAAATTTATACAATCATTTATCCATATGTAAATTTTATAGGAAGTGATTTATATGTTAAAAGAACCACTTTAAAGTTGTTATTTACATCAAGCTATTTTATTACGTTGAATTTGTACCATTTTCAGATTTGGTCCATACACATATCCGATTGGGATGAAAATTAGTATGATAATAGAATACATTATTCTAAATATAAGAGGTGGAGTAAAATTATAATTTTATGATCATGTGAGGCCCATTTTGGCGCAACTGCACCTGAATATTCCTCTTTATATACCACAAATAATAAATGTTGTTATAATATTTAGCTAGGTTTGGTTAATTAACGAGTTTATTTTGCAATATTTCAGCTCAGTCCTTTTCTATAAATATCTAAAATGTAGGTTCTAATTCATAATTATGTATAGTTACAGGGTTTATTATGCAAAACCACTACTTTGATTAACTCTTTTTTTACCACGGTTCCCGGTTCATGTAGAGCCAGAAAGGTGATTATGTAAAATGGGTCGCCATCATTATATTTGTGAATCTATTTAATAATACTACTTAAAACCATTTCAATAAAAATCTATGTGGATAATACAGACGGTAATAACACTATAACAAAAAATAATATTTGTGGCCAAGTTTTTCATTTGGCTACATCTAAACAAATGCAATTCAAGATCGGCCCCGCAGGTTACATAGAATCTGGAATTGAGAACCCTCCATCGCACCCGTCCGTTATTGGGTAGAGCATTTAGAGCGTCCGGTTGGCGATGTGCTCGTGTGTGGTTTCTTGCTGCTGATGTTGGATGTGTTCTTGGAGGTTTCTTTGGTTGCTTACATTAATAGACTTCTATTATAACTATTTTTAGGGGATTTCGAGAGTTTATACCATTATGTTTTTTCTTGTTTTTGATTTCTTGTTGCGGCTACTAGTTTTGGGCGATTTGGTTTCTTGTTGCAGCCATTAGTTTTTGCACAAGGAAGGTCTATACCGTCATGACTTGAGTTTCTTGCGGGTATTTTTTTTTTTTTAAAAAAATTTCTTCTCTTGAATAATACCTTTTGCACTTGTGATTAATGTAGTAATCATAATTTTTATGTCGTATTGATGTGTTGATGCTGTATTTGGATGATTTTGCTTAAATTAAAAGAGTGAGAAAGAGAATCATAGAGAAATTGAGGCATCAAACAACCTAGAAGAAACAAGCAATGTAAAAACTCAATCATATTTTTTTATTAAAAAAAAGCATGAGAACCACATTTACAGGGAATCTTGGAACAAAGAGCTCAATGTTTTATATTTTTATTCTATCCTTTTATTTTGTGTGAATTATCTTGTACAGACTATTTGCACCAAAGAAGAGAAAGTTCCTTTGTAGTAGGCCACATTGGTTGAAAAATAGGGCCAGGTGTGAGGTTCATGCACCTGTTTGTAGGAATCATGCAATCTCGCCATTGGGGCTGCTACAAATATTTGTCTGTGAAAGAGTAGTTGGATGATCAATCATAAGTGATAAAACGTTGGAGACCTATATGGAGAAAAAACATGAAAAGTTGGTAACAAATATATGGCTTAGATTAGGATTCTTAAATGATGTCCTAATTTCCTTTTTGCAGATTAGTGACCATGGTGAGGGCACATAGTGCTTGTTGAGGGTTCGATAATGAAGAGCACATGATACTCTCTCAACTCCGAAATAACTAAACATAAAAAATATAACGACTGAATCAGTAATACTTCACTACTACGAATGGTTTTGGAGGAAAAATAATCATAATTATTAGGTGTTGAGAGAGTCATTTGTGAATCAACCACCGTGTGATAATGTAGTCGCTCACAATGATGCCATAGACGGTTCCTCCGATGATGTGGAACCATCCTCCAGTAATTTGAGGGCGTTCATATAAGATCAATTCGCCAATGTCATGTTAGAGCTCAGTGACATGGATACCTGATTGAAAAATTTTGAAGACTATTTGGATGTGCACTCGAATGATGATGAAGATTGAAGGCTATTTTGGTCCTTTATTTTTTATTAGTTATTTTTATTAGACCGCTATTTAGACATTTTGGGATTAGTTTATGGCTGAATATACATCTTAAAATTATAGTTGCATCTTATAATGTGTAAATGTTTTTTAAAGATGAATATGATATGACGATTGCAAAGGCATATATTTTCAAATGAACGAAATTTCAATTTCAGTGATAAATGGGTTTTTTTGGTATGCATGGTTTTTTTTTTTTTAATGTGTTTTGGTGCACAGGCTTATTATTTATATGATTTATAGATGCACGTGCTAATTTTATAGATGAATGCAATTATTAATTATGCGTGTATAATTCTTTTGCATTTGATGTTGATAGAAATCTAATGATAGATTATTATTCTAGTTTCTCCCACTTGAAGATCTAATGACAGACATCTCCCAAATAGACAATCTAATGACACACTTCTGAAGTTGGGCCGTCCTTCAATTTTATATCCATCTTAGCCACTTGTTTGTGAATGAAGTTGACGAATATGATAGAGGCATTATATCTTCAGATAACCTCATGTGCGACCTTTGATGGTTATTCAACTAACTATCGGCCGTCTGATATTTGTGTCATAACATGGCAGTTTCATAGCTAATTGGTCACATATTCACCATTGAACTTGTATAATATATATGCCATTGTGCAGCATTCTTCCAGGTGACCCAATGCGAGATATCTGATTATGGGTCTAAAGGTTGCATATATAGTGTCTACTTACTCATACTTGCACGTAGAAATTCAACCCTTAATGTAGATTAGCACACTCAAGTCCACTAACATACCATGATAACAGCCAACAACTGAAGGAAAATATGGAGTTGTTAAAATCCTACCTAATAATCAGACATATATTAAGTTTTCAAATTGCGGAAAGTGTACTAGTTAAAGCTAATAACTCAGTACAAACTCTCATAAAAAATAGATTAAGTTGACAACTCAGCGCACACATATATTAAACTAAAACTTAAATAATAACAATGTTAAACTTGAAGTTTAACATCCCATCATAGATCATAGGTTCAACCATAGGAACACTAGTATTTCTAGCATTCAAATGAGGAAATTCTGAAGCGAATGACTATCATTGTCTTTCCCTAGTATGAGGATCTTGGTCTGTATACTCTGACTTTCTCTCTTCAATTCATTGTTCTCACGTTTAGTAGCCCACACTTGCATCAAGAATTTGTTCTGATAATATAACTAATAGGAGGTCAGAGGTGGGTCCTACCACTTGAAAAAATTGCACTCCTTGTGTGGGTCATCTTATAAAACAAATTTACATAGAGCAATTAGCAAAAAGTGAATAGTTTCAAAAAGTACATTACGTACTGAGCTTAAGCCAAGTAATAAATCAGAAAAGCAAATTGTTTTGGTTTTTTCTAAAAGACATTTTAGTGTAAAGCATTTCAAATTGTTTCATGCACTTGGCATTTCATATCATGAAACCGAATAGCAAATTCAACCAAGGTAAGATATCAGATTTATGATCATAAAGTAAAAGTCAAAAATAAAATACCATAAAAAATTACATATAAAGCGACATGCCCATAATAAAGCAACATAAATGTACCAGTGAAGTGCTGTAACATGCATGGATTACAATAAAGCATAGATGGGGAGGAATGCATTAAACACATCAATAAATTAAAGCATATGGTAGAAAGAAGCAGAAAATTAATAAATCAATAAGAAGAAACCTGGGGTAGCCTTTCTTATGCAAAAATCCTACATTTAGGGTTCTTAATTAGCTCGCTAAAAGTAATCAAGTAGGTCCAAAAGGAAGACACTAAGTCTCTTCCCGAGTGTGACCACATTGGTGATTTTCTACGCGCATGGTAGTAGCTGAAGAAAGCCGAGACCCAATAGAGTTCCCGACCTAAATCTCTCAGGGTGGAAAGTGGTGGACAATTTGAACTAGAAGAGGGCAGACACCATCAACAATGGCTCTCTAGGAAGGCAACTTGTTGGTAAGGAAAATTCAAACTCTAACCTTTGATGCAAGAGATCTTCTCCAAATCAACCCAGGAGAGGAACTGACGATCTTATGCTCGATATGGACCTCACATAACTTCAATACGGAACATTTCGAATCGATGAAGCAGATTTGGAAGACAAGTTCAGTTTATGGAAGTAGATGAAAACCTATTCAAATAATGTGTGAACAGGAGGAAGACAAGGACCGCATCCTCAATGGTCAGCTATGGCTATATGATCGCAAACTGATCATTATGCAGGAGCTTATAGGACCGATGGAAGGGGAGAAGGTGGAACTGTTTGCTACCCCAATTTGGCTAGTCATCAAGGAGATCCCTTTCCTGCTTAATCAGAATATTTTCGATGAGGCGGTAGGTAACTCTTTCGCCAAATGCTATGAGATTATCCCAACCATAATGGGAATGAAGATAAGGGTTGAAATGGATATAAGGAAACCTCTGTGAAGGGGGATATTTAAAAAATGAAACACGTCTACACGCAAATGGATCCCATTTCAATGTTTCAAGTCTGCTTGTATTTTGTTTCAAGTCTTGGAAGATGAGCCATTCCTTTAAAGAGTGCCCTGACTTACAAGGAAGGGAACAATAAAACGAATCTAGCTTCCAATATGGCTGTTTCTTAAGAACTGGATTCAAAGCGATGTGGCTAAAGAGGGAGAAGGGTGTGGATAATCGAGTCTTCCCTAAACTATATGTTAGGGAAGTAAAATGTGGCCTAAAGGATACATATGCGTTGATTGATATGGATGAGGAGATAAGGGAGGAAATGGACCAGGAAGGAGAAGATGCAGGGGCAAAACAAACTGAGAATGAAATGAGCAGGATTGGGGTATTGGAGGTATCAAATAACCAATGTTCTCGAGACGGGGATGACTCGAATGATGAGGACCTTTTCGTAGAGGAAGAAAAGGAGGAAAGAAGAAATCAGGAGAGGAAGGGTAACTGCTTAAGGGGCAGAGTAGGGGGGAAGGAGAATAATTCTCCAGGGCAAGGAAGGGGAATGAGGAGGGGACAGAGGATCTACATGGGAAACGGAAAGGGAAAGGGAGGGTATGTGTGGAACCTCAAATTTTAGGACCATGTATGAAACCTTAAGGTCGTGAACCCTAGGTTATTGATTTTTTTTAAAATATATAATTTTGTAATATATGGAGTTGAATGACCGAATAATTAATTTAATAAATAGTAAACATGAATAGTAATCATGTGATTAAGATAAAGTGATAAGCTAATCACTTTGGATTAACCTAATCACGAAAAGACCAAATTACAAATTTACAAAAGTGAGATTAAATTGTAAATTTAGAAAAGATAATTGATTGGTAATTTTGACAAGAATGGAAACAAAAATGGGACTTAATGAGAATTTTCAAAGGTTATATTTGAGATTTATAAGAAAATAGAGGATAATTTATGATCCTACTAAGATTAGATATGAAAATGAATTTTTACAAATATTTCGGCAAGGAATTTCAAAATTCTGAATTATACAAATTGAAACTGTTTAAATTTATCGGAACTTATGAGAAAATAAAAATAAATGGAAAATTTTTGGCTAATTAGGGGCTCTAATTAAGGGCTTATATTCATCCTCACTGTTTTGATTAGATCTAAATATGCATAACTCAGAATCACATAGAAATTTAGTAGAGAGTACTAAATTATATGCTCTAATCTAGACGGATCAGATTATGAAAAATAGTTGACTAAATTATCAAACTTGAATGTATTAAAAAGCGTGACAAAGGGAATAAATTCCACCGCCATTCAGGTACACGTTGATATTTTAAATTTTTTTATATAATTATTTAGTTAATTAATAACTTGATGTATATAAGATTGTTTGAGATGAAACTTTTGGAGCAAGCCTATTTTAATATACCTTACATAATGAATGGATTAAATTTTGCAAAATATGTCTACAAATTTTTAAAATGAAATTTTATGCCAAAATATGATTTTGATTAAGTTAAAATATGTACTTAGCTCCAATTGAGGTGAAATTTTATGGGGAATGAAATTTTGGAAAACATGTCTCCAAAATTTTAAAATGAGACTTTTTATCCAAATATGAATTAGTTAATTAAAATAAAATTGAAATTTTTTTCAAAATTCCGAAAGGTACATTTTGTGAGAAATGGTATATATATTAATAAGAAAATTTTTCATAATATATAAGTGTCTATGTAGGCAGTTATGAATTAATTTATTAATGCAGAAAAAAAAAAGAAAAACTAACGAAAATGAAAAGGAAGCGGTGTACTGGCCCGGACGATGCATGGACGGCTATTAAAAAAAAAAAAAACGTAAAAGGAAGATGCAACACGTCAACAGGGCAGCTGTATTTTATTACCTTGGGTTAAGTCGAATTAAACCAGGGTCAACCGCTTAAACCAAATATATAAAAGGGACGAGCTCGAGGACGAGTTGAAAAAAAAAAAAAAAAAAAAAAAAAAAAACACAGAAACAAAAACGGCAAAACATCCAGCAGCAGCAGGTCAAGGAGGACGTCCAACAGGTTCTCTTTTTTCCTAATTATTTTGCTGAAATGCTGCTCGTTACATTATCGATTTTTTGGAACGAACCACATACTGCAAAGTTTATTTACCGTCCAAACAGATTTTATATTCTTTTTTTTGAAATTTATGAATTTCAGAACTTATATTTTAATATCCTGCTGATCGTTAATTTATTTCAGTTTTGGAATTCATTTAATTAATCAAATATTCTAAGTAATCGCTAATATAATAAATATATTTCTGGATGCATGATGTTAATACCGATTCAGCAAATTCTAATGCAGCATGATTTTGCCGTTAAACCAATTCGGAAAATTTTAACAAGCTGCTGGACGTTGATAAATATATATTGTTTTGATTTTTCATTTAACAACAAATTGTTGAACGTTAATTTATTAAATTACTGATGAACGTTAATTGATTTAATTTCTGCTGCACGTTAATTATTTAATAAACAACATTTATAAAAATAAAAAAAATGTTGAACGCTGCTGGATTTGAAATATGGGACGGGCAGCAGGTATTTTTGGTTTTGATTTCATTAAATAATTTTCAAAACTATTATTTAAATATCCTGTGGATTGTTATTTATATGATTAATATTTTGTTGAAGACATGATTGATATCAATAATTAATTCAGCATGATTTGAAAACTATTTAATTAAATCAGCTTGATGTATTGTTAAATGAAAAGTTGCAAGTATTGAAATAATTAATAGATATATAATCATACATGTATATAACGTCTAAATCAGATTTATTTTAATAATTTAAGCAGCCTATGAAATATTGGGTATAAGTGACGTTAAAACAGATTTTATTATCTTATAATCATGTTTAAAGCATAATTTATGAATAATGAAAGGATGGGTAGAAATTACTGGCCAATCAGATTCTTATGTTTAATCTATAGTTATGGAAAGATGGATGCTATTTTATGAAAATTTAATGAAATGACATGTGCAAGTGACCGTCCAACATAAGCTATTTATGGGATGATACCATTATAAATTTGATATGAAAATAAACATGAGTATTTCGAGTATCCAGAAAATATATGAAAGAAAATTCTGTTATGAATAAAAGTAGACGTCCATGGTGGAACGAAATTTATGGAATTGAGAAGGGAAATCAAAGGTAGAAATTGGTCAAAATTTAAAGTGAAAAAGGTATGGGTTAGAAAAATAAGTTCAATGTGCAAGCTTGAAATGTTATAAATAGTCTTTTTCATTTGTATAGGAAAAGGAAAAGGAAAAGGAAAAGTGGAAGGTACAAGTTGACTACATAGGTAAGCAAGCAAACCTTTTGAAAATACAATTTTATACGACTTTATTCTGCAATCTTAAATTGTCTTGGAAATTTCTTCGTTAAAAGCCAATCCTTTTAATGTTGAAAAATATTGAAATGCAAATGTTGAAAAGGTTGTGTTGAAAGGAAAATGAGATTTTAAAATGATATTTGAAATAAATGTATTTGAATAGTTTTATTTCAAGGTTTTGAAGTATTTTAAGGATATGTTTCAAAGGTTCTCTAAATATTGGATTATTTTGGAATTTTCAAAATCTATTATTTCGAGCCGACGGCTAAAATGACGACAGTGCGACTTGTTCTGGCTATTGCTGCTTCCAAGGGCTGGTCATTATGACAGATGGATGTTAAGAATGCCTTTTTACATGAGGATCTTAAGGAAGCAATTTATATGACTCCACCACCAAGGTTATTTTCTACACCCTTTTCTAATGTTTGTAAACTAAAAAAGTCACTCTATGGTTTAAAATAGGCTCCGCGTGCTTAGTTTGATAAGTTTCGATCCACACTTATTAGCTTCACTTTTGTCCAGAGTTAATATGATTCCTCTTTGTTTCTTTGCAAGACTCCTGAAGGAATTGTTTTGCTCCTATTATATATTGATGATATCATTATTACAGGGACCAACTCTGAATTGATTTCTCAGCTTCAACAGCGCCTTCAAAGCTCTTTTCATATGAAGGACCTAGGTCCTCTACGCTATTTTTTAGGCCTTGAAGTGAACTCTACAGCGGCTGGTCTTTTCTTAAATCAGCATAAATACATTCAGGAGATAATTACATTGGCTGGTCTTCAAGATGGTTGATCTGTTGATACTCCCTTAGAAGTGAATGTTAAATATCGTCATGATGAGGGTGATTTTTTGCCTGATCCCTCATTATATAGACATTTAGTAGGGAGCTTGAATTATCTAACTATTACTCAACTTGACATTTCTTTTGTTGTCCAACAAGTTAGTCAATTTATGCAGGCCCCTTGGCACCTTCACTTGGCTACTGTTCGTCGCATTGTTCGCTATTTGCAAGGCACTTCTACTCGCAGTCTTTTCTTTCCTGTGGATTCTCCTATTCACTTGGTTGCATATAGTGATGCTGACTGGGCTAGTTGTTCTGATACTCGACGTTCCATTACTGACTGGTACATGTTCCGTGGCAACTCTCTTGTCTCTTGGAAAAGCAAGAAGCAAGATCGGGTGTCAAAATCCTCCACTGAGTCTGAGTATCGTGCTATGTCCTCTGCATGTTCTGAGATTGTTTAGCTTCGAGGACTGTTGGGTGAGCTTGGGTTTCCTCAAATGGAACCTACTCCGCTTCATGCGGATAATACTAGTGCTATCCAAATTACAGTTAACCCAGTGTTTCACGAGCGCACCAAGCACATAGAAGTGGATTGCCACTCTATTCGTGAAGCATATGATGCCCCTATCATTTCTCTACCTCACATCACCACTGATCAACAGACTGCTGATGTATTTACTAAAGCCCTCTCACGACAACGACATCATTTTCTGGTTACCAAATTGATGATTTATGATCATCCAGCATCAATTTGAGGGGGGGTATCAATGGAAGAGGTTGTGGGTTGTCAATTGCTAAGATTATGGCGGAAATCATGACTGAGATTTGAATATCTAATTTATCATAGTTTGTGTATTAGTTGTATATATTCTTACCTAAAATGGATTAGCAGTAATTAGTGTAATTACTGTAAATATTTTCTTGCCTAAAATAGGTTGTACAACAATTCTTATTTAAAGGAAAGATCATCAAAGAAAGGGCATGGAGCCATTTTCTCAAACTTTATTAAGTCGGACAATTTGTCAACGATGGCAGCAAAATAGATGGAGAGGCCAGTAGGAAAAAGTCAAAATGCAACCATGTCGGTTGGGAGTGGGCAAGATAGTTTGAGATGGAGGCTGACGACATCGCTTAGCCCCACCATAAACCATGTGTGTCATAGTCTGGAATTGTCATGGGCTTGGGAACTCATGTGTAATTCGAAATCTTCTTGACCTAGTCAAGAGAAAAGGTCCTAAGATCGTCCTCCTCAGTGAAACAAAGAGGACGTATCGTGAGATGGAAGTTAACAGAACGAAGTTGGGTTATAATTTTGTTTTCTCAGTTCGATGCGAAGGTAGAAGTGGAGGCATGACAATCCTTTGGAAGGAGGGTTGGACATGGAGGTTAAGAGTTTCTCAAAGAACCATACTGACTCTAAAATTACCACCCAAAGGTTTAGTTAATTTTGTCTCATTGGATTTTACGGGAACCCAGAGGTTGTTCGAAGAAGGGAGTCCTGTGGAATAATTAAACAGCTGCAGCCGCTGGCTTCTGGCCTTTAGGTAATCATGGGAGATTTTAATGAAGTCTTGAGACTAACAGAGGTAAGTAGCCAGAGAGTAAGATCAGAAGGTCAAATGGAACTCTTTGGGGAAGTAGTTGATCAATGTAACCTTCTGGATTTGGGGTATGTGAGCCATAAAATGACTTGGAGCAACAACAGATCGAAGGCGGAGAGGGTGGAGGCTGGACTTAACAGGAGTGTGGCAAATCCTGATTGGTTATCCCTATATCCATTTGTAAAAATAATTCACTTGAGCTCAACCTACTCTGATCACTATCCAATCATGCTCCTGGTTGATGCTCGATATGGGGTAAAGAGCAAAGGGAGGGAATTCCTGTATGAGATGGTTTGGGTTAGAAATAACAAAGCGGAAAAGGTGGTCAATGAGGCATGGGCAAGGGTGCCAAGAAGGGGGGCATCAATTTTTTATATGACCAGAGATAAAATTCAATGGTGTGGATCTAGGCTGGCAAACTGGAATAAGGAAAGGAATAGTAGTGCATGATAAAAGATACTTGAGAAACAGGATGAATTGAAAGCTTTGGACTTAATGAGGCCAACTAATGACCAGTAGTGGCAAAAATGAAAGCGAAAAGGGTGATCAACAGGCTCATGGAGGATGAGGAGCAGATATGGAGACAGTGATCCAAAATTCATAAGCCAAATTTGGGGAATAGGAATACATTATTTTTTTCACAGAGTGACTTCAAACCGCAGGCGCAGAAATCTCATTGAGGGGTTGGTAGATGATGATGGAACCCAAATTATGGACAAAAGGGAGACAGAATACTATGAATTTGAGCATTTTAAAAGATTATTCACAAGCACTTCACTGGTGGCAATAAATAGAATAACAGACAACCCACGAAAGCAAATATCAGACATCGAGATAGAATTTATGGTGAGGCCTATGACAATGGAGGAAGTTGAGAAGGTGGTGAAAGCTATGAACTCAAATAAGGCCCCGGGTCCGGACGGAATGTTTGTGAGGTTTTTTCAAAACCATTGGGAGGTCATTAAAGCAGACATTTTCAAGCTATGTCAATCCTTTATGGAGGTAAGGGACAATCATCAAAGGGAAACTCAAATGCGTAAGATCAATACAACTACCGTTGTCCGCATCCTAAAGAAATTTGGAGCAACAAAATGAGTGATTTCAGAGCTATCATCCTATGTAATGTAATCTACAAGGTTATTGCGATAATTCTTACAAATTGCTTGAAGGGCAGCCTCCAAAATATCATATCGAAGCAACATAATGCATTTGTCCCAGGAAGACTCATATTTGAAAACATGTTAATAGCCAATGAAGCTATCCATTACCTGAGACACAAAAAAGGTGGGAAAAAGAAAGGAGTTTGCAGTGAAACTTGACATGTCGAAGGCGTATGATCGTGTGGAATAGATTTCCTACTTTCCATCATGCAGAAGATGAACTTTAGTGACACTTGGATTGAGTGGATCATGGGTTGTGTTTGATTAATGAGCTTCACGGCCAAGTTCAATGGAAAGTATACTAGTCTATTCTATCTAGGAAGGGGACTCAAGTAGGGGGATCCACTCTCTCCCTATTTGTTCCTCATTTGTGCTCAAGGTTTATCTGCCCTGATTAGAGGTGGACTAGTATGTCGGGACTCTTTGAGGTCAGGGTATCTCCTCATGGCCCAAACCTAAATCATTTATTCTTCGCTGATGATGCTCTCCTCTTCTTAAAAGCATCGAGATAGGAGGTTAATAATATACTGCAGGTGCTAAAGGTGTATAGGGAGTGTTCGGACTAAGTAGTAAATATTGATAAGACTGCAACTCTTTCAGTGCCAATATGAACAAGGAGGAAAGAATGAATATCCACACATGGCTAGGGACAGATCGAAAAGACATTGACACAGACCTTGGGCTACCGGAATGGTTGAGAAAATCAAAGAAAAGAGTCTTCGAGGTATTAAGGAGCACATTTGGAGGAAAATCAAATAATGAAATGAGTGACTTCACTCGACGGGGGAAAGGAAGTTATAATCAAATCAGTGGCCTAGGCCATACCGACATACACCATGAGCATGTTTCTTATCTCAAATGGCCTCTGTAATGAAATCAATAGCTTACTTAGCTGTTTTTGGTAGGCGGAAAGGGATGGAAAGAGGAAGTTGAGCTCGGTAGCTTAGAGGAAGACGTGTATCTCCAAATATGAAGGTGGGATGGGTTTTAAGGATATCCAGGCATTCAATTATGCTTGTTAGCTAAACAACTATGGAGGTTTGCTTCAAATTCGGGGACGCTATGCTAAAAGGTCCTAAAGGAAAAATACATGCAGAGGGAAAGTATATGGGAGTGCAATGAGAGACCAACAGATTCCTTTACTTGGAAATGGATCCTAAAAGATAGACATATCCTAAAGGAGGGTGGAAGATGGCCAGTGGGGGATGGGAAACAAATTATCTTTTTCAAAGATAAGTTGTTAGAAGGCTCTCTTTCTAAGGCAAGACCTCTCCCTAGACAACTAGCAATGGAGGATGTGAGGGTGGCTGAGTTTATTGAATCAACAGAGGGAACATGAAAAAAAGACCTTATTCTGAGTGCAATCGGAGAATGGGGGTGGCAACCGATCAGGGGTATCCACATCCCTAGGGAAGGAGCGATTGACGGTTGGTTTTGGGGCCTTGAAGCAGATGGTGTCTTCAGGGTTAGGTCAACCTATAAGCTGGCCACTACTAAAAGTTCCTCTTTTGCAGGTTTCAGGCCTAGTGATTGGAATTCCTAGGACAAGGGGATCACGAAAGCAATTTGGAGAAGCAAGCTCTCGAACAGAATCAAAATCTTTAGTTGGAGACTGGTTAAGCAGGCATTGCTAACAAAATCAAATTTGAATTGCAAGGGTGTGTTGGTGGACCCTATGTGATTGTTATGCAACTCAAGGAGAGAGGATGATTCCATCTGTTTGTTTTTTGTGTGAAGGTTGTTCATGTGAGGAGAGTGTTCATAACTGATGGGCAGTTATGGACCCCTAAAAGAGCTATAAAGTGTATTCTAAGCAACCTCTTGAAGCAGAATGATAGAAAAATGCTGAGTATGTATATATTGATGTGCTGAAGGGTGTGGTGGATGTGCAACCAGTTAAGAGAGGAGGGGATGCAGCCTAATTTTGACCAACTTTATGATTGGTGCTTAAGCTACTGAGATTATATTTTCCTTAGCAACTTGGAGTGTGAGATACAGGACAGGAGGGAGCTGTATAATTCCCAAATGGATTCGGTTACCCATGGGGGCTCTCAAAGCAAATGTGGATGGAAGAAGTTGGGCCAACGGAAATTGTATGGGGTTGGGGTTTGTTTTGAGAAACCAGTGGGGAGATTTTGTTAGCTTGAAAGAATAGAAGATTGATGGAACTGAAGATGTGTTGAATATGAAGGCTTTAGCAAAGCCGTTTGGCATTAGATGATGAGTGGCTATGCAGGTTAGGAATCTGATTCATGCATTTTGATTAGCTTTATTTCTGAAGGTGGTTACATCTTATCTAGTGTGGGCAACGAGATCGTGGAAATCCAAACACTTGTGTCTGCCTTTGACTCCATTGTATTTACTCATGTATTAAGAGATGGGAATAAATGAGCTCATTATGTAGCTGATTTTGCTGTTCACTCTAATGATTCTTGTCACATGAGGTGGGGATGCCCACCCAGCTCTATTATAAATTTTTTGGCTTGGGATCGTTCCTAGGATGTGTGAATATATATTGGCACATTCTTCTCATCAAAAAAATTAGCTTGCTAACACGGTATGTAAAATTCGGATGTAAGAGAAAAGGAGGAAGACAGAAACTCTATTGCTTTTTTCGATAAGAAAGTTCTCAAAATAAATCCTCTCGCTCATAGTGTTTCAGCAATATCAAATAAAAATATGAGTTATGCAGGACGAATTGAGGTTATGCCTACTATCAATGGCGGGTCGAGACTAGCATCTTTCTCCTTCTCTGTCACACGATCACATGGAAAACCTTTTTATTTTTCTCCACACTGTAGGGTTTAACTAGGAAGAACTTGTTCATAGCTAGGATTCTTTTTCGATTGGAGAGTATTTTGAAATCCTTTGATATGTCGGGTCTTAAACTCGCTTCTTAAGCATCCCATGAGCGCATGACAGATCGGACGGTCCAAAATTGGCACACTGAAAGGGGTGGAGATGGGAGAGGTTCCCAATAACCATTTCAACGTTACCTAGTTATATAGAAACATAGCTGGTTCACTATTTAGCTGTATTTGATTAAATGCAATAGTCAAATCTAAATAGCTACATTAAATATTATTTTTAGTTGCATTTGATGTTAAAAATCATTATATTTACCTAAACATCACCATCTAAAAATAACAATTTATTTATAGGTAAATATTCATTGTAGCCGAAATATATTAGCCTTGCTTATATATGTAACCTCTCAAATTGTTGTTGATTGATGCAAAATTCATCCTTTCATTGTATATGAGTCACATTTGCTTAGAAATTGATATACTCACGTGTAAATTAGGAAAATGCATAAATCAATTCGCATATGTTTTAGAATGTAATAATATTTTATATAATCATTTTTATATAATAATAATAATATTTTAAAGGGTTTAGATGTTGAAAATACTCTTTGAAATGGATATCTAGAGTTAAATAATTTTATTACATTGATTATTACATTTGTAGATGGAACACATACACAATGATACTAGGCAAGTTGAAGAGTTTTTATAATAATATTAATAATGTTAAACATAATAGTCGGAGTGGACTTTTCACTAATTATCAAAGTATTGAAAATAAACGAGGTTATAAAAAAGAGGAGTTTTATACAAACAAATCCCAAATCCATCCAATGGGGGTTCAATTATTTTAGGCAATCTAAGATTATGCAATTTTAAACTGGCCCAAAAATATATATTTTTTTAATTTTTCATAGAAGGCATATTTTTACAATATAAATTTTTTACTCTTCATAAATACCCATTTTTAATAATATTTTCATGTTCCTATCCAAGTACTCTATTTTTAATTATTTCTACACAATCATCTATACAACAATTAACATATAATATTTTAATTCTATTTTGTTTATTCACCATCATTACCTCTATCGTATCATATTATTTTTTATCAATTCAAAAAAATTTCATCAAAAACTATTCATCTAAAAATTTTGCCACTTCCAAACACATCCAGAATTGTTAATCTATGTGTATTTAATTTATAAGCTTAGTTATATCATTTTTTAAAATATTTATTTATTTTTTTGAATTTTTAAACATTAGAGTATTTTAGTCATTTTAAATTATTAAAACGACTAAAATATCTGTATGTTTAAAAATTCAAAATAAATATATACACATTTTTAAAAATAGCAAAACTTAGTTTATATATTAAATTGTAGGTCCTGTGTGATGGCTACTTAAAGAACTTCGATAAAATGATAAAAATATAAGTCACAATAAATAAATCAAACCATAAAGACAATAACATATATAATGGTTCGGATCTCCATATTGTACTCCATTCTCCAAGCACAATGACTTAAATTCCACTAGTCAACTTTAACATACAAGTTACAGTAGTACAGTTTGTTCAACTGTCTTCTGGATTAATTCTAAGCTTCAGGTAGGTTCGTGAAGTAATCAACACTTTGATTCACTTTTTCTTAGTTTGATCACCATCAATACTAAGGTAATACAAAGAATAAAACCTTAAATAAAAAGCAAACAAGTTTAGCAAATTTGCAAGAGCAGCATATTCAACATTTAAATGACAACTTGAAGTTTTGAATTACTACAATAACTTCACATGAAAAATGACAACTTTTCCTCAAGAGTATTCTTCACAAAGGAGAAAGTTTGAATTCTTCATTCTTTGTTGCTTGGTGAAGTTTTCTTTTATCTTTCTAGTTTTCCCACGTCCTCCTTTTAAAGCCTTTTGAACCCTTAAAACATAGCCTAAAAGATAGCCCAAGAAATCTTCATGAAAATCCAAACTTCTCAAAATCTATGTTTCTGTCATCTCTAAAAGGTTGACCTTTTCTGTCAAAAAGGTCGACTTTTACAAAAAGATAAATTTCGGGAAAAGTCTAGTTTCAATCATGTTAATCTACTCAAGATAAGCTTAAATAAATAAATCAATCTTAATTCAAGATTAGGCACATCTCAAAGAGCATATTTCATGATTATTCCAAGTGAAGCTATCGATAGAGCATACCAAAAGCATATTCCATTTTCAAATTTTAAGCTCAATCTTATCACAATTGGTATAATAAACTCAAAATGATAATTCCATAAACATGCCACACTTTTCAAAATTCTAATGAAGAGCACTAAACATAAATTTATAAAATCAAATTCAAGAGCACAAAATCACATCTTTTGTCATCATCAAAACCAATCAAAAATAGATTTTCATAGAAGTTCAAATAAATAAACCTAGATTAATAGTTTTATACAAATTTGCAAAAGAAAAAAATTAAATTAAAAACTAATGTTTTTGGCCCGGTAGCAAATGAGAATTTTAGTGGGTATCCATTGGGTTTCTATTCAATATAAAAATCATTGAAATTTAGAGGCCTAACTGATTGTTTTGTAAAAATTTTGTTAAATATATTTTGCTAAAAATAATTGACTGCACAGATTTTACCAGATCACCTTGCTGGCCCCACATTTATCGGACCTACCTGTTAGACATTTGACTTTTGTGAAACCGCTTACAGGGGGTTGGTTCCCTTCCTTTTGTTATGTGTTACTGGAACCTCTCTTCCAATTCTTATGGAATGATAAGAAATACAAACGTTCCTCCCGAAACCTTAAGATCTGTTCAATTCTACTCTTTAGGATTTTTTCTTTTTTCTTTTTTTTTTTGTCTGATCATACACTCTTTAGTATTTAAATGGGTTGGGTTCAACCTTCGGCCCAATTGACCTAAACTGCCTGGTTGTGTGACTAACAGATGAAATTAATTGAAGGTTAACCACACACTTTTAATGTTAGGGGGAGTATAATTATATACACCATGATGAATTTTAGGCTAAAATACAACATTATTTATTTTATTTTATTTTTACTTTTATTTGATTTTTTGGTCATAAATATGTTTTACTAATTGTATTTAATCTATATACCAAGTTTTGTTATTTTATAATACTTTTACATTTTTATTTTTTATTTTTAAAAATCAAGTTTTTTAAGAGGTGAAAAATGACTTAAATGTCCCTAAAGTTGATATTTTTAAAAAATAAAAAATAAATAGGTAAAAGTATTATCAAATAGCAAAACCTGATATATAGATTAAAGATGAGTGATCCTGTTAGCCCGGACTAAGTAGCCCACCTTAAAAAACATATTTACAACAATTTTTTTTACTTTTTTCTTCATGCACTTGTTTATCTAATTGTATTTAACATATAGACCAAGTTTTACTATTTTTGAATATGTTTATCTATTTTTTTGAGATTTTTAAACATCTATTAGTATATATGTATTTAAAATACCCTTATTTGTAAAAATCCAAAAATATATATATACATATATCCAAAAATGGTAAAGCTTGATTTATATATTAAATAAACAAGTATACAAAGAAAAAAACAAAACAAGTCGTTTTAAATAAGATTTTTGAGGTGGGCTAAATGAGACATTTACTTAGCCCGGGCTAACATGATCGTTCCTCTAGATTAAATACAATGAGGAAAACACATTTATGAAGAAAAATCAAATAAAAGTAAAAATAAATTAAATTAAATGAATGTTATATTTTAGCCTAAATTACATCATGATGCATATAATCATGCTCCATGTTAGGGTAGTTCTATATGAATCTTTTGATAAGTGTTGATCTCCAACGGGAGTATGGTATCCAATATAATCCAATGTAATAAAAAAATGAAGTACCTGAGTAAGAATTTTAACCAATCATGTTCTCTTCCTTAGGCTTTGCGTGAAACATGGCTAATTTTTTTAGCTTGACCTATCACCCCATGATGTTGAATATTCATAAAGCATTTGTCTTACATGGATTATTATTTATAAGTATATATTTGATCTATATATTTGGCCATATATAAGAGTATATGATTATATACAGCGCGTGAATTAGTTAACTTGCTTTGCTATGACATAGGCCCACAACGCTTTATTTTTGAACAATTTCGTAGACATCCATGGGCCCTACTTAGATGTATCTATATAAATATTTTTTAAAATTTTTTTGTCTTATCTAAATACATTTTTTCAATTTTTTAAACAACTCATGTGCTTCCCGAAAAACTTCATTTAAAAAAAGTCAAAAAATGCATCTAGATGAGCTAAAAAAATGTTGAAAATATTTAAATAGATGTATCTAAGCGAGGCCCATGTTGTGTTAGAAAGTTTTCAAAAATAAAGCATATGCGGGGCTAAATCATTGCAACACTCTATTGATACTGATTAAGTATACTCAGAAAAATATGTTTACGAATAAAAATAAAAACTGTAAATTAAAATGTATATAGATAATTTTATATAATCAATCCTCTTTACGTATTACATTTGCTCATTCATAAATGACTAAAATACTTCTATTTTTTCAAAAATCATCTTCCATATGCAAATAACAATATACAAACATGAAAGCATAAACAAAAGAAAAAGTCATCCAAGCACACAAAGCCCATGAAGCCTATTAGTCTATAGCTCACTAAAGCACATTAAGCAGGGGTGCAACTTGGGCCGGGTTGAGCCCGCCCGGTTTGCCGAACCCGATTTTGAACCGTGTTGAAACTCGATTTTTCATAACCCGAGCCCGATGAACCCGATTTATAAATATGATAGGGTTAGGGTTCAAGTGAACCCGAAGAACCCGAGCCCGATTTTCCATTTTATATTTATTATAGAATATATTATATGCATACTATTTAAACAATATTTCTTTATATTCTACATATTTTATGTTATTATATCTATATTTGAATAGATATTTGGCATATTGTAATTTTATTGTAAATAAAGTATATTATTTCATTTATATTTATCTTTTATTTATATCATTTACTTTTACACTTATTAATTTTTTTTCCTTTATCTTTGTTTTGATGTTAAATTTTTTCTAGAAATATTCTTTATATTACTATTTTTTAAAAAATATGTAGTTTAATGATATATTATTATGTTTACTTACATGATTTGCTATTATTATTTATTCATATGAAATTCTAAACTTATCACTTTTAAATAAAATGTAAATTCATCAATATAAATTTCAACCCGAAACTCAACCTGAACCCGATTTTCAAAAAATAGGGTTAGGATTCAGGTTCTACAAATAGGGTTAGGGTTAGAGTTGATATTTTACAAATAAGGTTAGGGTTAGGGTCGAGATGAACCCGAGTTGCACCCCTAACGTTAAGTGTAAATTTTGAATGATTCCGTACTTATGTAAGTATAGAAGCTTCCATACCAATTATTTGTTTTAATTTTAAAATATTATTTAAAAAACTAAATCATTTATCAAGTTTATTCATGAATATTTATTTATAGTTCATATGTATTTTGAACTTTTATATACTACATTTGTACAGCATATTTTTCAAAATTTTTATTGATTATACATTCACTCTCAAAAGATATTATTTTTTACCATATATAAATTTCCAATGAAATTATTTTTAGTAATATAATAAAACAAGATATATTAAATATGATCAATGGTCTAATGTTTAAAAATCAATACTTACGTTAGTATTGAATCATTCTGCTATCTAAAATCATTTATAAAAATAGTATAAGCAAAAATATCAATAAAGCTCATCTCAATTACTAAGCAAATTTTCTAAAACACAACATGTATTTCATTGTTTTTCATTTCAAGATAAATACAAGTAGCGAATTACTTTATTTGAGAAAAAGCTTTTTTTTTTTATTAGGTTGCCCACTTTTGAAGATTAACTATTAGGTTATACGAAGATTAATTAACTTATGGGAAGTATACTTTAAGAGAGGGTTAACTAGGGTACTACGTCTACCTAATTTTATACTTGAACTTTTTTTCCTCTAAATCTTTATACACAATCATATTAGTCATTAGTCACCAGAGTGGTAATGAGAATAAGCATACCATTTTTCTCATCAAACCGACCAAGCAACTGTCCGGAAGCCCAGAAAGCAGAACCACTTAAATCGCTGACAGCAATCAATCCCACCGGAATTTTAGCCAATCCCCACTTTCAAGCAGTCGCACCTTTCAAATTTTCAATTTCAGCACGCTCAAGCTGTCGATATAAACCATTTCCAAAAGAACCCGACGAACGGCAAAATCCAATAGCAGAAGAAATCATGCCCCAAAATCGTCCATGCATTTTACATTTTTCTGCAAATAGCAATCTCAAATCCCGGCAGCCCAACCATATTTTCAGCAACAATTTTTGCCCAACCAGAAGCACCTCCCTTCAAGTGGCACAACGGCAGCAGCTGCGCATCTTCTAAAGCATTCATTACCCAATTCCAAATCCCCTTTAGCCATTTATTTGGTCTTCTCCAATCGAAACTGAGCAGCAAATGATCAAGGTAGCCAGTGCAAAAATCCACTCTTCCCCTCTCCACCGAACCAGCAACCTAGAAGTATTGGTGAGCATCTACAGTATTGAGCATATAAGGAAAGCATATAAGGAATTCCACATCGTTGCGGATTCAATCCAAGGGGTACCCCACACATCTATAAATAGACGGTCCCTCCACACATCCCAAAAGAGCAAAACACCTCTCCCTTGTATGGTGGAACCCTTCTTGTGGAACCTCTTATCAAGTGGGTAGGGCCAAACAATAAAATTCTCATGAGGTGGAGATTTGTTATTCATATCTAGGTGATGTAATTTTTATTTCTTTTTGCTTTGTAGTTTTTAATACTTTGCAGTTGTTAATGTCACAATTTTAATTCTTAGATTAGATTTACTGCTCTATTTAATGTTTTGTAATTTTTAAATTAAATTTAATACAAATTTCTTTCCTTTTTTCGTAGTTTAAATTTTTATTTTTATAATCCTTTAATTGTTTTCTTAGTTTAAATTTAAATTATGTTGTTGTTAATTAGTTGTGCTTTACTTCTCTCTCGATTGTTCTATTTCTTCTCTCCAGCAAAACACATCTCCCTCGTATGGTGGGACCCTTCTTGTGGGACCCCTTATCAAGTGGGTAGAGCCAAGCAATAAAATTCTCATGAGGTGGAGATTTGCTCTTCATATCTACATGATATAACTTTCATTTCTTTTTGCTTTGTAGTTTTTAATACTTTGTAGTTGTTAATGTTGCAATTTTAATTCTTAGATTAGATTTACTGCTTTATTTAATGCTTCGTAATTTTTAGATTAAATTTAACGCAAATTTCTTTCCAGTTTTCGTAGTTTAAATTTTTATTTTTATAATCCTTTAATTGTTTTCTTAGTTTAAATTTAAATTACGCTGTTGTTAATTAGTTGTGCTTTCCTTCTCTCTCCATTGTTCTATTTCTTCTCTCTCTCATCTCTTCTTTCTCTTTCTAATTCCTTTCCCTTCTCTTTCATCTCTCACTACCATCTTTCCTCTCTCTCTCTCTCTCATTTTCTCTTTCTTCTTTCTCTCTCCTCTCAACCTTCTCTATTCTCTCTACCTCCTTTTTATTCTCTCCACCTTCTCTACTCTCATCTCTGTAATTTCTCTCTTTCTCTCTCCTTTCTTCTCTTCCCTTTCTAACTTTTCTATTCTCTACTCTCTTCTTCTAATTTCTCTCCTTCTCTCTCTCTTCTCTCCACCCTCTTTTCCTTCTCTTATCTCTCTCTTCCTTCTTTCTCTCTACCTTTTTCTCTATTCTCTCTCTGCCCTCTCCTTTGTCTTCTCTCTAGTTTCTTTCTCTCTTTGTTTTCTCTCTCTCTCTCATCTCTCGTAAAGCATTTTATTCTCAAACAATTCAAAACCTTATCGCTTATCTATGAATTCGACCCGACTCACCATTATTTTACATTATCTCACGTATAATATTAGCTTTAATATGTCTCGGTTAATTTTAATTAAATTGGTGATCATAGTGCTGTTAACGACTAGCATTTGGTTCCCGTTAAGCTCAAAAAGTAACGAAGATGGTCAGTAATTATGGCAAATGATAATACTCTTTTTTTATAATTTTTTCATATGAAAAGATCAATTTTCAAGTAATCATACAAGTTTAGGACGTTAATGTAAGTTTTCGAAAGTTTTCGAAACGTAAGGCCTTTCCAGTGATCTAATTTGGGGTCTCTGCTTTGATAAATTCTTTGATTGGGATTGACTATCCAGTAATTGGGCATCTGTCTACCTGAAGACTTCTCAAGTTTGAAGGTGTGATCATTTAAGAAGTGATTTTTGGAAAAAAAATTTATTTAATGGTAATCAACAATTTAACTCTTGAAAATTAATCCCTCAGACTCGTTTTACACATAATACCATTCATGACATGATACACAATAGATTAGTCCTTGGGGAGCCCTCCTAAGTTTTATGAACCAAATGCCTCTGAACTTAAAAACTAGTCAGGTCTAGTAGTTTTTCAACTTTCAGTGGTTTTTCAACTTCCTCTACCTCTTAACTTTGTTTTATATTGTTTTGGGAGAGGAACAACAACACTATCTTCAATTCTTTATTTTCGTGCTTGTCCCATGTGAACTAATACCATCATCCTCAGTGAAGTTGCCAAGCTGCGGCACATCATGTGAGTGCTACTATGGGTTAGAGCTCTCCTCCAACCTTAAATATCTGGGTTTGCATCATATGGAGTAAAATTTGTTAACTTTGAAAATACGATGATGGTTAGCATGGTTCTTAGGGAAAAAATTGCTATAAAAAATAGTTGCGGGCCTAGATTTGGATTTCATGCATCTAGGATTCTAGATGAGCAGTGCACGTTCTTGAATCCTACGCTTCTTTGAAACAGAAGCTGTTAGTAAAACATTCTTTAAACAACATCAAATGCAGACATCTCTCCCATGTCTTCTTTACCACAACAACTTCTTGAATCCTACACTTCTTTAAAATAGAACCTGTTAGTAAAGCATTCTTTTAACAATATCGAATGCAGACATCTCTCCCGGGCTATTCGCAAGCTAGTGGTACTCACTATTGTCCCGGGCTAAATCGTAACCGGGGCCAATCTCATACGGTCACCCATGTTGCGAGCATAACATAGGTGATGAAAAAATATGAATTTTTTATAAATGTGTAGGTTATATCATGACTTTTCTTCCTATAAATTTTGATAATTTTATGAATTTATTTGATTTTTTTCATTTTTAAAAATGAAAAGGACAAATGTATCAATGCTTTTTCAAATTATAAAAGAAGAAAAATGTATTTAGCGTTCACACATTTATAAAAAAAAGTTCAGCAAGATCAAGTGATCAACGAGCTATATATGAACAGGATTTGTTGACTACCGGCAAAAGAAATTTTAGCGACTGGGTAATAATTAGTCATCGTATGCGTGAGCCCGGTCTCTGTTGGCCTCTAAAGAGCGTAAAATCAATATGATAAAATTGTTTGATTTTATATATCTATTTAAAAGCTATTAATTCAACATCGATGCCGTCTAAAACATTCCCCCTCTACAGAAAATGATCCTATAAAATACTAAAACATTCTCTTAAATCTGCGAATAAATCTAAATTATTTTCGTGTTTTATATATGGTAATAAATATTTTAAAGCAGTACGACCGACTTAAAAATTTGATCCAAATGCTTTTCGGTACCTTGACGAAACAAATGATTTTAAACGAAATGAGCAAATTGGATTTTAATTTAATCATCCAAGTGGGCCAAAATATGACAGCAATAATGGTAACTTCAATGATAACGGCACCACAGCACTTCCCAGAGTATATATACTGTCTCTTCTTTTTTAGGGTATGTTTGAGAATGGATAAAACTTTTGATGAAAAGTTTTGGAGAGGAAAAATTGTCAAATGATGTGATATGATAGGGGTAATGATGAGGAGTAAAGATGATAAAGTTAAAATAGATAAGTTAATTGTATGGGTAGTTGTGTAGAAATGATTGAAAAGTAGGGTAGTTGTATGGAAAAATGTGAAAAAATGATTAAAAAATATGATAATTATAGAGAGTGAAAAGTTTTAGATTGAAAAGTTTTAGGTTGACATTTTTTCCTCATTGTCAAACACACCCTAATTAAAAATCTATTTACTAATCTTAACGAAATTTTGATCTTGCCGATTTTTAGGAGTGTCAACTTGAGTAGGATATCCGTGGTTAGAACTATTAGGTACCCTAAAATGGACAAGACATGTTCATATTTTTATAACTATAGGATAAAATGCCTAATTCAATTAGGGTATGATAGGTGTTTAATTCATCTATTACTTAGTGGATTTAATAAATATGTTTTAAAAATTATATTATAATCTTAATTATAGGTTTTTCAGTAAGATTTATAATAAAATTATATTTATCAAATATAATATAAAAACTGAAATCAGAACCAATCCCATCTTAGAAAAATAAGGTATGATTGGCTTAAAACCTACTATATCTAAAATAGAGGAGCTTCTGAGTAAGGTCGACCTTAAATCTAACCTACTCTGTCTACGTTGCACCCCTACCAATTTTCCTTAAAATCTTCCTAGTATCTCCTCTTTATTTATTTGTTTATTTGATTGAGTATCTCCTCTTTATCTTATCTCTACTAATTGAAATGATTTATCAACGCCATCCATGTATCTTTTAAATTTCTTTTGCCGCCTACATTTCCCAGGAATTGTGACAAAGAAGAATGGGTTAGAGATAACGAATAAACTACGAAATTTTTAAAAATAATAATAACACGCTTAAAAAGATACATCCTCAGACTACACAGTATATCAAGTGAATTTTCTTTTGCTCATAACTGCAAACACTCCTAAATCAGGACGAACATGTCGAATTATTCCCCAGAACCTGTTCCCATGGCTAAGCGGTGAAAACAGGAGCCACCCCCATCAAGATTCACATGTTTCCACCAAATTCCAACAAGTGGTGGTGTTGTTACAGGCCCTGAAGTATCCCTGGAATCTGTTTACAAATCCCTACTAGATCATAGGTACACACGAATGAATGAAATGAGGCACAGCACGAACCAAGTTCCTAACCAATATCATCCATCATCTTCACTCTTCAGCGTGGATCCTGCTGCCAGCTTATTACATAAGAAAATATCCAGCAGGAATCCCTCAGAATGTGGCAATGCCAGGGACAACACTCTCGTAGTGATGCTTCTTAAGTCTTCTCCTCTGCAGATTGCTGGCCCTGCGAAACATTATCATTTATCAACATGACATGCATTCTTTTAAATGTCGGGTTCGAAACAAATACATCTCCAAGCATTTGATATAGAAAAAACTATGCAGTGGCAGTCAACACATCCATTATTTGGAACATGAAATAGGGCTGTCAATGGAAGGAAACAGAGGGACCTGGCCTCGGAATTCCGGCTTCTAGAAAACGTGGTGCACTTGCCTAGTATTTGACCTCTGGGCACCAACATATTCCTAAATAAGGAGACAACATTCCCATTGTTTCTTAGCGTCGACAACAGACTCAAAAAATGCCTCACATCATCAGCTAATAGGTTGATCACTTTGAGGAGAAACACTTATTTCCCTTAAAAATACACATACTACTACCCTACTACAAACACCATCCAATTTAGGGTTCCACTTTACCCAAAGTCAAGTCGTCGCTTATCTGGTTTTTTTTTTATCAAAAACAGCATAGTTTCCCTGATCTAAGTGATAGATCTCAATGATTGATCCCTGTCCTTGGATGACAGAAATCTTCAATGATTGATCTGATACTCATGTAGGCCCCGAATTGACAGTGTATAAATCGAGAGTACTCACTAACATGGCTGAAACTTGCCAACTTGGAGGCTGAGACCCAACATTTTACCGAAACCAAGCAAGGTCATGTCATGATGATGTATTGGGTCTATCATGAAGTACCCTTGTGTTAACTCGAGGCCAAAATCTTATTTAATCTGCCTCGATCTTTGTTCTTTTGTGGGCCTTAATAGTGAGATCCCTAAAAAGCTACTTGCACTGGAGACTAGGTTCTAAACCTTTGCCACTTTTCAAGCACATGTTGCATTCCTTATTCATGCCTCAATTGTCTCATCCAACTGATGGAGTCAGTCAACCAAACCATTAAGTCAACTCACCCAGTCAAATTCAATCAACTTGTTTTTGATCTTTTTAAACTTCTCACGGGTAATTGAGAGAAATGAGCCATCCAACTTGTTGAATCAAGACCACGGAGTCAACTCACCAAGTTAAAACCACTAAGTCAATACACCCAGTCAAACCTAGTACTTGGTCCTGCTCTTTTCAAGTTTCTCAAGGTTAAATGAAGGAATGGAATAATCTCAGTCATTGAGTTGAAACTACCGAGTCAACTCACTAGGTCAAACTTAGTCAACCTAATCTCCCCCTTTCTAAGTTTCTTACGAATTGATAAAACCAAGTTGACCAACTTCATTGGTCAATCAACTAAGTCAATAGGTCAACTTATTGAGTCAAACCTAGTCATCTTGGTCCTGTTCTTTCTAAAATTCTTCACAAATAATTGAAAAAACCGAGTCATCTAACTTATTAAGTTAAAACCACTAGTGATTTACCACGTCAAATTCAATTAATTTGGTCCCGCTCTTTTAAGTTTTTCATTGGAAAATGAAAGAACTGAGCTACCCCATCTATTGAGTCAAGTCAATTGAGTTAACTTACCAAGTCAAGCCCAGTCAGCTTGGTTCCACTTTCTGTTAGTTTCTCATGGGCAATCGAGATAACCAAGTCGATCAAACAAACTCATTGAGTCAAGCCACTGAATCAACTCATTGAGTTGAACCTCTTTAACTTGTCCCACTCGTTGAAAGTTTCTTATGGACAAATTGAAAGAACCATTTAATCCAACTCGTTGAGTCCATGCCACTAAGTCAACTCATCAAGTTAGACCCAATGAATCTGGTCATACTTTTGAGTTTACTTATTGAGTCCACTTTTCCTAATCTTAATAACATCACCAATACTATCATTAACAATGGGAATCGATCGGTGCTACTGAAAAATGAAAATATCCATACTTTCCCATGAATATCGATGGTAAGATATTATCGATATTGTCTTTTATTTTTTAAATAGCATGATAACCTATAGATAAACTCAACAACTCAGATATTATTGGCACTTTATCAATTCCAAAAGAAATCATCCTATTAGAAAAAATAACCAATAGTTGCTTTCAAGCATCAAAACACTGTTTTTTTTAAGACTTACATTCAATTGGGAAATATAGGTTTTGAAGTAATTTATTTTCCTTGTTTAACCCAAAATGAATTTTATTTAACAAATAATATATGAAACCGTAATTTTATACAAATTTAAAGAATTTTTAACACTTGATTTTTGAAATTTGGATAAGATTGAGGGTGAATATGCATTGAGGAAAATCCTCATCGTATTTGATTCGTTTTAAATTAATGAACATTTGATGGCAAATCACATGGTTATAAATGTAACATATTCAATGATGTTCACTGAAAACATATGATTTATTTATTTATTTGAGCAAAACAAATAAAAATAGGGAATATTTTGTAATAGAAGATTCATCATCATCATCATCATCATAAGCCAATTCCCGCCTAGGTGGAGTCGGTTGCATGGATTCTGTTGTGCCATTCTTGGTGATTTAAGACCAAATTTTTAGTAATTTGTAATATTTTTAAATCTTGTTTAATTACTTCCATCAATGCTTTTTTGGGTCTTCCTCTCATTCTCTTACGACTTTCTACTTGGATAGACTCTATCCTCTTAACCGGTGTCATTTCAGGCCTCATTTAATATGACCAAATCATCTTAATCTATTTTCTCTCATTTTATCACCAATTGGTCTCACTTTTAGATTTTCTCGAATTATTTCACTCCTAATTTTGTCTTTTCTTGTTTTAACACTCATCCACCTTAACATTCTCATTTCCGCTTCGTTTATTTTATGTATATGTTGTTCTTTAACTGCCAAATATTCTGCCTCATAAAGCATAACAGATCTAATCGCAGTCTTATAAAATTTTCTTATAAAGTTTTCTTTTTAATTTGATTGGAACTCGACGGTCACATAAAATTCCTGACGCACTTTCACCATTTCTTCCATCCCGCTTGAATTCTATATTTTATATCTTTCTCAATTTTCCTATTCTCTGGACTATAAATCCTAGGTACTGGAAGTGATTAGTTCTTGTTACTACTTGAACTAAAATCTTAATTAGTTTCTCATCCGGGTTCTCGCTATTATTAAAATTGCATTTCATATATTTAGTTTTTGTGCGACTAATTTTAAAACCATTAGATTCTAAAGCATCTATTCACCTATTCAATTTCAAATTTAGTTCTCTAGTTTCATCTATTAGAACAATATCATCTGCAAATAACATAGACCGAGGTACTTCTTCTTGGAGATGTCTAGTAATTTCATCTATTACTAAAGTAAAAAGGTAAGGACTCAAGGCTGAACCTTAATGTAAACCTATTTTAACTGAAAAAATATTAGTATCTCCACTTATGGTCCTCACATTTGTAACAGCTCCTTTGTACATATCTTTAATAATATCAATGTATCTATTATTAATTCTTTTCTTCTTCATCACTTGTCATATTAACTTTCTTGGTATTCGATCATATGTTTTTTCTAAATCAATAAAAATCATGTATAAGTTCTTTTTCTTCTCTCTATACTTTTCAAATAGTTGTCTAAGTAAGAAAATAGTTTCAATAGTTGATCTTCCTGGCATAAAACCAAATTGATTTTTAAATACATTAGTTTCCCGTCTTAGTCTATGTTCAATTACTCTATCCCATAATTTCATAGTATGACTCATTAGTTTTATTTCACGATAATTTGCACAATTTTGAATATCTCCCTTATTTTTATAGATTAGACTTGCTATACTTTATGGGACTTTTTTTATAGATTCATAATTTTTGTTTTTAAATGTTTTATTTTTGGATAAAGTTCACAATGAAAATGATATTATTTCCAATAAACACGATAATATCTTTTTTGGGCCGTTGGTGAATAACTCTTTATCAATACTTAGAACACCGATTGAGTCATCCAATCTTGACCAGCTAGTTTTGTCGAACTATGTCAACTCCGTCCCACTGCTTGTAAGTTCTCATGGGTAATTGAGAATTTGAGTCTACTAACTGAGTTACCCAATACTGACCAGTTAAGTTTGTCAAACCTAGTCAATCTGGTTCATCTTTTTTAAGCTTCTCAAAGGTAATTAAGAGAATTGAGTCAATTACTTCCCAAAAAAAGAGATAATTGAGTCAATTTAAGTCACTTCATCTTGACTAGCTGAGTTTAATCTCACTCTTTCTAAGTTTTATCTCACTTTTTCTAAGTTTTTCATGAGTAATTGAGAGAATTGAGCCCACTTACTGAGTCATCCAATCTTGACGAACTACTTTTAGCCAATCTAGTCAACCTAGTCCCACTATTTCTAAGTTTCTCACAAGCTAATTGAAAGAACTGAATCCACTTACTAACCCAATCTTAACCAACTAAGGGTGTGTTTGGGAAATGATAAAACTTCTGATGAAAAGTTTTTTGTGTAGAAGTTTTTGAAATGTGAAAAAATAATGTGATATAATAGGGGTAATGATGAGGAGTAAAGAAGATAAAGTTAAAATAGATAGGTTAGATGTATCAATAGTTGTGTAGAAATGATTTAAAAATAAGGAAGTTGTATAGGAAGAAGTAAAGAAATAATTAAAAAAGAAGGTAGTTGTAGAGAATCAACAGTTTCAGATTAAAAAGTTTTAAATGAAAAACACTCCCTAAGTTTTTTAAACCCAGTCAATCGTCTTGTGTTTCCTAAGGTTCTCACAATTAATTACAAAAATTGAGTTTCCTCATCGAGTCATTGAGTCGATTGAGTAAGTCAATCTCTTTGTGACCCAATATAAGTAACTCGTCCTTCCTAGGCTTCCTTCGGTCATAAGGAGAGCCAAGTCATTCGGTAATCTATTTCCTTGATCTCTTTCGAGTTTAAACAAAAACGGATCACCTGACAATTGATCCTTCCTGGATAACACTACAAAGGATCGAACTAAAGTTTTTAGGCATCTAGCGTCAGCCTAGAACCATGTTATCCACTCCATTTGGTGACTTGAGGTACTCTCAAACACTAAGTCACCACAATGTGTTTGAGTTATGATTTTGGAGTCTCTATCATGCATTATATTTTTCCTATTAATTACAGGTTTTCCTCCACTGTGGGAATGTAATTATGGTCATTCGACCTGGGACGTGAGGTTGTAATTTTTTTCTAAACAATTACAATGTATTCAATCGAAAAGTTGAGATGTCAATAAATTTGAAATCCATTTGCATTTCAAAACAAATTTCAGTTCTTGTTTGTCTTCGAACATACAGAATCTCTGACAATCAGTGCCTCAAAATATACCTGAAGATCTAAAATGTTGGTCTGTTCAGCTGGGTTGCTATTGGGCATTTTTCATTCAAAAGATCAACTGCAAAACCTCTAGTGATGGTAATGGAACTCACCAGTACTGATTATGAAAAATTACGGTCTCTGTTGGTACTCGCTTTCCATCATCATTGCGTATCCAATTGTAAAATGCATGAGTTCTGTTCTTTATCTCCAATGTAGAATGGCCATAACTGGCTTCCCTATATGCAGAATAATCTGGTTGTGGGTTGGTGAACCTGTTCATCATAACAACCGGACAATACGAACTGTCAAAATGTACATCGATAACTCAAAACTGATATAATATTTAGGTTTTTAACCTTATCTGAAGGAATCTATCCTCATTTTAGTTTTCATTTTTTTAAAAGAGAAAAAAAAAAGAGAGAGAGATGAGCAAGAGCATTATGAGCGACTTACTTTCCAGCCAGGCCTTCCTGGTTTCCTCCATCACCCACAGTAATATACACCGGAGCTGACTTGTCAGGTATGGGATAACGGTCACCGCTTGTGATGTTGTAATTTATATTAGAAATTCGGTACTGCAACATAACAAAATTTCCTTGTTGGAATACTGAAAAATAGTATATACTGCAACATAACAAAATTTTACAATTAAGAAACCAGAAACTAACATAAATTCTTTTCAGCCTAATAAGATACAAAATGACAGTTGATAACAAGGGAAAAAAGAATGGCAGAATCTACTGAACCCAAATGGGAGATGGAACCGGAATCTACAGAATCCAATTTTTCAAAATAAGGCAGAGACACAGCAATAACAAGTTTATTTTGAATTTTCCATTCTGAGATACAATATCTTATCAGTTCAGTTACCACTAGCTTAATCAACATCCAACCTAGTTACTTTCAGTTTCAGTTGCATGTACCAAGACTCAAATACATTGAGAATTGCTCATTGTCCTGTGCGAGAGATTATGATGATTAAATTGTGGTGCCACGCATTCGAGATGGAAAAACAATAGCATGCTTTTGCCCAAAGACCATGCAAGCATACATATCTGGTGTGGCATATCAAATATGGGCATTTTGTCTTCCTAACCATTCATGTCCTAAACAACAGAAGTAGCGTGAGGAATTATTAAGATTCAACCAATCCAAACTATGATTGTTGACATCTACTGCAGATCTCTTGCTATATTGGAATTGCAATTAACAGACTGCCCATCACTTCTCGCCTCATTCAAAGGCAAACACTGCCATGGCAATTCTACTTATAATTTCAGAACTTGAAATGTCATGACTTCAGAAAACTATGAGAATAGCCCGTCATAAACTATATGAAGGTCAGAGATGATACACTAGGAGTGCGGTTTAGTGATGTGGATTGGGCGGGAAAGTTGGAAAGTGGCAAAGGAAATTTTTTTAAAAGTGTGAGACTGATGTAATATAACAGAGGTGAAGTTGGAATAAATAGGATAGTTATGTGAAAAAAATGATTGGAATATACGGGTAAAAATGGAAAAAGTAAGGTAGGTAGGTAGGTAGATAGTTCAAATGTCAAATCATTTTTTGAAAAATGTGGGAAGAGAGGTGGGAAACCACATTCCCACACATCCTTGTTACCAAACGAAACCTAAACCAAAATCACACCTGCAACTAAGACAATGGAATTCATCTGGGCACTCTCCAATATCCCCAAATGCTAAGACTATTTAATTCTAGACCAATTAGTCTTAACTCCTGTCCTGTACAACTATGGAACTGGATTTCTTTCAGATAAACAATTGACCAAATATGTCACATTACTGATTTCATAAATACCCTGTGTTAGGCAGTCAAAAGGATTAACAATTAACTGTAAAAACAGAAATGCTAACCATACCGATCTTTCATAAGCATGCACGTGTCCAGCAAAGACAAGATCGACTTTGAAGTGTACAAACCAACTCTCAAAAACGGAACGCATGCTTTCGCCCTCCATGTAGTGGGCTTCATTACTATTGTATATTGGAACGTGCATGAGAACAATAAGCCAGGGTGTCTTCTCCCTATCCACTCGTGGCAGTTCATCCCGCAGCCAGTGCCATTGAGGAGTGTATTTCACTGGAAAACATCTCAATGATCTTTATCAGGAAAATTTAAAACTAAAAATGATCCAATTTTCAAAGAAGTTTTTGGGGCATAAGAAAAACTATGCATTTGAGTAATTAAAAGTATTTGAGATGGCCCTACAAAAGAGCTTCAAAAACCAATTTCATGGCAAGGCTTACATGGAAATTTCCATGTAAATGGTCTAATTGAAGGCCATAATGATATGTAGGTTTAACTAATCCAATTTAACTAGTGCCACTTATTTAGATAATAATGAATAATCCATCTACGTTAGAGATTTGAGTGGAAAATAAAACTCATCTCATTTGAGAGAGAATTTACACCTTTCAGAATTTTCTTTTTATTTGTGTTCCATTTTAAGTCTTCATTTGGGAAGATTCTTTTTTAATATTTATTAAACAAGTGGTGCTAAATTTAACAAATGAATTGGGTTCACCTTATACATCATAACAACCCAAATGGACATTTGCACAGAAATTTGCATTGTAACTACTGAATCACTTCCCTAAAATATTTGTGATTTAACAGAAATTCACTCTTATATTTTGAATTATTTATTAAAATGATATTAATGAAATGTGCATGTGTACAGTACAATAGTACCAGATGATTTTAATAATACATAGCCCTCTGTGGGGGAAAAAAGGCAGATGATCTGAAATTTGAGGATTGTAAGGCTTAAATTAACAGAATGGAACATTGTGGTTTGAGAACAATTTCAATAATGAAGAATCCAAGGATAGCAGGTCCGGAGCAGCAGCCTTGCCAGCAGAAAGGAAAATCCTGACAGCTCCATGTACGAGGATGATCACTTTTTCTCAGTTTTTGAATGGTAGACAGCATCCCAACCATTGCAAAAATATGATGATGCTTTGTTAATTGAAATTTTGTTTCAAATGGACTCAGTAGCATCTTAAAATCACTGTACAAGCTGCACAATGCACATGTTTCTGAAGCAACATTTTGCTCAATCCTACAAAATTTTACATTAAGCATGTCTCCATTTCTCATAAATGGGCCACCTGAGGATGCGTTTGCATCCAAAGAGTAGGCAAGAACTTCAACCTTTTGGATAAATCAAACATAAAGTTGGGTTTATATGATCCACTAGAGAAGTTCATCATTTGTTGCAAAAATCAAATCTTTGAATTTTTTGAAAAAATATATCAATGATATTTTGAGATCATGCCTCTTATGACCAGGTCCACATTTCCCCTTTCATTTTTAGCGGCCATTGAAATTGTCAATGTACGCTGTATCTTAACAGTTTAACCAACTCCTTTTACAGGTAATAAATGCCAGAAGTTTTAAGTGAAGCACTCAAACATTTGCATATCGCCTGACAATGAGTAGAAAGAAAAATTCATGGATGGTTATGTAATGGAATCTAAATTCTGTTTAATTTCAAGGCTTAATCTGCATAGCATTGAAATTGTAGAGACCCTTGCCCAACTAAGGACTGATAATTCTGCAACAGATCTAAGTTCAGTTTACTCGTGAGGATTTAATATGTGTGTGATCTTTGACAATGTAAGGACTCTTGGTCTGATAATCAAGAGGATTTTAAATAAAATTGGCCTTGCGAAATTGCTTGCAGCCATTGGATGTTGATATTGCATTTCTTCAATGTGAGATAAATGCATGTTACTCTTTGTGACACATTAAAATGGGGTTGACACCCCACTTTAGCAGGTTAAAAGAAAGAGTTGACTGGACTGCAGATTCTCATAGACTGGTGAACAAACTCATAATTTATCTGCTTTGGTTCCCAATTAACAGATTCAACAGTCCAGGCACGACCACCTCCAATTTTCTGGATAGGAATTTCATAATGAATAAATTAGATCAGATCATCAAGAATCAGTGCAAGACCATAAAACTATTGCATACGAAGCATGTACCAAAAAAAAAAAAAAAAAAAGGAAAAGAACAGGAGCAGGAGAAAAAGGAGCACAATCATTCTAAAACACAAACATAAACACATATAAACAACTTATCCATGTTCTCTTGCTTCTGCAGGCATACATTTTTGCATGCAATATAATTAGTGACTAACTGCAAATAATGCTTTGGATTATGAAACATACTGAAGTAGATGACCAGAAACAAAATTACCATATGGGGAGTAGCTGGATAGTACAATGATATGGGTAGATGCACGTCGGATGGAATACCAAAGAGGAGAACTGCTGCTGCAAGCCTTGAAAGGAGTTGTATATCTATGTAGGTATGATTTGAAAGGAACAAGTTCACCCTAGCCACAAAAGTGCAACAGGATGTTTAACCTTAACATTATGATTGAGTAATAATAAGGCCATCTATAAATAAGAGGAATCTACTAACAAACTGCCCTTTTGTAAGACAATAAAGAAAGATGAACAGATAAAGGAATAGTTTTAACATTCCTAGAACACTGTCAAGACTGGTGTTGTCATTATTGGTAATTAAGGATACCAGTGGACTAAAAAAAAAAAAACAGATAAAGGAATAGTTTTAACATTCCTAGAACACTGTCAAGACTGGTGTTGGCATTATTGGAAATTAAGGATAAATATATATATATATATATCATCTTTCATTGGGGATAATATTGTTCCCAAATAAACGTGGATGGAAGTAATTAAACAAGAAATGAAAACTAAGTTTTGATAATCAAGAATAGCAGAACAGTATCTATGCAGTTGACCCCGCTTAGGTGGGAAATGGCTATTGATGATGATGACAATAATGATTAGGGATGATATTGCTCCTATCAGTAACTTTATTTGTAATTGAATCAACAGAAAATATTTTTAAAATTTAATGAAACTCCATGGTAAATTTCGACAAGTAAAAATACATAATAAAAAAATACAACAAAATTTTCATATGGAAAATTTAGAAAATAAGAAATGGGTTCGCATTTTATTAGGGGTAATTTGATAAAACCATTTTTTTCATGTCCATTTGGGGCATAAGTGACCAAATGGCCATATTTGGTATATGGTGGACTATCAGTGGTCATATTTGCATTTGAAAAAAAGGTGGTCATATTAGTAAATATGGGTATAATTTGTGGTCATATTTGAAATTCACCCCAACCTGACAACATCTGAGAAAATTTTCCAAGTGGTCTCCATAGGAAGCATGTTGTAAGAACATCACTGGATGTTCCTACATGAGTTATAGTATTTTCAAAAATACCAGAATTACACTTCAGTAATTAAAAATCAAGTCTCCTATACTAGTACTGACAAAACATCTCTTCCTATGTTGCTGAATTTTGAATCGTTGGTTACCGGAGACCAAATTTCATCCAGATGCCCTTTTACCATTTAACTATTCACTGGATGATTCTAGTAAAATCCAGGCAATTTGCTAATTCTGACCAAAAGTTGAATTTCACAATGGCATGATAGGGCAATGATATTCAATCAATTGCAAGTTTATAGGCAGAATACATAAGAGAAGTATTGCATAGATGTGCTACACTTTGCTCTTATGTTGCAGTAACCTTTATTTGTCTATGTACTCGGTGCTCTCACATATGAAGTGTGAAACATGTGGGGCGATCAATCCTCAAGCTAAAGCTTTAATGTTGAAAAGTGATTTAATGAGTCACACATGAAAACGAGGGTGAAAACTGTATGAAGCCACCTTGAAATGTGGGCCAACTTCATTCCTTACGCATGACCTAAGTTGTTCATCAGATGCGTCTAACATAACTAGACAGACATTCGAGTCCCGATCATTTTAGACCAGTCTGAAATGAGGCTATTTCAGACCGGTCCAAAACACGGATTTTTTTTAATTTTTTCTAAAAAACAAATTTTACAAGACTGTTATTCTAGTTATGTTTAATCTATAAACTAAGTTTTACCAATTTTGAAGATGTATATATATATATATTAGATTTTTACATACAAGGATATTTTAGTCATTTTCATCTTCTAAATTGGTAAAAATTGATTTATAGATTAAGTATGACTAGATTGATAGTTTTGTCAAAAACTTTTTGGAAAAAAAATCAAAAAAATATGTTTTTGGACCGGTCTGAAATGATCATTTTGCCAAACATTCAAGCTGCAGCAAGATCCAGTGGCATCAACAAGCACAAATAGAATTAGGATGTTTAAGCAGGATCAGCTTGAACGGGATAATTCTTGATGAATCAAGTGAGGATTGCAAGATTAACAGTCTGTACTCCTAATCTTGTACTCCCTACAAATGCCAAAAAATACGGTAGCATGCTAAGAATGCTTGAATAGACAAAAATTGAAGTTCCTGTATATGAACTCTGTCAGGTCCGCAGTTAAACTGAATATTTGTCCCATTCCTCATGTTTTTTAATAAGATCCAGAAGATTAGCATTAACTAATCTTATGATGAATGGGAGAAAAAGTAATATACTATCAATTTATAAAAAAATAAAGGAGGCATTCAAAATTGTGCAAATATTGTGGAATTAATACTGATGAGTCACACAACGAAACTGTGTTAAAAAGTGGTTGAGCAGAAACTAAGATGAGAAACAAATGTCTCCTGAAATAAATTTAGTGTTGGGGCAAAATATAAAAAGAGAAAAAATTAAGGAAAGTGGGGAAAGTGAAAATAGAACCAAGTTTCACTTCAGGCGTGTTACGACGTCACTTTCCTTAAGGCAATTTTGCTACCCTATTTGCTGCTTAGGGTAGTTTTACAGTTGCCCCCAGGATACAAAAAGTGAAACCTGAACTAGAATAGGAAGCAGCACCTTTTCTAGGCACACGAACACTTGAAACAGAATTTTTTGGTTGAATGGAGAGAATTTCAAAATAATATGACAATCTTGCAAATCAAAAACTTAGACACACAATGTCTAAATTAAGGCAGAAGCAACAGTTGTCTTCAATAAGACAGTAGGATATCTAAAGGGAAGAGAGAATGAGTGGATTATTGAGATTCTGAAATCTTCCGAATGTCATCTCTATTTATAGCTTGAATAAGGAGCCGTTTGATTGAATAGGCATACCCTTTTGCAATTAGACACATCTTTTGAAATCTGCCACGTCATCCCTCAATCGGTTGCATCTCCTCAACTCACGACCAAAGCCATGTCGTTTGAATGAGTTAAACATCCCAAATCGTTGTATCCATTCATTAATCATTGATTTATAAAATTGCCAAAAAAAATACACACAGCAACAATCGAACCCAAGACCTGTTATATAACTGCCCAAGTCTCTGACCACTTTAGCTATATTAATTTTGTTGTTTATCTATGAAATTATATTATACTTATTGAAATTTTTGAAAATCCCAACATTTAGTGTTATGCAAAGGAGATTAATCACTACAGTAATTTGTTTTAACAACTAATGGAGAAATGTAGAGAGAAGAAAAAAAACCAACAAATGGTTTTTATCAATTTGGAAAAAAAAATTATAGGGTTCCACAAAAGTTAATATGGGGATAGGAAAGAAAGAATTACAAATAGATATATCGATATTATCGACGATATGTATGAAGGGGCAATAACAAATGTGAGAACTATGAGTAATGCAAGTGATTTTCCAATTTGCAATATATTTACATCGGATCGCGATCTTATGCTCCCGAGAGCATGGAGGCTACATGCTCTCGGCGCCCCGCTGCCGTTGGATGCGGCGGAATCGTTCCCGACCGTTAGATGCGGGTGTCAGAGTCGACAGGAGGTCTGACAGGAGACTTTGCAAAGCAGGTCCCTCTAACGCGTGCTGTCAACAGCTTCTCTTTTTTGCAAACCCGCCTCCCGAACACGAACCTTATCAAAGACCTTCAAAATTGGAGATCGAGAGAGACCGTTTTGCTCATTATCCGGGCGCACTATCACTAAAATGTTTGATCATCGTATATGAATTTATTTACACCTCATTCGCCGCTATGGTTTCCCCATGTTTTCATCCTTAATACATAACCCACAAACAAAAAAAATTTAAAAAGAGAATCAGAGAGAATGACTAGTGTCTGCATATCTATAGTATGAGCTCCTTGCCTCCCGAAAAAAAATGTATGTGCTCCTTGCTCATGCTACTCCCAAGATGCTAGAACAGGGAGATTTGCCTACTCGATAGGATGATTTTTGCTAGAGCAGAACCTAGTAGAATTCTGGTTGCCAATAATACTAAAGTGCCAGAATTTCCCTTTGGAAGAAGTCATGTTTTCATGGCACAGATACTCCCATGCATACCACTTCTCAACCATACGGTCTATATCGTGAACCAGCACATCTGTCGCCGCCCTTCCACCTCTCGCCATCAGAGCAACGCTGTAGATCACCCCCATCCGACCCGGTGCCATTGCGTTCTCTTCGCTCGGCCCATCGATCACCACCACATCCCACGCATTTTCCAACACCACCTTTGGCAGCCGCGTCAGCGCCAACGGACAGGCCAACGATTCGAGCAACCGCCCTGGTTTGGCCGCGCATCTCGGGTCTTCCCTCGCGCTCTTCAGCAGCTCAAATGCTTTCACAGATTCCACAAACCCGTGCTCGGTCTTGTAGATGTGCTCATCTTTTGTTATTTTGGGATCTTTCCGCCGTCGTCTTCGAGAAAGACGGTGCGACCGCCAGCATTCATCTCCACGAACAGAGAGAGTTGTGGGGCGAATCTGAAGATGAGAAGGTTGCAGGAGGTTTTGGAGGAAATGAGATTGGAAAGGAAGCGGATTTCCTTGGCGGAGAAGGTGTTCGGCGAGGATGGGGTTTGAGGTGGCGATACTTGTAGGAGAATGGGGCGCCAAGGGGCGGGAGCGGATGCGGGGTTGGTTGCCATTTGGAGGAGGCCAAGGACTGTTGCGGTGGAGACGACGAAAAAGAGGAGGATGGGATTTTCCGGAGGGGTTTCCTTCTCCATTGGCTTCCTGGTCTCTTTTCTTCTTGCTGCGGCGGCGGCGGAGGAGGAGAGCGGGAGTCGGAAGCGTTGTGGAAGGAGATGGCAGAGAGGATAAATAAGAAGCGGAGAGGGAGTAATTTAGTTGGAGACATGCTACGATGATTCTTCTCATGACTGGAGGGTGGTTACTGACTAGTTGTTGTGTTCTTGTACGCGTGAATTGCGATGGGGGAGTGAGGGCGTGATGTCAAAGTCCATTTCCATTGCTGGATCGCGATCTCACACGTCAGAGGGACCTGCTTTGCAAATTCTCTTGTCAGACCCCCTGTCAACTCTGACACCCGCATCCAACGGCTAGAAACGATTCCGCCGCATCCAACGGCACCTGGGCGCTGAGAGCATGTAGCCTCCATGCTCTCGGGATCATAAGATCACGATCCATTTACATCAAGCCTCAGCTTTAAGCCCGAACTTTTGACACTAGTTATGGATAAACTCACTAGACATTTATATGAAGTCTCTTTAAGCAATCCAACTTCTATTCAACCAGGTTTCATAAAAATAGTTCCATGTAATCCCTTCTCCCTTCTATGAAATCCGCTCCATTGATTATATTTAATATCATTTGTTTAATTAGGAAATTAAGTTTCATCCATATCAAATATGTGTAATAGGCCACATTTGCTGAAAAATATATATTTGTGTGTAAATTATTAAACATGCTTAAACTCATTTATATATGTATTAGAATGCAATAATATTTTATAGAATCATTTATCCACATAGTATCGGCATTTAAAATGGTTTAGATGTTGAAAATACAGCTCTAAAATTAATATTTAGTATTAAAGCATTTTATTATATTGATTTTACACATTTGTAGATGGGACCCATGAACAGTGATATTAAACAAATAAAAAGGTTTTCATGATAATATAAGTACCATTATATATAATAGATTTGGTAGATTTTTTATAAAGCATCAAGATATTAAAAGTGAAAGGGATTACATATAGTGGGTTACAACATTGGGTAAACTATCTCTCAGCGGCGGTTTGCAATATTGGTTAATACATTACATTGGTTAGCATGCTAACCATTAATGTAATTGTTAATATGCTAACCAACAGACACGATTATCGCCGCAAGATAGCTTGTGAACTATCATAACCCGTGTCCTCGTATAGAATAGGGGTTTCATAGAAACAAAGCGCTATTGAAGTATATTATTTGCAAATGATAAATTCCTAAAAGATGAAACAAGAAGGGATATTTTTTTTTGGAATCATGTCACCCACATTAGATGAAGAGAAAGGATAAAATTGATACTAAATAAATCGTGCATGTTCTAAAATCTAAGGATTTTAGAGCTAATTAGACGAAAACTGAATACATAAAATGCAATTTTAATAATAATGAGAATATAGATGAGAACTAATTAAGGTTTCATACCAAGTAGTACCAACTATCAATCACTCTAGGTATCTGAGACTAATAGTTTAGAAAACGGAGACATTGATAAAGATCATTATAAATAAAGTGCAAGCAACAAAAGAAATGACCATCGCTTCAAGAATTGTATGTTACTATTGAGTTCTAATCAAATTAAAAGGCAAATTTTATAAGAAAGTAATAACACTAGTTATGCTTTATGAGGTGAAATGTTGGTTAAGTGAAGAACAACATGTCCAATGAATGAGCTTAGCAAAAACGAGAACCTTAAGTGTGTGAGCGTAAAGCAAAAAAAAGGTAAATTTTAAAATGAAGTCATCTAAGACAATCCAACTATGAAACCAATAGATAATAAAATGGGTAAAAGTAGAATGAAGTATTTTGGACGCGTCAAATGAAGTCTTGAAAAAGTAGCAGCCAAGAGAACTAAGTTTATTCAAATAGAATGCTATAAGAGAATGAGAGGACTACCCCAAAAATGGATATAGTTTACTAGGAAAGATGCGAAGACATTAGAGATTCCTAAAAGCATACTTCACGATCATCAACAATAACTCAATAGGATCCATGCGGCTAACCCCACATAGATGGGAAACAGCTTATAATGATGATCATGATGTTGAATGGATACTATGTTCACATCATCAACATCATTATCAAAGTTATTTCTCATCTAAGCATAGTTAGTTATATGTTTTCTATTTTATGTTTTCTATTTCAACTATACTAGATCTTGAATTAAGCTCTCCTCTTACTACACCCAAGTTTATCTGGACGTCCAGCATTGATTTTTCATTGCAAATTTTTGCAATAGCTTAAACTTGGTCGCATTTTGCTTGATTTAGAAAGCCAACAATGTCCAGAACTCCAAACGTGAAATGCCTTATATATCAATAATATTATAAGTCATTTGTGCCGCATGTGTTGAGGCTTGAGTTAATTGATGTGTTTCTGGTTCCACAAGGAAGTGGCATTTCTGTCTTTTATGGGAATTTTGCAAAAATGTCCATTTAGAATGTTTTGCAACAGGATAGCTTCCTAATTCTATTGCAGGTACACCTTTTAGATGGATTTTACACTCCGTTCACTGCTCCTTTCTGCCCAAGGTTGACACTTGGGCTAGGCCCCAGCATCAAAGCAAGTCCAGTGCAAGAAGATGAGCCTAACCAGTCTAGTGATAACGTGACAGTTTCTTATCCATCCAATCTGTTTTATTAAATATTAAGCAATTAAACTCTGATTTGTATAATCAAGTACTCAATTTCTATGTTTTTGGTGCTTCTGAACTTAATGGAAGAGTTTGATTTTACATTTGAGGCCTAATTTTCAGTTGTTAAATTAAATAATTATTTTTATCATTTATTTAAGTTTTAATTAGGTCATTATCCATTTTCAAATGATTTTCTACTTGCTAAGTATGTTGGTATTGTACATGCGGACCAAATCAAACGGAACACTAAAGATTGGACTGTCAAAGAATTTTTAAGAAAATTTAATTATATGAAGGCATGTATTGAGAGTGATGGACATGTATTTTATTTTTTTGTTCCTTGATATAATAATGGGAACATGACTAGTGTGATTTGATTTTTTTTTTTTTGGTTTATTAATTATAACAATTGATTATGCCATAAATGTGTTATTACTCTTGGGAATTATATTAAATACATGGCCCAGGATCACTTTTCTAGGTCGGTATTTTACATAACTAGTGCAATTTTCTTTAAACTCCATTTTACATAAACGGATCACTTTACTTTTCCTAAATTGATTAAATATTGATTACACCTATATATTATTATGAATTATTTTGTTTCTAATCTTATTCTTTCTTGTTTGAACTCTCATTGATCTCAACATCCTCAATATCACCTTTTCTTACTTATTTCTAAATTCTATTGTTAAATCCTACTCATAGCGCATAGGCACTAATGACATTAATTATCTTACTAACTCCATTGACACCTAATTTGATCTTTTGAAAAAAAATTTCTACCATTATGTCTGCTCTGTTTCTTTTTCTAGCATTCCCTTTATATAAAATAAGTAACAATTCCATGCAACTGATCACAAGGAATAACTCCATTCAACTCGTTTGATTTTTTATTTCAAATTTTTTATGAGATCAAAACCAAATAATAATATTTGTCAATAAGCATTTATTAGAAGTTTCAAAAATCACATATATTTTCCATTTATACAGAAATATAAAATTATTAGATTTTGAAATTGAAATACATATATAGGGGGTGTTTGGTAATCATAAAAACTTTCCAATCTAAAATTTTTACTCTTCACAATTATCATATTTTGAATTATTTCTTTACATCTTCCTATACAACTAACCAACTTTTCAATCTAAAATTTTCACTTTCCATAACTACTGTATTTTTTTAATTATGTCTTAACATCCTCCTATATAACTACCTTTCTATCTTACTGCTGGTCCCAAGCCCAGAAAAAAGATAGGGTTGGCATGTTAGGCTGGCAGCCGGTGCTATAAAAATCACCGTCACATCTCTTATGGATAGTCGAGCCCACCTAGGTGGAAAATGACTTATGATGATGAATTACTCATCCAACTAACTTATCTATTTTAACTTTATCATTTTTACTTCTCATCATTACCTCTATCATATTACATGACTTCTCCCATTTCAAAACGTTTACACCAAAAACTACTTTTTTTTTTCAAAAATTTTATCAAATGCCAAACGCTAGTAAACTCTTCATAAAAATACAAAATCATTTGAGAGTGGATAGCTATAAACTTTGAAAGTGAATATAAATACCATGAATAGTTAGATCTTTTTTTGTTTAAGTGATCCATCTGTGTGATGGTAGGGACCATTTGGTTCGGGGGCAGCCAAGTAGAGAGCTCCATGTGCTGGATGCCCCCTAAGGGAAGCACCATTTCCAATGTACCAAAATATGCAGTCTATTTTCATAGCCGCACAAAAGGTTTTAGATTTTTAGATTCCTCATGTTACAGGTTTTTCAGAGAGCAACAGAATGGACAGTCTTTTACAGATTTTTTTTTTTTTCCCACAATTGCTTTGGTTCTCCAATGTTCCAAGACAGAGACAGTATGGCAAGATTAAATTGAGCAATCATTGAGCAAGGCGGCATGTAGTGGTGATTGTTATGTTGATCCACATCAATGATATTGAGTTTTTCCAATTTCCTAATGATTGGACCAAAGGTTACGTCCTACGCTAAAATCACATCTAACTAGCCTCCATATAACAACAGATGGATGCTGGTAGAAGAGTATTAAATACCACCTTGTATGTGACCCAAATTTCCCACTCCTTCAATTAAAGCATGTGTATCAGCTGCTTCATCTCTTCATTGTTTGATTCTCAAAAAAGATTCAGCTCGTTGTCATTCAATTTTCAAGGAGCTTTTTCCGCTCCTCGAAGGAAATGAACATTGCATATTTGCGCCCCCGATAATATGCAAGAAAAGCACAAGTACCATTTGAACTAGATGACTGCTTGAGTTTAAAGAAAAATGCATGCAAAATATACTTGCTCTATGGAAGCCTAGAGCTGTCGGTTAAATGCATTCTAATGATATGCTAATACATATAACATGTAAGCCGTGAGTTTGCATTGCCCTCATTGCCCTTAGAGTGCAATAATGGAACAAATAATCCAAGCCATTCACTGAGTAGTCCATGAAATTTAGTACGCCCTAGATCAGAAATCAAACCATGCCTTGTCCTGCAAAAATCCTATTAAACAAGAATAAACACAATTTAAATAGAAGAAAATACTACCACATGAGGCATGTACTCTATTTCATGATTGCCAGCTGTCCAAATCCATGGCTGATATGCTGCACTTTTCTCAATAAAGCGGCCCCATGAGTCCCATCGGACACCATTATCATGGTCATATCTATCAGCATAAGAGAGATCCCCAACAAATAAGACCGCCTGCCCTCCACTTCGAATGTAATGATCAAGAGTGGAAAGAGAATTATATGTTTGGCCTAAATCACCTGAAATTAGAATAAGAAAAAGAAGAGGGGATACATGAAAATGTGGATATTATTTTAAGGGCCCACTTGGATAGTAATAAAAAACAACACGAAAAGGGGAAAAAAAAAAAAAAAAATTTCCCACTCCCTCCTACAAACCTTTTGATATGATTTAGAATCTTAACTTCTAACTATCCTGCTTTCTCTATCATTACCATTACCTCTTCATTTTAATCATTTTTTCACATTTTTCCATACAATTACTCTATTTATTTTATCTTTATTCTCTGTCCTTATAATCATTACCCCTATCTTATCATATTACTTTCTTATTTTTCAAAACTTTTCTATAAATGTTTTCCCCACCTTTTTCTTTTAACCTCTATCCAAATGGACCGTAAATAACATCAAAGCTTTCAAAAATAATTAACAACAACAACAAGTTTAGCAAAGGCTAACAATGGATGATGCACAGCACTTCCTGCATGCATTAATTGAAAAAAAAAAAAAAATCATTTTAGATGGTTAATGTCTTGAAAGGTAATTGTATACTGGTTCATTCTGTTTTTATTGGATACACATGGGAAAAAAAAGAGCAGCAATCTTAAGTGCTTTACATGAAAGTGCACACTATTAACCTCATTGAACTTCTTTCCGTTTTTCGTATAGGTGATAACCAAGCATATGTACTATAACATTTGTAGGTCATTTCAAGATTATAACTAAACAGAGAGAAGCAAATAGGACACTTAGTTGCCAAAAAAAAAGTTGGTATAGTTACCTATGATGCCAAAAGTGTAGGCAGCATCTGGATCGACAGCTGGAGGTGTTTGAAACCAAAACTCCCTTCCAGAATCACCACTTCCAATCTTGTAGTAGTACTTGGTGTTAAACTAGAAATACAGAAGCAAAATAAAATCAATGATTATGTGCCAACAACATGTGAAGAGATACATTCATCTTCAAAAAAACATCAGACAGTGAAGACAGATGCTTCCTAAGTCTAGTGAATGAATTTTGCTCAGTTGTGTATATTTTAGACCTGTAACTTCTAAATTTCAAAATTCTGGTCCTGGTAAAAGATAGATGCCTGAATATACCATGCTACTAGTCAATAAAAGACCAAAAGAATGTTTCAAAGTAAAGTTTACAGAGAAGAAAAAAACTAATCATCAATTGTAGATGTTTGGAACAAATTTTAAATCACAAAAGTGCAAAAAAGAATAGATCAGTCATCAAAACAAAATGCTCTTATTATAGAAAAAAAATGCATAGCCACTGAACACTGGAGAACACTAGTGATCATTTATTCAGTGATCTTAACAAGCCTGTCACCTGTGAAGCAATGAGGATTGACAAAACCCAAAGCATTTCCATCAAAAAACATACACTTTATGACCTTTCCTAAAGAATAAAACATACTTCGTTTTCTTGGTTGAGCATTGGACAACTCAAATGGGAGATTGTATTATAAATGACATCCCCAATAGAATAAAAAAACAAAACTAAGGACTTGCCAGTAAGAAACTCCCAGATAATGCACAGAAGTCGTCAATAAAAGTTATTGACAACAGATTAATGTTGGAGTTACATATTAGGATTTTAAATTAACAAAACCTTAATGATTACCTCAAGACCTTCAACAAGACAATGGTGAATATACCCTGATTTATAGTTGTAAAATGCATAGCTTGTAAAGTTTCCAACAGCTTGATTCTTGTAGTTGTCCTGTGATGTACCATATGATACTTTGCTATCCCCAGGCTCTTCCACTGTCACCCATGAAATTATTACAGCCTTCCCATCATAGTCACCTTGGGTAATATGCACCTACAGCATAATCAAATAATAGGTGTCAGTGATGTTCGGAGCTCAAATAAAACTGTGAAGAAGAAATTGCAAAAAATAGATGTTTGACAAAACCCAGAAACATTTCATAAAATTGCAAAGAATAGATGTTAGGTAAATCCCAGAGACATTTCATAAAAATTTTATCATGGCACAATATATACAATATATAGTTGATCCATTGGAAAACCAGTATGGGTTTATGCCACAAAGATCAACAACTGAATCTCTATTCCTGCTCAAACAATTAATAAAAAGGTCCAAAGAGAAGGAGGAGGACCTCAAGATGTTTTCCATTGTCTGGGGAAAAGCATATGATACGGTCGCTAGAAGAGAAAATTTAGTAATAAGTACGTAAATATTATTGCTGTTGTTATAAAAAGATAGGTTTTTTTTTTTTTTGGTGAAACTGTTTTCAGTTGCAAAAATCCCATAATTTTCACAAACTGTGAAGTTTTGATGAAATCTAAGACATTGACCACAATTTTCTCCTGATATGACAGATACAAACCCATAGATTGCGTGTTACTTATTTAGACCTTCTGACCAACAAATATTTCCAATTAAGATGATTTTCAATATTAAGGATACCAATTATGAGGGTTGGCTTGGAACTAACGAATACACTACCATGCAAATGTAATAGTTCATTGAAACGATTCTGTTGGAAATTGAAAGGACTCTCTTCATTTTTAGCCAACAAGCACATCCAATCTAATCCAACACATCATGCTCAACACTATTTGTTAGCGAGAACCCCAGAGAACTTAATGGCAGAAGCTCAGATGAGCCCACAATTAGAATTATTTGAGAATAAGCATGCACCATGCAAAATTCTTTATTTGTTTGTGGGAGCTAAGAAGATGCAATCAAGAATATACCTTCGCCATTTGAAAGCTTTCCTTCCATATTGATGCATGATTCTACAAATTTTTTTTTCATAACATTCCAACATCTCTTAAATCAATCTAAAAAATTTCTACATTACAGATTTTTATACATTTTCAAATGATGCAGCTCCGAAAGGCCTTAGATCAAAATGATTTCAAGTTCGTACAGAACTTATGACAATTGTGAGGGTGATGAGTGAAGAAAAAATTGAGTTTCCAAATTCTATGGATTTATAGGTTAAACAATAAAGCCATTATTCCTTTACTTTGGTTACAGTTAAGCTCACTTAACATTTGCAAGAAGAAGTACTACACCGTGCTGTTCATACATGACATAATTTTAATAAATGGAATTACAGTATAAATTTGAAGTTAGTTCAGCTGTCAAAAGTTTGAAACTGTAAAAGCCAGTTTGAGAAATGGGAAAAAAGGTGGAAAACAGGGAAACGTGGAATATGGACAGAAAAGAGAGGAAGATGTAACATAATAAGGGATAAATTTTGGATAAGTGAAAAAATATAAAACAAAGTCCCTTCAGAGGAAAATTAGAGGTCATGATTGAAAATATAGGAAACAATGATGAGAAAAGTCAGTTTATCAGGTACTTAAAATGTCAAATTATATTAAATTGGGTGAAAAAAGGACTAAGAAGGGGAAGAAGCGCCACTAGGGATGGGGGAAGGGAATCATCAAAACAAAAGTAAAACTGACTCTAAGCTCTCCAAATGCCCACTAACAAATTGGACAGAGAATAGGGGAAAGGACCTCCAGTGTGCTTCTTTTCAAATTTTCTTAATACCCAAGTATTTATAAAATAAAAAATGTCAGTATCCCAAATTCACTCATATAGGTAAATCTTCCCTATAAATTGATATAAACATGATCATTAATTTACTGGAATCAATCGACAATGAAATATCGGTATCTGGGAAAACTCAGACAGTACAAACATACCATGACAAGTAAATAAATTGGGTGATATTTTAGCTGGCAAACTCCTAGTAATGGAAGATGCAGATAAAACTCAAACAAAATCGATTTTCAGCCATGTAATCCTCGTCAGAAAAATGAATCAACCAAAGAATGAACAAACACAAGAATCGTAAATAAATGCAAGAACCATTGTCAAAGGAGGAACAGAGGTTGTTCATAAAATGAGTTAAGATTTTATCAATCCAGAATGCAGCATTGACTTCCTATATTTCTTTGTACATTTTTCTGAAAGATCACCACACAGGATCCTGAGATCCTTCTTCAACATCAAACTAAGAAATGAGGACTGCAAGTCCACCTGCTGTGGTGCATTCTGGCCCTTAGGGACTGCAAATACTTCATTGTCCAGAGGAATGTCCACAGAAGGCCATTCAGTGCGAATGAAAGAACTTGTAATCCCCGCAGTGCCAAATTGTAAGGACCTCAAAAAAAGGGACAACGTAAGTAGGAGCTCAAATGGTATGGATCGCATGCTAGCCCTCGCTATTATGGTCACTCCTCAATCAACCTGAAATTACACAAAATAACCAAAAATAAATAGTGAAACGACAAAAAATGTAATTGATAAATTGAAGTGTAGAAGCATCAAGGTGAAATATATTCAGTCTAGCACTATAGAGCAGGGAACTTTCTAATTCCAGTTAGATCACATTTTCAAAGAAATATCGTTAAATGAAAAGAAGGTTGATCTAGATGTGGAGCAATTTACATGCTCGAGTATTGCTTCTTTTTCCCAAAAAGAAAAAGGTAAAAGGAAGATGTTGTCAGCGCCAACCCAGTAAGCTAAAAATCATGAGAATTTATTATAAGTAGGAATCTGGCAAAGAAGTATCACATATCACCCCCCCTGCCCAGATTTAATCAGACTTCATCCTGTTTTCAACTATTGAAAAGTGGATAAAGCTTGACAGTTGGACAATAGTGCCATGATGATGAAGATGACGACAATTACAAACAGACCATTTGACATCACAGAGGATGCTCTGTCTACAAGATTTATCAGAAACAACTATATTGAGGATGAAATTATCCCGTGCTGGTATGATGGTCATTCCTCAAGGTCTACAACTGACTCAGAATTAATGGAATTACTGTTTCCCAGCTAGCTGAATTGGCAGAGGTCAAACAAAGACATGTTAAAAATTGAATATAGTCTAATGCTTCCTTAAAAGTGATGATTCTTCACAGACTAACAACTAATATTAAAACAGCATCCATGATTTTGAACATAGAAGTCCTTGTAATTTAACAGCTTAATAGTATGAAACTATGCATGTTGATCCAATTAAAATACACAAATTCTCTCAGAAAAATAATAACAAAAAAGAAGAGATGAATGACAATTGTCTGGGTGCTTTTCTCTGCGTGGAAATAAATCTTCATGTTCTTGCTGGATTTTCCTTGTTTGTGAGTTTGTGGAACAAAAATAATTCATATGAAAAGGGCAGCCTGGTGCATTAAGCTCTTGCTATGTGCAGGGTCCACGGAAGCGTTGAACCACTTTTAAATCTATAATGCTCAACCATACCTTGCAAAGCAAAGAGATTTTCTTCATGACTCAACCACTTTTTTTCTATGTATGTTAATTGGATCAACGTGTATCTATTGAGCTGTCATATTACAAAGCCATCAAAAATAGTCCACATATAAATATTAATTCGGGTGGAGACTATAAACTAGAAATTTACCACTTCTAGTAAAGCAAAAAATGTCTTGATACATGCAGGTTAGTTTGCACTCACATTCATAACAATCTTCATCAGACAATCAAAGCACAATATGCATTCATAGTTCATACATGCTGCTATAGTTATGCAGTCGCATACAGAACAGAAAACCTTGCATCAACGACAACTTACACCAGCATTGCAAACTATGAACTATCAGTCCTAAATCGTTCAACTTATCTGCCTCTACACTCTGAAAACCCCAACGGCATTGGATACAGAAAATGGCATTCATAATCAAAAGACTGAAACTGACTGAGACTGGTGAGACTTCTCTAATTCAAGTTAACATCTCACCCTAAGTGCAATTCCAGATCCCAACAAACCCCATTTCCAGCTGCAATGATTGGAGCCTCCAACCATGCGGAATGCCAAAAGGCATATTGTTGGACCAATTGCAGATGGAATTAGGCTAAAAAGAAAACCTCAACCTCCAAAGAATCAAACATGAAAAAGATATTTCAAGACACCATGACAAGAGTGCAATTTCAAATAATTAAACGCCAAAAGTAGAAAATGCGTATTGAAATATAAAAGGCAGGGGGCTGAAAAGGTTTACCTGAAAAGGGTAGGAGGAAGACGGGGAGAATCGAATGAGCTGACAACCCTCTTTTTGTTTCCCGTTCTTTCCTTTTTTTTAAACAAGAAGTAAAAAAAACTTTCCTTCTTCGGCTTAAAGCAACGATGATTCGTTCGAATGCCGCAGCACAGCGGCGCGGTAGTTGCAACTTCCAGAGCGATTCGCGCGTGAAAACTTCCGAGAGACGAATCCCAAGCGCGAGTGGACGGACGGCAGATCGCGGTTCATCGTATCTAATCGTATTGCGTATACAGAGGCGCCCATGCTTCCTTGAACACCGTGCCAAAATTTCTATCCCATTTCACAGCTCTCGGCTCCCGGGATGAGAATGCATTGAGAAAAAATTTTATTGTGTATTAAAAGTGGGGAAAAGTATACTAGAAATGAGAAATTTTGAAAATTTTAAGAAGTAAGTTGTTAGTTATTTTAAAATTAAAAAAATATTTTCAAAAAATAAAAAATTCTATTTCATTCTAATCTTATCATCATCTCATCTAAAATGTAGCAAGTCCATCAAATTTGTGTGGTTGTGGTATGAGCCTTTTTGAAAATATTCTAGCATGGATAAACCAATAAAATTTAATGACTTATATTTGAAACTTTATTTCACAAAAATAAGGCTAAAATTGAGTTGTTAATTATACTTCTCATAATTTACACGCAAATACTATTTTCGTGAAGAGTTCTTGAAATTATGTACTAATAATCAATATTATTCTCTTTTATAAGTCTAGCAAATGGTCCAAAAATTCAATCTAATTGGCTATGTTTACTAGAAAATTCACCACCCTACTAGATCCCACCAGTTAATTTCTTTATCTAATTTGTTTTTTATTAATTCTTTGAAGGTTTTAAAGGCATTCAAAAAATCAAAATTTTCATGCAATAGAAAAAACTATAATATGAGAAATTATCAATAAATATGATGAAATACTTCTCACTTCCAATACAAGGTGAAATTGACCACGAATGTCAGGATAAATAAATTCTAAAAGTCACTTGTTTCTTATCTTTTAGGTTTTGTTTTATTTTTCTTTTATATAATCAATGCATGTGTCAAAATTAATAAACCTATAATAGATAGTATTCCATTGTTTACCAATTTTAGCATCCATTTCTTTGATAAATGACTTAATTTATTATTTGTAATATAAAAAAAATTTCATCTATTATACCACATTAATACTAACAGACATATTCAAGGCAGTTGAATTATTAAAAATTGACTAATTTACATTTATTCAGTACAAAATATTAACTAATGGTCTAATTCTAACAAAAATAAAAAATTTAAACAAAAAATTTTGAGTTTTCGAAACAAAATGAATAAGCCTACATCAAGTTTTATGAAGAAATTAAATATTATGTGGTTCTAGAAAATACTCTATGTTGAAACAAAGCTTATAATTTTTGACCACTTTTACTTTAGACTTTGTGAAATTGCTTATTATTATTGACAATTTATAAGGTTTTAGGTTACGACTTGAAAGGAATAACTATAAACAGCACATAAATAATAGTACTAAAGTTAATGCAACATGAATTAAAAGTTGTATACATTAAGGAGTGTCTTTAGGAAGTGATAAAACTTTTGAATAAAAATTTTTTTGGTGTAAATTAATATAATATAATAAGGACACTGATGAGGAGAAAAAATAAAGTCAAAATAGATAGTTTATTTAGATAATAGTTGTGTAAAAGTGATCAAAAAATGGAGCAGTTATATAAAAAGATATAAAGAAATAATTAAAAATAGGATAGTTGTGAATAATAAAAAGTTGTAAATTAAAAAATTTTAAGGTGTGCTTGAGAACTGATAAAAAATTTAAATGAAAAGTTTTTAATATAAAAGTTTTTTAATTTAAAGGGAGTGATGTGATATGGTAGAGATAATAATAAAGGATAACAAGAATGAAGTTAAAAAGATATAGTTGTGTAGAAATAATTAGAAAATATGGTAGTCGTATAAGAAAATGTGAAAAAATAATTAAAAATAAAAGTGGTTATAGAGAGTGAAAAATTTTAGATTAAAAATATTTAATTTTAAAAGTTTCACAGATTGTCAAACACATTTAGGGACTGTTTGGCATTGCTTAAAAGTTTTTTATGTGTTTTGCATTTTAAAAACACGTCATCCATCAGTATTAATTGTAGCCGAAATGTACGGGCAGACCGCATCTGAGGCCGGAAGAAAAATTGCCGCACTGTCGAAACCGGGACTGTGCTGCATAGTCCGCGGGTGGACGGAAAAACGAGCAACTGCTGGTGGAGACGCACGGTACATATTTACCGTGTACCCGTACGGGCGGTCAGCAACTGACACCGAAGTGAAAAGCTTGAATTGACTACTTTTTACATTTGCATCCCCCGTTTGAAAACTTTTATAAAAAGATGGGAGTTTTGGTTGTTGCCAAACAGACCCTAAGTTTAAAAAGTTATTAAACAAACACGTCCTAAATTGGTTTCATGGAAAATATATAAATGATTGTTGTATTTCTTTTAAAACTAATATCTATGTTTCAGATAATATTTCTCAAAATATTTCTTCTTTTGATAGAAGTTATATTTGTCAACAGACTTTTTCAACCAATCTTCCGTCCCTTTCTTTGATAGAAATTTATTTTCTCTTTCCTTTCTTCAACGTATGTTGCTTTAATGTCGATGTGAAATTGAGGTCATTAATCCTTTTTGCTTTAATTTCTCTTCCTCTTATATGATTACTTTTATAAGTAATCATATAAACAATAACGTATCTTCAATTTCAGTGATATAGAAGTGTACTTAAATCTATTATCATAGATTTTACATAAAGAATAGGTATGATGTTGTTGAGTGTAAAACTTTTTCCCTCTAATACTAAGTAGAATATAAGAAATCACAAGTGATTACGTGTGAGGAAAATATTCAAATTTTCTTGCTTAAATAAAGTCTTCCCATCATGATTTAAATAGTAAAATAATCAACTACCTGATAAGAACTATTATATTTCATAGAATGTTGGTTTATCACTTTTAGACTAAATCCAAATACTACTATATTGCATGACTTTCTGGATTATAACATCCTCTTACTTGGCCTAATATATGTAGGGTGCACATTTGAGAACAACAAAAAGAAAGGTTTTTCACTCAAAACTTTTTTTCCACTTTTATCAATTCTTTAAATTTTTTATACAACTTTATGTTTCTTTATGTTTTTCCATGGTTCAATATAATGACCTAATTTATTTTAATTTTATTTTTTATTATTAACTGTATGATATTATATCACTTTCTCTCGTTTTCAAAAAAAATTTCACCATTTCTTCACTTCCCAAATACAACCATAGAATAATAAAAATATAATCCTTGATGTAACATTTAAAAAAATTTTGCACTAGTGCACTCATTTAAAATATATGCTCAATTAACAAATACGCAATTCTACTTTTGTACTTAGGGTGCATTTGAAAAGTGATAAAATTTTTAATAAAAAAAATTTTAGTGCAGAAGTTTTTGAAATGAAGAAAATGATATGATATGATATAGGTAATAATAGAGAATAAAAAGAATAAAGTTAAAATAGATAGATTAAATATATGAATAATTGTGTAAAAATAATTGAGAAATAGGGTAGTTGAATAAAAAGAAGTGAAGAAATAATTTAAAAATAGAATAGTTGTGGAGAGTGAAAAGTTTTAATTTGAAAAGTTTTATGTTAATAAACACTACCTTAGATTAAGAAAATCCGTTAACATAAATCATTGTGGCTATATGTTATTTATGGCACACTTCCTAGGTATATTTGTGAATTGTGCTTGTATTTTAAATAAGTACGCTCATGTAGGAATTTTCAAAATGTTAGATCGAGGATTATATTATATTTATTATTATTATTATTATATATTAGGCTAGATTTTATAAGGTACTCCAATATAGTAGTTTTTGGATTCAGCTTAAAAGTAAAAGATCAACATATTATAAAATATAGTAATTCCCATTAGGCAATTCATTGTTTTACTATTTGAATCATGATGAAAAAATTCTTTTTACGCAAGGGGATTTGGGTCCCTTTATCACACATGATGACTCGCGATTTTTTATTTATTGTTAAATATTATATGGAGAAGTTTTAAGAGAGAAGGTCTTGCAAACATCATAATTGTTCTTTGGTTCAAATCTATGGTAACAAATTCAAGTATGCTTTTGCATCACTAAAATCCAACATGTTATTTGTATGATGAATTATAAATTTAGTTATGACTAATTAATATTACTTAAATTATCGTGATAATTGATCTGAATTATAATAGTAATGTGACCTTAATTATATATATCACAACAATTACTTTTAAATCTCATTTTGTTCATAGTATAAAGCCTAATGACCTAACTCCTGAAAATATAAATCATTAGAAGATTCAATTTCATAAGTCAGAGTGGGACATTGATTGTATGCTCTCGGGAGCATTGAGCTCTCAATTCTCCCGGGGGGCACATACCCTTTTTTTTAGTTTTTTTTGAAATTTTTTTTACAAGATTGTTAATCTAGGTATCTTTAATATGTGCATTAATTTTTACCATTTTTTGAGTATTTTATCTATTTATTTTTTATTTTTGAAAATTAGTGCCATTTTAGGTAATTTAAAATACTAAAATGCCACTAATTTTAAAAGTAAAAAATAAATATCTAAAATACTCCAAAAATGGTAAAACTTAATACATATGTTAAATACATTTAGGGTGTGTTTAGTTGGGGGTAAAACTTTTGATGAAAAGTTTTTGAGGTAGAAGTTGTCACATTGATAGAAAATGATGTGATATAATAGGAGTAATGATGAGAAGTAAAGAGAATAAAGTTAAAATAGATAGATTAGTTGTATAGATAGTTGTGTAGAAATGATTGAAAAGTATGGTAGTTTGTATAGAAAAATGTGAAAAAATAATTAAAAAATAGAGTAGTTATGGAGAGTGAAAAGTTTTAGATGGAAAAGTTTTGGTTGACATATTTGTATCCTAAACAAACACACCCTTAGATTTATAATTTTATAAAAAAAATTTAAAAAATAAAAAAGGGTATGCGCCTGGAGCAATGCTCCCGGGAGCGTACGATCAGCGTCCGTTGGAGTGTTTCAATAAATTGTCTCTAATGATTATTAATAGTATAATCCAAAAGACTATCAAGGGTTCTATTCTTACTCTTGAAGGTGACACTGTCAAAGATTATCCTCACTCAATTAAAGATAAATTTAAAGGATCGAATAAAGCATTAACGAAAATGTTCACAAACAAATTGGTCTCATTGAAAAATAATGATATTAGTGATGTGTAAAAGTGCATAATGAAAATGTCAACTATATTTGAGACACTTGATGCGTTAGAGGTGAAAATCTTCCACTCTTTTTTAGTTATGTTTGTCATAAACTCTCTTTTATTATAGTTTCCTCGAGTTAAGATTTCATATGCATTCATATGCACAAAAAGAAACATAAATATTGAATGAATTAATATATATATATACTTGTAAGAGGAAAAGAGATTAAAGTAATAAGCATCAATGTCCTTCAATTTCATATTTATATCTAAGCAATATAAGTTGAAGAAATGAAAAGGAAAGAATAAATTTTCATCATAAAAAAAATACAAAAAATAAGTCAAAAAAGCATGTTGATAGGTGTTACTTTCGCAAAAATGAGGAACATTTTTTAAAAGATTCTTAAGGGTATATTTGGGAAGTGATAAAAAACTTTAGTGTAAAAGTTTTTAAAATTGGAGAAAATGATGTCATATGATAGAAATAATTATGATGAGTAAATAAGATAAAGTTAAAATAGATGGTCAGTTGTATGGGTAGTTTGTAAAAATGATTAAAAAGTATGTAGCTATATAGGAAAAAAGAAAAAATAATTAAAAAATATGATCGTTGTAAAGAGTGATAAGTTTTTTGGTTTAACTAAAAAATTGGTTTGAAAAGAAAGTAACAATTATTTATGTATTAGCCTTAAAAAAATTTAATGCATGTATTTTCTAATTCATATTATTTTGATTCTCATTTCGTTATTCATGTCACAAACTCTTTGCAAAAATTCCTTCGAAGTCATACCAAAAACTTCATAAATCGTTTAATGAACAATTTGACAAAATCTAAAGTAAAATCAATCAAAACTTGTAGGCTTCATCATCATATAAGGTATTTTCTAGAACGACATGATGTTATATATCTCATCAATATCGAGAAATTTCATTTCCGTAAAATAATTTTGATGTAATGGGTGTTGATTGTATGCTTGCTTTAAAAAAGATTAATTTGATTTTGACAATTAACGAACTATTGAAATATATTAAAAATGATCTAATAAATATGTGTAAGTGTGTTCAAATATTTCATCTCCAATTATTATATTAAGATAAAAATGTAAAATAATTTAAGTTTCAAGAGCTCAAGTCCACATATAGTAAGTCAGTAAAGTGAAGTTTTGCCCAAAATCGACTTCACCTGCAACTTCGAAAGCAAAAAAGTGAAAAGCATATGGATAGCAAGTTTTAGCCAAAGCGAAGTCGCAACTCAAGTCGACTCTACTCATCCGAAATTAACTTACTTGCGACTTCAAGTTATAATGGTCGAAAATTCAAACATTGGAGCATTAAATGCATACCAATCATTACTTCAACGTCTTAATCCTCTTCTCCTCTATAAATATTATCGAAGTAGGAACGTTAAGAGTTGTTGGGAAATAAAAGATGAGTCTACACCTTCCAATATTCAAGAGTGTTGACATCATTTGAACAAATATTGAAACTTTGAGTACTACTACTTCAAGTGAGCTTACAAGATCATCTTCTTCACATAACAATGAGCTTTCGGAGTAGATTAATTACACATTGTAAAGTATAAATTTTCTTCTGTCTACTTTAGTTTGAGTTGTTGCCTTGGATCGGCGTTGAAGACCGGATTTAAGAAGCAAAACAGGTAGTTGGTTTGACTTTGTCTCACTAATGGATTGGACTTGGTTGGTTAGAGTTGGTCGCACCAACAAGTGCTTATTGTATATGCCCCCTAGAACAAAAATCTAGAAGAAAGCGGGTGCTCTAGATTGTATTGAATATACAATAGTAGAACCTAAGACCACGTGATATGTGCTTAGAAGAGTAGAGTAGGCAATGTTGTTTAAACCGTTATATATTGTTGTCTCTTGTGTGATTTGATTGGTTGCATTTTATATTCTATTTGCACCATCTCGTTTTATCTTCTAGCACGTTTCATCATAAGGGATTGATTAACAAAGGGGTTTACAATTAAAGCACCAAAAATTTTTAAGAACCCAATTCATCAATCCCCTTTTGGATTTTGCCATAAACTCGAGACCAACAATGAGTTGCTTATTTAGTTTTAGAAATTTAATGATTTTTTATGTAAAATTCTATTTTGTTTAGAACTAGAATATCGATTAATAGTTTGTATTAAATAAATAAAAATTGCTCAATTTTTTATAATTCATCTATTTAGAATATTTTTGTTGGTATTAAATGTGGTATGATTAATGAAAATTTTTTTATATTATGACATAATAGATTAAGTCATATATTGAAGTAAAGAATGTTAAAATTATTTCAAAATAAGGTGTTATCTATTTTAGATTTTATTGATTTTGGCATATGTGTAAAAGAAAAATGAAAAATTTCTTTTGTATCCATAATGTTTTCCCCTAATTTCTTTTATACTTGTAATATTTTATAAATTCTTTTTTTACCCATAACATTTCACTCTTAATTTCTCTTATACTCATGCTTTCATCATAACTTATTTATTCTATTCAAAAGGCAATTTTTGCCACTCAAAATTTCCTAATTTTGAGACAATTTTACCATAATATGATTTAATTTATGACAATAAATCATTAATAGATGACATTAAATGATTAAAGAGTCATGTTAAGTTTGAATCATTTTAATTAGGAAAATTTATCATTAATAGATAACATTAAATGATTAAGGAGTCATGTTAAGTTTGAATTATTTTAATTAGAAAAATTTCAGAAGGAAAATTTATCATTAATAGATGACATTAAATGAGAGTCATGTTAAGTTTGAATCATTTTAATTAGAAAAATTTCAGAAGGGCAAATTTGTCTTTTTAACAGGGTAAATAACTATTGTGTTGACGATGTGAGTACAATAAAAATTTAGGGCGAAATGTTATGAGTATAAGAGGAATTTAAATTTATGAAACATTATGAATATAATAGAAATTGCGTGCAAATGTTGGAAGTATAAAAGGAATTATCCCAATGAAAATAAATCAAAACTTAGAAAAAGAATACTATAAGAAGTAAGAGACTATTAGAATTAATTCGTAAGAATATTTGTAATACATTTCTACTTTGCATTGAAGGTATAAGTATTTTATCACATTTATTGATATTTTTAATGTTACAATTTTTTTTGCATAAAAAGTTTAATTCTTTGAATGCATTTAAAACCTTTAAAAAATTAGTAAAAAATAAACTTGATAAAAAAATTAAAGTTGTGAGTTTTGATATTTGTGGTGAATTTTATAATAAGCACTGTCAAATAGATCAAATTCTCAGTTTATTAGCTTGATTCTTAAAACAGAATATGGTTGAGCCTCAGTGCACAATCTTAAGAACTTCTCGGCAGTTATCAAAAAAAACTTCTCGGCAAAAAAATATATTTAAACTAAGAAATTATTATTATTAGATTTTTGGACTTACATATATAATAATTATATATACGCTATCATAAATAGTGAACACAAATTATAAAGTGATCTCATAAGATTTATGGGCCCAAATTATCTAATAGAGTATGAGACTCTTATGTATAGACACTCTATTGGCTATTTTCTAATTTCTATTTTAATGATAGGCTAAATTAGAAATTAAAAAGATAGATATGTTATATATATGGTTGTGGTCCCTAGGTTATGCACCAATTAGGGTTTCTTTTCTAACATTTCATCATTAGAAAAGGGGAGTCACATTTTCTAGAAAATCATAGGGCATTAATTTGGAAAACCTAGAAAGTACCAGATTCAAGAACAACTGCTTTTATAGATTCAGGTACTGTGGCGCCCCCGACCCAAGGCGTCATAACCTGAGCCTTACTCTGAGATCATTGTTGATTGGTAAATGCGAATCAGAATTGTTGTCTTGATCATGCGACAGGCTCTTAAATTGGATTTCGTCCAATTTTTTTCGTTTCATTCTTTTTACTTCATCATTTCATTTCTTTATATTTCACTCCATTCATCTTATAAGCAATGATATTCTTATGAATCGTCACACTTAGTATTTTAAAAATACCACTTGGTTTCCCTTTCATCCTTATACATGTTCATAATTTCACATTCTGACAGTAGTCATCAACTGCACATATCATTCATAAACTTCTATCTTGTTCTTTTACATTATTGGTTTTATCAACCTGGTCATGTCATAATCATGTCAAATACATTCATCATCAAATATTTAATATACATACTTGTGTATATACATTAAATCATCAATTCACATAGCCTTTAGAACTATCATCAGGTTCACATACGTTAACATACCTTAAACATTACAGTCATATAATTCCATACATCATAGCTAATCATTTTAGTACACATATAAATATCATCTCATACCTTTCCTCAATTGCTCAGGCTTTCAACCTCTTGAGCTTCCCGGTACCTGTTTAAGATTTGGGAAAATAAATCGTGAGTGATAACTCAGTAAGCAAGCATTTTATCTTTAGACAAACACTTTCCTGTAAAATATTTTCATAAACATCTTTTTATATAAACCTTTTGTATGTCACGTCTGGGCTTTTCAAAGGCAATGCATATGCATATAATCTTTTTAGGTAATTCCTTTTGTTCTTAATTGGACATTTTTATGTCCTAAAACATTTATCACATAACCCATTTTGCTAATGGATATTTTTATATCTTAAAAATATTTTTTCACATAAACCCTTTTGACAATGGACATTTTATGTCCTAAAATATTTTTCACATAAACTCTTTTTGGCAACAACATTTTTATGTCCTAAAATATTATCCACATAAACTCTTTTGGCAATGGACATTTTTATGTTCTAAAACATTTTTCACATAAGCTCTTTTCGGCAACGGACATTTTTATGTCCTAAAATATTTTTCACATAAACCATTTTTGGCAACGAACATTTTTATGTCCTAAAATATTTTTCATATAAGCTATTTTTGGCAACGAACATTTTTATGTCCTATAACCATTTTTCTTGTAAATCATTTTTTGTAATCCCCATTTTGGAAAACTTTTCATCTCAACCTTGTTATTTACACTTTTCATACAAAACACCATGTTTTTAGGGTAAACTTATTCTATTTGCTCATAAAATCTCATTTAGAATTTTTTTTGCATAAATAATTTCATATCTCAGTTTTTTGGGTTTTTCAAAGCAAAACATATGCAAACGCATTTCTCTTCATCCAATAGTGACACTTACCAAGTGATCATTCTACCTTTTGGAAGAGAATCCATCATATAACAATACGCTAGCTAGGTGACCGTTCCTTAAACCTTCTCCCATTTTAGGGAGGGCGCCGTTAGCCTCCTGTCATCCCTTAGCGACTTGGTCATATGTAAAATGGGCCCCAGTCCATCTGCGACCGTCTCTACAATCGACCTATTAATTATTCTGGTGCACCGTATATCATCGTAGATGTCCATGTGCTAACATGATTTCATGAAACATCACAAACCGCAGTTCGTGTCCTTTTAAACCATCTTGAAAAGTGGGCGCACCTACTTTAACATATTTAAAATCTAGTTTTAGGATGACCACTCTTAAATACTTTTAGAAATATTTAAGTAAAATATTTTGATAAGCGTTTGTAATGTTTGAGAAAATAATTTTTTAAAAGTGTTGATTGTAATAAGTCTTAAAAATTAGCATGATAAAGTGATCTCAAGGCATTTTCATATTCATGAAAAGAATCATTTTTCTCAACATTTTCTTTATTTCCATTTTGGGCTTTTCATAAGCAAAGGTTATACAATTGCATCGTCTTCCTTTATACAACGTAGTATCATATACTTGTCCATATATCATCCAGGTCATTATCATGTAAAGAAGAGCTTGCATACTCTTTGAATACCATTTAGCAACTAAAATCACTTCATTTTGTACAGTTAACTTATCGGTTGACCATCCTTAAACCCCTTTTTAGAAACATTCGTATAAACGTTTTCAAAGTATTTTCATTTTTAAGGGAAATCAAAAATTTTCTAATAAACCATTTCAACCAAATAGGTCATTTTCAATTCATCGCTTATTTTAAGTGTCATGTCATGGAGTAAACACTTTTGTTCTATAAATCAAATCCTTTTTTCTTTCATAAACGCATTTGCTTTTTACAAAATCCTGTAGAGGTAAAACGCAGAACTTGTTTACAAATATCACTTTGTGAAAAGATCAAAACTCTTTTTTTTCATAAAATTCTTTGGAAATAACATATTAAAGAATGTATTTACTTGTAAGCAATTCTTAAACTCATTAACGTAAAGCATTCTTAATTATTTCAACACTTGAAATAAAATCATTATTTCAAAAAGTGTTGTTTACTTACAATGAAGCAATCTTTCAGGCATTCCATTAAAGTCATAATTTTCAAAACTTATGTTTTTCCACTTGTAAAAATTCATAAAAGCATCAATATAAACACTTTCAATCATTTCAACACATAGGAGACAATCAATATTTTGAAAAGTTTGTTTGCTTACCTAAGATAGCTTCAATCCCTTCATTCATTTCTTTTGCCTTGGCATAGATAAATGAAAATGGCATTTCATTTATACATAAAATTTCAAATACTTGCATCCCTTAGGTTTTCCAACCTACATGAATCAACATGAATTCACATCATTTACTTAATCCACTTGTCCTTCAAGTTGGGTGTAATTTTTTCAATTCACACATTGGTGTGACATATGACTCAATGATGACCATTCTTCCCATTTTGATCATTCCCTTCATTTTGATACCTTTATTTAGGGTAAGTTCCCAAGCTCATTATAACCATTTAGTTTAGCTCATCATATGGAAGTTTAATACTTCCCACTTATCACTTAACATCCATACTTGAATTTTCACATTAGTACTCATTCAAGGCACATATATATGAGTTAAGGCCACTAGTTTAAATATTTTATAATTTTCTTAAAACAGGCTCATCTTTTCTCATTTTGCCACATTTTCCTTTCATTTTTGCATTTTAACTAATCATACTAGGTCATTTTCCATTCTTCCTATCCATACCCTTAATGTGCACTCTTTTAATCACACATATATTATGTGTAATTCAAGTTCATATAAAATAGAATTTTTTCTCTTCTTTTTGGCTCAGTTTAAGCACTCTTTTGCACATTAATTAGGGTACAATTATAAAAATAAAATTCATCAATTAAGTTGCTCAAAATAGCAACTTTCCTTCCACTTTTCTCCACCTTGAATGTCCACATCATCATGGCCTTATAAAGAGATTATTAAGCCCTTTGGACCTCCCATCTTGCTCCATAATTAGGGTATTTTACCCTCATGATTATCCATGTAACTTGTTGTTCAAGTTATGCATCATTTCCACCCTAATTGAATAGAAATTTTATTGAGTTGTTAAACCAAAGTTCCACCTATCAAAGGTCCATCAAACATGCTTGGTTTAACATATAATAAACATGGAAATTATTCACATAATCCATACATATAACATGCTTAAAACGGCAACTTAAATTTGAAATAAATTAAATTTTCAGCATAGTGCACTTGTTGAAAACAACTCTAGGTCATGCATATCATCTCCTTGATGCTTGAGTTGAATCTCTCAACTCTTTTAACCTTTAATAACCCTATCAAGGGCTTCTTAAATCATAGACAAATATTCATCAAATTTATGAACCATTACTTGACCTAGAAAACTTAGCAATTATCAAATCAAACTTGCTTAATGTCCAAAAACTTGCTTGGAACGACGCCTTGCTAGAACTTTTTTCCAGCTTGTGCAATGCCCAAAAACGTCCCAACAGCTCCCTCTCATTTCTATACAATTGTGTTAGTAGTTGTGTCGAAATGATTGAAAAGTAGAGTAATTGTATAGAAAAATGTGAATAAATGGTTAAAAATAGGGTAGTTGTGGAGAGTAAAAAGTTTTAACTTGACAAATTTTTCTTATTACCAAACAAATCTCTAATTTATAAATATGTTCATTGCACTATGGTAGCCAATTATTTGATCATTATGTCATCGTTAAACCTATCTTCATGTGGAAATTAATCTCTTACCCTTACAGGTAGGGATGCAACTTGGTATCGAGGTAGTCCAAACCCACCCGACTCAATCTGGTCTTAAACCAAATTTGAATTTTATTTTAAGATTTTTCGAGTTAAACCTGATTTCAACTTGATCCAAGAGAACCCGAAACCAATACTAGATTTATATGAACCCTGTACCAAAACTTGACTCGGTCTGAAGCTAACATTTATTAAAATAATTATACTTATTTATACGTTATTCATTTTAACTATAATTATAATAAAAGTTATTTCATGTAATCATAACCTAATTAAATTATAAAACGTTAATTCTAAAATTTGAATGTCATCTAAATATGTCCATAAGAGTTGAATATATCGCATCTATGTAAATATGAGATATATAAGTCCCACATTTATTAAACTTTAGATAATAATTTCATGTAATCTTATTTATTTTTCTTATCTTGATTGTTAATTGAAAAATTCATTATATTCATTTAGAATTATTTTTTAATTATAGAACCAACTTTCATCAAAAGTAAAGATATCATGAGTCATATAAATATAATCACATAAATTATTTATATATGAATGCAATAATGTTCAAAAACTTCGTTATCTGTATTAGTAATTTCAATTTTTATTAGTTTGGGAGTAACTTGAATTTCATTCTGAAACTAAAACTGAAACCAATATCAACCTGATTTGAACCCGAATTCTAATATTAGGGTTAGACTTTGGATTAGGCGCGAGATTAGCAGCTTCAAATTTTTTTTATTAATCCTAGACTACCCAGAGAAAGACGATAAAAGCATTGTCCTTATGTAAGGGCGATCTGCTGAGCAGGCTGAGAGGGGAGATATCATAAGAGGACCTTCGCATCTACTCATGGTGCGTGCACCATTTATGTGGAGAATAAACGGTGTGGATCACCAAACAAAATGGCCCGGAGTCTAAAGTGGGGTGGACCATGCCTGCCGAGGATTGCATGTAGAAAAGCACGACCAACCAAACCCAAAAGCAAATTGCACCAGAAAACCCAAGGACATGGGAGGGAGCGAAAGCAAGGAAACCTCGTATATGCATGCATGCAGGCGATGCTATTGGATATTCCTTAACCTGTGATAACAGTCTCCCAACTACAGTAGGTCCCAATGTATGTAATTTTATTCTTGAAAGTGTTGGTCCTGAGTTTATGGCAAAATCCAATAGGAAAGGGGTGAATTGGGTTCTTGAAAATTCTTTTTATAATTAGAAGCTTAGCTTCTTGTAAGTCTAATCCCCTTGATAAAACATGCTATGAAATATAATGAGAGGGTGCAAATGAAATATAAAATGTAAGCAATCAAACCAAACAAGAGACAATAATATATAGTGGTTCGGTCAACCTTTCCTACTCACTCTTCTAAGCAAACACCCGTTGTGTATTGGATTTTACTATTGTATATTCAATACCATCTAGAGCACCCGCTCTCTTCTAGATTCTAGCTCTAGAAAGCATATATAATAGTCACTTATTTGTGAGACCAATTCTAACCAACCAAGTTTGATTTGTTGGTGAGACAAACTCAAACTAATCAAGTAAAACTAGGGGTGGGTCGACCCGTGACCCGCTCCGCCCCGACCCTATTTTATACCGGGACGGGTCGGGATTTTGTACCCGGCGAGGCGGGGGCGGGGCGGGTCGAATGTTTAAGATTCTCTAAAAAGAGCGGGTCGGGGCGGACCTACCAAACTCGGGCCCGCTTATACCCGCTGACCCGCCCCGCCCCACTGACCCGCTGGTATCTCATATATAATATATCACAGATTCGAAATTAGATGCCCTAATCTAAGCTTCCCCGTAGCAGAGTCCCGCGCCGCACCGCGAGCAAACTCCGTCAAGCATTCAGGTCGTCGATGCCTCGACGGTCATCTTTCGTTCTTCCCCAACTTACCGATTACTGCAACTGCAAGTCCAAAATCCCTAATGGTCTAATCTAAGTTTCCCACAACAGAGGACTCGCGCCGCGCCCAAATCCCGTCATGCAGTCAGGTCGTATCCTGCCGAGGTAGAGGAATCTAGAAGTGTGGGTGGTATTGACGGTGACGGGCATGCTGCGATATGCAGATAAGTAGCCATGAGAGTTCTACAGCGCTTCCAGCTAAGACGGGGTGAGGCGTGCACGGAAGCCATGGACGGCTGAGAGACTCGCCGCGTACCAGCTTCGATGATCGGCGAAGGCCTTAGGCACGATAGACAAGTCCATGTGGACAATGTATGCGGCCACTTCTACTGACGTGTGGCCGAGATGAGAGATGGCGAACAGTACAGCAGCAGCCGTACAGAGGTGAATGTGAGAGCGGCGGCCATTGCTGCTAGTTGGGTACTTGGGTTGCATAACTGGTCCAAGACTTCCCAGAGCTGGTATATATAAACTCATCCATTAATGCAGATGAACCGGATGGGAGTGAAGTACGGGAATCGATTAGAGTCCTGACCCTTGCCAATCGTCATTTTTCTGATCTTCACGGGAATTCGTTGCTTGCACTAGAAAGGAGTCATTTTTCTGGTGGAATTCAACAGTTGGTATATATTATTTTCCTTTACATTTTTCTCATTTAATCTAATATGTTTAAGCTGGTTACATGGTACTCATATTATTGATTAATTGTTAAAATTGCTCATGGATTAGATTTCTCAAAATCTTTGCTTTTGGTAATATGGTTGTATTATGTTTTGGATTTTGATTTCTTGTATTTGTAATTTTTTTAGGCATTGCATATGATATAACATAGTACAAGAATACGAGTTTGGATGTGGATGAGAATGTTGAGAAGGATATGGTGGACAAAATATGCGTCTCTTGTATGTTTGCTAAACTTAGAATTTTTTCTATTAATAGATGAAGGATTTATACTATTAATTAAATTAGTTATACTTTTTATTTTTTATGTGCGCGTATGTCGTTATTACTTGTGGTCGAAAGTGTTATTGGTTGTGGTTTTGTTTTACTGATTCCATTGCATAGGTGTTATCCAGGTCATGCCTTCTAGAAGCTTTCATTACAACACAAAAATATTATCAATATTCTTTATACTTTTCAGGTAAAACTGATCTCCTACTACATACTTAAACAATTGTCATTTTTAATTCTAAATGTGACATCATTATTATTTTTCGTTGAAGGTAAACAACAAAAGACATGAAATGAGTTCAAACAATTATTGGTTCAATATTCAAATTATGAACAGAATGTTGAACGAGGTATGTTTCATTAACTTGTTCTTATATGCATGAATAAATATTCATATTTTATTTAAGTACTTATGTTTTACTTTGACTGATTGGTAATAGATTGCAGTATATAGTAGTTAAATTTAATATAGATTTGTCTTTATACTTATAGGTTCACGTGATTCTTAAAAATTTCTTACTTGACCCGTAGTTTTTACCCGACCCGCCGTCCCGATACCGACCCGTTCTAGACCCGAATTTTGTCCCGAAACCTAGTAAAAAAATAAGGGTCAAACCGACCTTGTCCCGACCCGAATAAAAATAAGGGTCAAACCAGATTTTTGAAAAGTAGGGTCAGGGTTGGGCACACCCTGACCCGCCCCGATTCCCACCCCTAAGTAAAACTCATTAGTGAGACAAACTCAAACCAACCCCCCGTTTTGCTTTGGTCTCCAACACCGATCCAAGGTAACAACACAAAAGAAAATAGACAAAAGAGAATTTACACTTTACAACATGTAATCAATCAGCTCCAGAAGCTCCTTCTCATGTGAAGAAGATGATCTTCTAAGGACACTTGAAGTAGTAGCACTTGAAGCTTCAATAGTTGTTCAAATGATTTCAACACTCTTGAATAATGGAAGGTGTAAGCTCATCTCCTCTTTCTTTCATTCTTCTCTTCTTGTTCATGCTCATACTTCAATGATATTTATAGAGCACAAAGATCTAGTTGTTGGAGTAAAAATTGACATGTGTCTAATGTTCCAACGTTCGAATTTTCGACCGTTATAGGTTGAAGTCGTAAGTGGAGTCGGCTTGGGATGAGTGGAGTCGACTTGGGTTGCGACTTTACTTCGTTAAAACTTGTTGTCTACTTGCTGTCAAGAATTTTTCCTTCAAAGTTGCAAGTGAAGTCGACTTGGGTTGAGACTTCACCCAAGTTGTAAGTGAAGTCGACTTGGGGTGAGACTTCACTTTGCTGAACTCGCTATTCATAAACTTGAACTCTTGAAACTTAAATTATTTCACATTTTCATTTTCATACACATAATTAGAGAAAAAATATCTGAGCACACTTATACAAATTCATTAGAACATTTTTAATGATATTTCAATTATTTGTTAATCATCAAAATCAAATTAATTTTTCTTAAAGCAAACATATGATCAACGATCTCTCCCTTTTTGATGATTGACAAAACTTAATTAAAATATCTTCTCTTCTCAAATAAATCATAGATATGTCAACATGAATATCATGATTCTCATCAATAAACACAAAATTAAAAATGATATTTGCATTAATTTCAAAATACTTTTTCATGTAGATGTGCTCTCCTACTATTCATGAAAATAGTTGTGCTCTCCCATTATTCATGAAAATAGTTCTCCCCCTAGGTTATATGCAATATTATTTTCTTCTTAAGATATTTCATACTATTCTCTTCCCCTTTTTGTCAATCAACATAAAAGGTGAGGCTTAAAATAAATTAACAGTAGTAGTACATATGAGGTATAGAAGTTCATTTTGTGCATACAAGTGTTCTATTAAATACTTCCTTTCGTCATTCAAATAATTCATTTTGAGTCACAAGTATATGATCTACAATATGACCATGTGACATAACATATTTACTAATGCTTTTATGTAGAAGGGGCAATGAGAGCAACATACCTTTACTTACCTTTGATGAGTGTTATCAATATTTTGCTCAGCTCCTCCTTTCTTTTGCAATTCATGCACCTTCATCTTGTGGATGACATTACATTTGTTTGAAATAAAACCTACATCACAAATGTAATATTTTCTTTCCTTTTGGTACCCGTGTTATGGGTTCATGAATATTCGTACCACAAAACCTAGGAATTGAAAAAGACTTGGTTCCACCTTAGCTATGTCTCTTTAGCATCCAAACTAATTTAACTCTATTGTAAATCATTTTTCTTGCCTTACACTGATATATTTTGTGTCCAAACTTATTGCAATAATGACAAGTAATTCTAGCATAGGTTGAAGTATCATAATAGCTCTTTGATTACCAAGTAGACATTTTTATCCATGATTTATCAACAAGCTTCTTATCGTAAAAAATTCGTCCCCTCACATTTGATGTACTAGAAGCCTTAATCAAAATAGGAGCATTTGCTTTATTTAATTTGACATTAATGTGCTTTACATCTCCAAGACCTCTCTTGTCAACTTGAGTGATCATTCTCAGAAATTTCTGTACATTTTCTCCCGAGTTGGAAAACTTAGTCAATGAATCTTTCAAATTTTGGTTCTTCTTTCTTAATACCTCCGCTTCATTTTTCAAGGCATTTATATCATTTTTCAAGGATGCATTCTCCTCCGCTAACGTTCTATTTACAATGGTAGTTGTATTGAACTGCTTTTTCTTTTGGGCATATTTGATACCAAGGCTTTTAAATTCATCAAATAGTGAGTCATAAATTTGTTATAAATCATTTAACTCATCATATCTAGAACAAACACTAGAAGATGAAATGCAATAGGAATTGAATGTGCTTACCTTGATATACATGGATGCATCCAATGTTGGTAGTTGGATTTTTCTTGTATCATCATTTTCCTCTCCGAATTTTTGGCAAGTTTCCATTTCATCTTCTACAATGGCCATGCAATAAACTCTTGTCCAATTTGCTACATCTTCTCCTTCATTTGATGAAGTGCTAGAGCTTAAAGTAGTATATTCCTTTGTAAGCAGTCTTCTAGCCTTTCTCTTTGAAAAAATTCTCTTATTTTGAATTTCCAATTCATCCGGTGTGGTGCATTCGATCTGTATATATCCAACACCACCACATTTATAACATTTTGGAAATTTTTTTCTTTTATCCTTCATTTTCTTATATGAGTTGGAATATTTGTTTCTCTTCATGTTTGGGTATGAGCTTGATGTGGATTCACTTGAGCTCTCTTTCATACTTTTGAATGCAATAGACTTTCTACTTTTGCGAGATTCTTCTTTCTTATTTTTGATAAGCTCATGAGAAATGAGTGAGCTAATCAAGTCATCTATTTTGAGTTTGTTTAAGTCTTTTGCCCCCTCAATAGCTGTGATTTTTTGATTCCATGAGTTTGGCAATGCTCTAAGTATCTTCATAACTTGCTCACTTTCAAAAATTTGCTTTTCTAGGCCTTTAAGAGCGTTAGTGATTTTAGAAAATCTAGCATACATTTCTGAAATAGATTCACCATCTAACATTTAAAATCTTTCAAAATCACCAACAAGGATATTCCTTTTAGTTTCATTTACTTGGGAGGAACCCTCATAAATAGACACTAATTTATCCCATATCTCTTTAGCCGTCATGCATGAAAAAATTCTATCAAATTCTACGGTAGTCATTGTACAAAATAAGAAGTTCATAGCTTTAGCATTACTTTGGGCGGACATCGTTTCTTCTTTTGTCCAAGTGGACACGTTGTCCCCTTTTGGTAATGTAATGTCATCTTGTATGGCTATCCAAGAATCCATATTAATTGCCATAATGAGTTATTTCATCCTCAACTTCCAATAAATAAAATTATTGTCATCAAATAGAGGTGACCTAAAAAATGATTGACCCTCGGCAAATGCAGGTACAGAAGTTAAGTAGGTTGTCATAGATATATAGAAGATCACCTCAAATAAGATAGAGGCCTGCTCTGATACTACTTGCTGGTCCCGAGTTTATGGCAAAACCCAAGAGGGGAGGGTGAATTAGGTTCTTGAAAATTCTTTTTGTAATTAGAGGCTTAGCCCCTTGTAAGTTTAATCCCCTTGATGAAACGTGCTATGAAATATATTGAAAGAGTGCAAATGAAATATAAAATGTAAGCAACCAAACCAAACAAGAGACAACAATATATAGTGGTTTGGGCAACCTTCCTTACTCCACTCTTCCAAGCACACACTGGTTGTGTCTTGAGTTCCACTATTGTATATTCAATACCATCTAGAGCACTCACTCTCTTCTAGATTCTAGCTCTAGAGGGCATATATAATAGTCACTTGTTGGTGGGACCAACTTTAACCAACTAAGTCTAATTTACTGGTGAGACAAACTCAAACCAATTAAGCAAAACTCATTAGTGAGATGAACTCAAACCAACCTCCTGTTTTGCTTCGGTCTCCAACACCAATCCAAGATAACAACACAAAAGAAAATAGGCAAAAGAGAATTTACATTTTACAACGTGTAATCAATCAGCTCCAGAAGCTCCTTGTCATGTGAAGAAGATGATCTTGTAAGCGCACTTGAAGTAGTAGCACTTGAAACTTCAATAGTTGTTCAAATGATTTCAACACTCTTGAATAATGGAATGTGTAAGCTCATCTTCTCTTTTTTTCTTCTTCTCTTCTTGTTCATGCTCATACTTCAATGATATTTATAGAGGATAAAGATTTAGCCGTTGAAGTAGAAATTAACGTGTGTCTAATGTTCAAATGTTCGAATTTTCGATCGTTATAGGTTGAAGTCGCAAGTAGAGTGGACTTGGGATGAGCGGAGTCGACTTGGGTTGCGACTTCGCTTTGTTAAAACTTTCTGTCAACTTGCTGTCAAGAATTTTGCCTTTGAAGTTGCAGGTGAAGTCGACTTAGGTTGAGACTTTACCCAAGTTGCAAGTGAAGTCGACTTAGGTTGAAATTTCACTTTGCTGTTTGTCTGAAGTTGCAAGTGAAGTCAACTTGGGTTGAGACTTCACCCAAGTCACAAGTGAATTCGACTTGGGTTGAGACTTTACCCAAGTCGCAAGTAAAGTCGACTCAGGCTGAAACTTCACTTTGCTGAACTTGCTATTCATAAACTTGAGCTCTTGAAACTCAAATTATTTCACATTTTTCATTTTCATACACATAATTAGAGAAAAATATCTGAGCACACTTACACGAATTCATTAGAACTTTTTTAATGATATTTCAATTATTTGTTAGTCATCAAAATAAAATTAATCTTTCTTAAAGCAAACATATGATCAACAGAAAGATCAAATTTAATAATTTTTATGCAAAACGATACAAACAGTTACTATAATAACTCAATTAAAATATATCGACCTGATGTGGCATACTGATGTGACATATTGAATTTTTAGTCGTTGAAAATTTTAATCGTCTAATGTGTTTGTAAAAATAACTGAGGTGGTCGGGTTTATTTGTTGACTAAGGTGAGTAATTATAATTCTAAAGAAAATGGGCTCTAAAATATATTTAAATTAATTTATAATTTAAATTAACAAATTGTTGAAAAGCTAAGATGATTCAAATTTGTGGCAAGTAAGTTGGAGGTAGTGGGTTCGAATTACATCTTAGTGGAATTAGATAATTTTTTTTAGCAATTAATCTATGCGGGGCCACGAAGTGATAATTTTGATTTTTAAATTTTTTAAATTTAAAACTAATTGCTAGAGAGAATATTGGAAGGTTGTGATTAAGTGAGGATTTGAGAGAAAGTTATTAAAAGGTGGCATTTGTTGTGAATTAGGAGTGAAAAGAAAAAAATTATTTTCATTCGAAAAATCCCTCCGTAGATTCTACAAAAAGGTAATTGAAGAATAATTAAATCTCTTTTAGAGTCACGTATATAACATTAATTAAGTTATTTTGAAAATAACTTATGAAAATTATTTATTTAATGATTTTTAATGAAATGACCAGCGATAAGAAGATGATTTAGTAAAGTGGTGATTGTGATGAAATGATATTTGTGAGTTGGTAAATTATGTCTATGGAAAATTCTATGGATTTTGGAAAGTATAACTGAGCATTGTTAGATATATAAATTATGAATTGCAGATTTTGTTAGTTGTTGATTTGATTTGTTTCAGTACTATCATGCCATATATAAATTATAGATTAGTTAAGTGGGGTTCTTATGAAGTATTTTATATATTTCTGTTGTGGCCATCAAGGTGAAGTACTTTTTAAAGTTAATTGTTATACAATGGAATCTGTGAATTTCACTCAGTACATAACTTGAGTGTAGTTAATATATTCCATTTTTTTATTCATGAGAAATTTGAAATTTCCAAGGACTGGGGCCGGCACTTTAAGATACAATATAATATCTTATATTATTTTTGTTTTCTATGGAAGCCCAAACTGTGATCACTTTGTACAAAATATATTATATATATTATTGATGCCCTTTTAAAACTTCCAACATTGCTTTGTATAATACAATGTATTATTTATATATATAAATATATATTTATAGAAGTTTAAAACCTCTGAGGACTCTGTTATTTATAATATATAGTTTACCAAAGCTTAGGACCTTTATCGTTGATATTTGAATATATATAATGTATATTGATAGATGCAAATTTTCAGCGTAATATATGTATATTCGTTGCCAGTTATACATTATTGGGGGAAAATATATGTTTATACGTCATTCATGTGGAACATTATTACTTTAATTAAGATTTGGTGATTTAAATTTGTGTATAAAACATCATTTTATTTATTCAGTTATTTAATTATTGTTATATTTGGTGGTGAGAAATTACTGGATAAGAGAGACAAATTATATAATAATATTTTTTTAGTATATAGTTAGCTTGCCGGTATTTATAGTGGCAAATATAGAAAATATTATATAAACAAGATTATTAATCTTAAGGGAGTAACGACCATTTGTTTGGTTAGAAATTGAAGTGGCTAAACATTTTGTATCAATTATGGACGTTGCGTTGTTTATGTTTTGGATATTTTTAAATGCATTTAAATTCCTGGACATATATCTATTCATGAGAGAGAATCTACATGGAATCTGCCAAGTTGAGAGAACACCAAATAAATGAAGGAGTTAGAGGCAGAAGACGAAATTGTCTCTGTTGATATTATTTTTGTAATGGAAGATGGGTTTTTATGTTATACAAATTTATCAATAGGTTTGTTGTACATACGTGTTTTTAAATTATGTGTATTGTCAATTATAATTATTTAAATACATATATACTGGTGTTTTTAATATACGTTTGGGAGTCCAAAGGCCAACCATTGTATTTAATTAGTTATTTTAATATATATATATATATGCTTGAATCTAACATACGTATAGGAGTCTTGATTAAGTTTGGTGTATAAAGATTTAGATATAAGATATGGTTATTTACGAATAAACAAAATATATGAACTATACTTTGCGCTAGCAATTATATAATTAATTTATATAATAATAAATTAATTATTTGATATTATTTTTGTTGACAATTATAAATTGTACAGATAGATACTTTGTTTAACAAATATTATATAAGGTATGATAGAGGATAAATTAAATTATGATTTATCAATAGAGGATGGATTCAAGAGTTTATCATTAAATTTCAATAAATTATTTTATTCTCTAATAAGATTATTGGAATAAGAAGAGTGAGATTGATATAGTATTTAAAGATTAAAATAAAGAGAATGTTCAGAATTGTTGGAAAATAAATGGAAATAGCAAGTTATGCTACGTAGAATATTTGTGGTTGTTGATTTTGACATTTTGTCTACTTGCTAGTTATGATAGAAGTTCTTCTTGAATTTATTTAATTAAATTCAGTGAGTTGGTTCACCCAATAAAATGTAGATGACAAATTATTTTAGTTGATAAAATATTTAATTGGGTTGAGATAATTGTTATTATATTAAGTGAGAATAATATGTGTAATGCATCATAATTATTATCAAGTGGAACGGAATTGCATATGTGGGGCTATGAGAATATGTGTATTGATTTTTATTTATTTCCTTATTAAGTCCTATGCATGCTAGAAGATTATTTTGGAATGCCCCTTCATGGACAATGTGTTATTACCTTAATGGGTTATGGTCTGTCTCTTTGTGTACTGTGTGTTGTACTGAAAGGTCATGAGTCTGCTCTATTGTGAGCAATGTGGATAATTTTACATATTGGATTAGTGGTTGGTGCATTATTTATAGTACTTTAATTATATTACACACCATTTTACGTGGTTTATTTCTTGCTTACTAAATTATTTAACTCATTTTTGAGTAATTTAAATTTCAAGAGAGGCAGGACCATTTAGTCAATAGCGTGGGTTAAGAGACGGTGCGGCAGAGATATTTTTAATTAATTAATTAATTTTATTTGTGGCTTGTAATAAATTAATAAAAATTATTCTTATTAACCCAGTAGATATTTATGATTAATTTTATATGTTATCGAATGAAGTATTAATTACTAAATTCATTGAAACATAATCGATCCGGGTTTGTTGCCCAACAAGGGTGGTCAACAACCTTAGGATTGGGTTATGATAGATTTTCAATGGCTCATAATAAAAGAAAAGGGTAGAAAATAATAATCTATTATAAATTTCATAAGTTGTCTATAATATGATATGATTTTGTTGCATTCAATCGATTAATTAATGTAGCACTATGTATACTTAATAATTTAGAGTGTAACCAATTAAAAAAATAATTTTGAGTGTATATACAATACTACTCAAGTTACTTAGGGCATGTTCAAAGTCATGCAAGATTTTTGGATCGAATTTGCATCACTATTTCGAAGACATCTTTTCAGTTTCGAATACAGATTTTACATTTTTTAATATATTTTACTTATATTCACAACTTTACTCATTCCTAATACACATCATTACATTTTATCTCATATACAAGTTCGATCCAAAAATCTTATATAGTTTGGAACACACTCTTATCATTTCAAAAAACCAATGATAAAAGAATTTAATTTCATTCATTATAATCCCACGATTTACTCGCAATGCCATTTAATTTCGTTTGTGTTATAAAATTGTTATTTGTTTTTCTGTAGAATTTATATTTAATTATGTAGATGATATTTCAATAGGATTGTTCGTAAATTAATAGTAAAATAATTTCAAAAGAAAAATATCTTTTACAATTTTTAGTATGACGTAAAATTTCGATTTAAATTAATTTCATTAATGTTGAAGTCATAAATGGCATGTAAAAAGCACATGCTCGAGGAGGGATAATCAAGTATAGCGCTACCGCACCATAATTACGACTTAATGTATTAATTGGTTTTCCGAGCAGAATCGCCAAGAAATGGCCAAAGTACTTTTTTTGGTCCTGAGTATTCATGAAGAGTGGATGTATTATTTGTCAAAGGACAAGGGCCTCATGTCATATGATGGTGTGTTTTGAATGAGAATTGCAAAGGTAGGCATGGTATTAAAAAGAGTCCTACCCACCGATCCAAAAGGATACACGACTGTGGAATTGCAGTCAAGCTAGATAATTAGTATCCCCTGTTCTACTGTACCGATACAGAAGGCTCTTCTGCCTATGAATCCAATAATTTTTTTTTTGGGGGTAACTCGAAGACATGGGTAAGTGGAAATTAAAACTAGGTTTTTTAATGTTGCGTAATCGTATATATAAAAACATTAATTAATAGAAAAAAACTACTACATAATTAGTTTCTTTTTCTTTGTTTCTTCCCAACCAAAAAATGAGGACATAGTGTAAATTTTGCAGAAGAGCCTTCTCTATCGGTACATTATGATTATTTAGCTTGATTGTAATTCCACAGCCGTGTATCCTTTTGGATCGGTGGATAGGACTCTTTTTAATGCCACGCCTACCTTTGCAATTCTCATTCAAAACATATCATTATATGACATGAGACCCTTGTCCTTTAACAAATAATACATCCGCTCTTCATGAATACTCAGGAAAAAAAGTACTTTGGACTAATTCTTCTTCATCCACGACCACTTCTCAGTGATTCTGCTCAGAAAACTAATTAATATATAATCAAATTATAATCTACTCCACCCGTTGCATTTAGAATAATGTATTCTATTACCATATCAATTTTCATCCTAATCGGATATGTATATAGGCCCATATGAAAATGATACAAATTCAATGCAATAAAATATTTTGATATAAATAACAACTTTAAAGTATTTTTTTAACATCTAAACTATCTAAAGTATGATTTATATATGGATAAATATTATATAAAGTTTTATTGCATTTTAATATATGTGAGGCTCATTTTTTGAGCAACTGCACCACTGTTTCGGTGCAGTGATACTGCACTGGAACATTCCTATATAGATACACGGTCCTGCTTCTATGAAACCCCATTATATGTAACCTCTTCATTTTTAAAATTTTGATAGTTGATGGAAAATCTATTCCATCCATTATGTTTAACATCATTTCTAGTATCCTGAAAACCCTTTTATTTTTTTTAATTTCACTGCATATGGGTTCCATCTATAAATGTATAAAATCTTTTTTAACATCTAAACTGTCTAAAATATTAATAATATGTAGATAAATGATCCTATAAAGTATTGTTATATTTTAATATATGTGTGAATGAATCTAAGCGTTTTTCATAATTTACAAATGAATATACATATTTAAGCAAATGTGGCCCATGCACATATTTGATTTTAATGAAACTTAGTTTATTAGCTAAACGAATGATGTTAAATACAATGAATGGATTCTATGTCATCTGGTTGCATAAAAGCGAAGCCCATATATATATACACACAAGCGCAGGAGAAATATATATAAAACGTGTGGTGTACTGGTGTAGGTCCTAGTACCCAATAGAGATGCATGGACGTGTAAGCAATGCATGTATTCTATGCACCCGTCTTCACTATTTTTTTCCTCCCTTCGTCGCGCAATGCTTATGTAGTCATCTGTGTTGGCGGTTGCTCTCCCTTTTTTGTTGTATGCATGCAATTTCCTAAACAAACCTAGCTCTACCCAATATTTTGAAAACCGGACCGGTTGAACTGCGGACCGGTGTCTTCATAGTTCGGTTTAGCACCGGTTTGTGATTTTAGAGGAAAATCGCTAGGACCGTTTGATCTGGGCGGTTGAACCGCAAAAATCGATTCGACCATGGTTGGGTTAAGTTAGTTTTCCTTTTTTTAAATAATAAACATATAAAAAGAAAAAGCAAGGAGTGGGCTCCGCAGACCTCCATCTTTCTCACCTGTACTTTCCTTTCCCGCTCGCTAGTCGCCCCTTTTGCAGAGATGTCCTTAGGGTTTCACTGTCCGACACACATTGTCATCAATCAGCCGACGAGAATCGTCTTTCGACAGCACCTCCAGCGCCCCGTTAACCGTGTCACGGCTTCTTCACGATCATCTTCTTCGTTTCCGGCCACCATGTTCTAGTCCCAACATCGGCGACATTCTATTTTTGGACCTTGAAGCAGTTTCGACATTTCAACTGTATATTATTGATTCGTTGTTTCTTATAAGGCCATCATAGTGCTCTGTTTCCGGCCTTCTGGTAGCATTGCAGCTTTTCTTCCCCGTCATCGTCACCTGCAGCAAGGTTAACTTTTTTTTCAATCCACAAATCCTCCTATTGGCAAAAAGAGTTGCTTATTGCAAGCTGCGAGTTGCAAATGGAATGCGCTGTTTAAATGGAATGTTTATTCTGCAATGTCATATCTTTATACGTTGAATTTACAATTTTATAGATATCTTATATCCTTCTTCCATTAATTTTTTGGGAACAAAGAAAAATTGAAAGAATTGCACCTACTTGAGGTTAGTACACTCTTTCTAAATTGTCAAAATTTGTAATTATTTTTAAAATTACATCTTGATTAATATATGTGGTTTATTTTCCTTTTGATTTGCATACTAAATTTTAATATAATGAACTTGAACGAATTGTTGATGCCATCCGTATTTTTGGGATTACATAGAATTTATATTTAATTTAATTTTAAAATAATTAAAATAAATTAAATATAATTATTACAACATAATTATGTCATGCTGACGTTATAGTTCAATACAGTTTGAACCAACTGTTGAACCGGCTGGACCTGAATCGGACATAAAATGGTTCAGTTCACGTTAGGTTTTTAAAACATTGGCTCTACCTAAGAGAGCAGGTTACGGAAAAGTCCTTAACGCCCTTCACAAGGCCAATGCTTTTATCGTTTTCTTTTGGGCAGTTTAGGAATAATAAAAATATTTCACGTTGCCCATCTGACGCTGAGTTCCATCAAGAAGGGATGCAGGAAGTGGGAAGAGTATGGACATTACTACAATTTTGTAAAACTTAAAGGCCTTTTACAAATCATATAAAATTTTTAGATCAATCTTGTACGTGGAATGAAAATATAATGATGTGTATTGAAAATGAGTAAGGATATATTTCAAATGATTTGAGATTTTTAAATTAAATATTTATCATCATTTCCAATATAGCTTTCTAATTCCCAATTTAGCTTTTTAAATTTTTAATACAACTTTACTTATTCCCAATACAACTTTACTCATTTAAAATACACATCATTATATTTCCATCTTAGATGCAAATTCGATCTAAAAATCTTATATCATTTGGAACATACCCTAAAATTATTGGAAATGAGTAAAGTTGTATTGTGAATGAGTAAAGTTGTATTGGAAATTGAGAAGCTATTTTAGGAATTGGAAAACTATCGTGGAAATGATGATACATTTTCAATCCAAGAATCTTGTATGGTTTGGAACACCCATTACGAAAATGAATATAAGATAAATATTTAAGTGCAGTTTCACTGTACCAAAATTAGGGTGCAGTTGCTTCAAAATAGACTCTATATGATTATAAAATTATAATCTACAACACACATTGTATTTAAAATTATGTATTCTATTATCATATTAATTTTCATCATAATTGGATGTATATGGTCCCCATCTAAAAATGATACAAATTTACACAATAAAATAGTTTGATAAAAATAACAACTTTAAAGTTATTTTTCAACATGTAAACCATCTGCTATAAAATTTATATATGGATAAATGATTGCATAAAATATAAATATATTTAAGTATATATAGGACATATTTTGCGTCAGATGCACTATTAATTACGGCGCTGACAAATATACAGAAAATGTTCTCTGGTTGTAATTTGATGAAAAGTTGTTGACATATTGCATAAGAAAAATGATTGTATTAACTTGGGTTAAGCGAATTGCTCTCTTAGCCTATCTTAAATAACTGATTTAAAATACTTATTTTTTACTTTTTATATACTTATTTATCTAAGTGTATTTAATATATAATCTAAATTTTACTATTTTTGAACATGTGTATATATTTTTTTGAATATATAAATATATATATATATATTCAAGAAAATATATACAGATATCCAAAAATGATAAAATTTGGTATATATGTTAAATACATTTAGATAAATAAGTGTAAAAAGAAAAAAAATTTAAATAAGTTATTTAAGACAGATTAAGTGAGTCATTTGCTAAGCCTGAATTAACATGTTCACTTGCATAAACCCCCAGATTATTCACTAATCCTTGAAATCGTGCCCTCCCAAAGGCTCCTAGCCGCAGCCTCTTTCTAGCAGCACCCCCGCCTGTTCCCACCTCCAGTCTGCAGCATCACCGTGCACCGTCCATTCACGAGCGTGCAGCTGCATTTTCGGCGACGATTTATCCCGTTCCAACGGTAAGGTATCTTACCTTCTTTTCTTTTGTTCTTTGTTTTCTTCCTTTAATAGAGATTATTATTATCGCGAGAATATTTTGTGGCTGCCGATTTCGTTATGATTGGTTTGTTTCCGGCTCTATTTTCATGATTCCTCTGTTTGTGGTGGTCTGATTGAGAGAAGTAGGTGCGTGAAACCCGTGAAATGTCAGATGCTGAATTGGGTGTTGGCAATGGCTTTGGATAGACTTCAATTGCATCCAGATGCCATCCAGAAGAGCCGTGAAATCAGACAATCTTAGCTTTTGTCATTGGAAATTGAAAACTTCCTGCCAACCATTATTTAGCCGAATCTTCTGCACCTCTTTTTTTAAATTGGGCTTCTATTACGAGTCTAATGGCTTACCGTTGAATGATGGAAATTAGTTCGAGCACAAACTGATTTTTGTTCCAAAATGAGTTAAGGAAGAATGGTTTCACCTATGAATATTTTTTTATCTAAATATTCATGTTTTATTTAAGTAATAATTTTTACATCGACTAATTAGTAATAGATTAAAGTATACCATATTTGAATTTAACATAAATTTGTCTTTATACTACATAGGTTCATAAATTCTTAAAAACATGCTGCATGACTCACAATTCTTTCTCAGTCTGTCATCCCAGTACCGACCCAAAGTTTTATCCCCAATCTTATTAGGGGAAAAAAAGGAGAGAAGAGTTAGTGCCCTCCTATCTGATATGGTGATAAATGTCGTTTTCTCTCTGTCTTCCTTGGTCATCTTGATCTGCTTATATCAAGAGAAAGCATCCAAAAAAACAACATTCCATGTCATGATGAATTTGTATTTTTACCACTGAATTTGTAATTTTCCTTCACAAATTTGATGAAAATTATTATACTAATTATCATTGAAGGTTTCACAGGCCATTGACGTGATGGACAGATACAAGGAAGGGGCAGAGGAGTTCAATAAAAATTCTCTAATTGAAATTACAAAAGATTCAACCAGTGCTAGAGAATTTATACTTGTTGTAACTTTTGTTATGGTAGCTTATATATTTTGTATTTGATTATACATATTCGAATGATTTAAAACCAGTTATGGTTACCAATAAAAAAAAAGAAGTAATGGATTGTTGTGGTTTGTAATGAAAATAGTCTCTTGTTTCATTATTGATGTTTTTGCTCAATATTTTTGCTTTAATGATATACAAATCTCAAGATAAGTAAAAATTATTTTTAGGTGAGTTAATGAAGTTAATTTCTTGTAATTTAATATGCTATGTTTATGCTTAGTTAATTTAAAATACTTATTTTTCCTGCATGTTTTATTTCGGTAATTAGAGCGATGATGCATTTTAACTTTTAAATTTAACATATAGACGTAGGAGTTATGAATATAAATTTATCAATATATAATTAATTCATCATCATCATCATCATCATAAGCCATTTCCCACCTAGGTGGGGTTGGCTGTATGGATTTTGTTACGCCATTCTTGGCGATTTAAAACTAAATTCTCTGTAATTTATAATATTTTTAAATCTTGTTTAATTACTTATATCCATGTGTTTTTTAGGTCTTCCTCTCATTTTCCTACCACCTTCTACTTGGATAGACTCTGTTTGCCTAACCAGTGCTACTTCAGGCCTCCTTTTAACATGACTAAACCATCTTAATCTATTTTCTCTCATTTTATTACAAATTGGTCTCACTTTTAAGTTTACTCAAATTATTTCATTCCTAATTTTATCTTTTCTTGTTTTACCACTCATCCACCTTGACATTCTCATTTTCGCTACGCTCATTTTTTGTGTATGTTATTTTTTAACTGCCCAACATTTTGTCCCATAAAGTATAGTAGGTCTAATCGCAATCTTATAAAATTTTCTTTTTAATTTGATTGGAACTCGACGGTCACATAAAATTCCTGACGCATTTCTACATTTCTTCCAACCTGCTTGAATTCTATGTATTATATCTTTCTCAATTTTTCCGTTCTCTTGAACTATTGATCCTAAGTACTAAAAGTGATTAGTTCTTGTTACTACTTGATCTAAAATCTTAATTGGTTCCTCATCCGGGTTCTCACTATTTTAAAATTGCATTTCATATATTCAGTTTTAGTGCGCTAATTCTAAAATCATTAGATTCTAAAACATCTACCCACCTATTCAATTTAAAATTTAATCATTCTTTAGTTTCATTTATTAGAACAATTTTATCTGCAAATAACATACACCAAGGTACTTCTTTTTGGAGATGTCTAGTAATTTTATCTATTACTAAGGTAAAAAGGTAAAGACTCAAGGCTGAACCTTGATATAGACCTATTTTAACCAGGAAGACATTAGTATCTCCACTCATGGTCCTCACATTCATAATAGCCCCCTCATACATATTTTTAATAATATCAATGTATCTGTCATTAATTCCTTTTTTTCTCATCACTTCCCATATTAAATTTCTTGGTACTCGATCATAAGCTTTTTCTAAATCAATAAAAATCATGTATAAGTTCTTTTTCTTCTCCCTATACTTTTCAATTGGTTGTCTAAATAAGAAAATAGCTTCAATGGTTGATCTTCCTGGCATAAAATCAAATTGATTTTCAGATATATTAGTTTCCCGTCTTAGTTTATGTTCAATTACTCTTTCCCATAATTTCATAGTATGACTCATTAATTTTATTTCACAATAATTTGCACAATTTTGAATATCTCTCTTATTTTTATAAATTGGAATTATAATGTTTTTCCTCCATTCACTTGGCATTAACTTTGTTTTTATAATCTTATTTAAAAAATTTGTTAACCATGTTGCACCTAAATCTCCCATGTACTTCTATGCCTCAATTGGTATATTATCTGGACCTAAGGCTTTTCCTATTTTCATTTTCCTTAGAGCTTCATTTTCTTCTTTATTTAAACTAACATCTAATATTAAATGTTCGTGTGGGGTATCATTTAGTAAACTATAAAAATAAGTTTTCCATCTTTCCTTAATATCATCAATATATAAGTAATTAAAAATAATTAAACATTTATGATATCATAAATATTTCATGCTGACATCACCGGTTGAAACTAGATGAGTCCCTTCACCTGTTTGGTCACCTATTCGGTTCTAACAACATTGGTTAATAGCCTATCTCAAAGAGTTGTATCAATTATCAATTATTTGTGAGAAACTCAAAAAAAGTAAAATCAAATTGATCGAGTTTGATTCATTGATTTAATAGATTGCCTCAAAGAGTTTGATCAATTTTCACAATTATCCATGAAAATTTCGGAAAGAGTGGAATCATGTTGATTGGGTTTGGATGGGTTGACTAATGGCTCAATTATTTCAATTGTCTTTTAGAAACTTGGAAATAATGAGATGGGGTTGATTAAGTTTAAGATGAACTCAAAGTGTCTTATGGATTGGCTCAATGGGTTTGATGTGGTTTAGTTCTCTTAGTTGGAAAAAAAATGGAACAAAATGTCCTGACTTGATAGAACATAGTGAAGGTGGTGAGATAGTGAAAAGGAATTTGGATTGCCATTGAGCTTCCTAATGAGCATGATCTAATTTAAGATGAATTATGGAAGATTTCATGTGATCTAATGTGAACACGAGCTATCTAAGATGAATTATGATAGTCCTCACATGCTGCAACATTTCTAATAAAATTTAATTGTGTGTTTGGTAATTTGGGAGAAAACATAGACAAGTTGTTGTAAAAATTTTCGCTATCGTTACTAAAAGTGTAATATGGTTAGGGTTAACTTGTCATTTGACTAATTGAACTGAGTTTAAGGTGGATTAAAATTGAGATTTTTTAACCTATCAACTCGTTTATATAACTCATTTTACCCATTGAAATAAATGAATTGATCAATGGTTGTACCTGTTCGACCCATTAACTTGGTTATCTAACTCATTAACCTGTATGAACATTTATAACCCATAAGGTAAAAGAGTTAACATTTATTTAATGTTTATTTTACAAATTATGCATAATTATTAATAATAGAATTCACATTTCCATTAAAAAATAAATATAAAAATTGATTTTTTAAATTCAACTAAATCATTAGTATTATGTCTTTATTAGTAGTTGTAGGTTAAATAGTGTACCGTTTGTTTAACTTTTTTTATTCAACTTGTTAGTAGCTCATTCATTTAACTAGTTAGCCACACGGAATCCATTGTGGTTAAATAAATTACAATTAAGGTTGACATTTTCAGAGGTGGATTGTAAATTGTGGCTTTTTTTTTTGATAAAAGACATCACTCTAGTCCTACTCCCTGTCAATAATGACGGGAGTAGAGGAAGAGTGATCCAAACGATTCATTGCCAAAAATTTATCTGTACAAATATTTCTACAAATAGCTGCGGGTGGATTACCCCACCAGGATTGATGGTCCTCAGAAGAAACCAAAATCAATTCAAGTAAGAAATGAGCAACTGCATTACCCTGCCGAAGAACATGATGAGCCGAAAATGAAGCATTGCTTGTGAAGATTGACCTGATATCATCGATGATAAAACCAACATCAGAGGTTATGGGTTCCGCATTTGATATGAAATTGCATAAAATGAGGGAGTCAGTTTCGAATTGCACATGTCTGAGATCCTGTTGGATTGCCCATCTAATCCCCAAAAGGAAAGCCGTAGCCTCAATGAAAAGTGATTCCCTCACCCCAGCCCGTTTCCAGCCAGAAGCCGCAACAAAATCACCATACGAATCTCTAATAACAACTGCACATCCAAAATTATTCATACTCACGTGACTGCGCGCATCCACGTTGATCTTAACAAAAGTCGGCGGCGGTTTAGTCCAACGGGGTACCAGATAGCCATCCACAAGCCCTGACATCGATAACTTCCTTGCACACCTATGCTGGAAAAGGAACTCATTACACCAATCCAAAATGTCAGTGAAATTCGGTTGGAGATTCTCTTCCCTAAACTTATTTCGAAGATACCATACCCTCCAGCAGCATAAAATGAAGAGGGTTAGATCCCTAATATTGATCCTCCGCACTAGAGATTCCATAATTCCTCTGACCGAAGTTCCATGAGGGTTCAATCTCGCTGCCCTCCAGCAGACCCCCAGCGTCTTAGCACACTCCAAAAATAGGTGGTTCACATCTTCGATATGATTCTTGCATAGTAGACAGCGATTGTCAATCTCAAGGCCCCTATGATGAAGATTCTTGAGTGTGGGGAGGGCATCAGTCAGAAGTCGCCATCCAAAGATAATGACCTTACTCGGGAGCCTCAGTCGCCAAATTGCCTTGTAGCAACCTAAAAGGGCCTGGTTCGCTTCATTTGAACACAAAAGTCTATATGCCGACTTAACAGTAAAGGAGCCGTTTGGTTCATGCATCCAATATATAGAGTCATCCACCCTCCTCTGAGATAGAGTAATCGAATTTACCTGACTCCATATCGCCTCCCCTGCGGCCGCCAGAATCTGCTCCCTCTTCCATGATTTTGTTGCAGCATCAATAAAGTGACTAACTTTAACGTCCTCAGGAATAGAAACTGGGAGAGGCCCCGCCTTGTCCACCTTAGAGTTGAGCCAAACATCATTAAAGAAGGACACCCGTCTCCCATTGCCTATACGCCATTTACATCCTCTCTGAATCACATCCCTTGCCATTAAAATGCTTTTCCAAGTGAATGAATCCGAAGCCTTCGCCTTACAAGACCAAATATCAGAAAACGAAAAGTATTTTGCCTTGAGAACCCTGCTGCAAAGCGATGAGTTACCAGCAACAAGTCTCCATACCTGCTTAGCAAGAAAGGCATAGTTGAATTTGTGGAAATCCCTAAACCCCAGCCCGCCTGCCCGCTTTGGTTTACACATCTCCTTCCATGCAACCCAGCTCATTTTCCTTTTGCCGTCCTTCTCACCCCACCAGAATTTGCTTAACATCCCATTTATGTTGTTACAGAATGATTTAGGCAAAAGGAAAATGCTCATTGTGTACGCGGGAATTGCCTGAGCAACCGCTTTAATTAACACCTCTTTTCCACCTCACGACAGTAGCTTTCCTTTCCATCCCTGAATTCGGTTCCATATGCGCTCTTTAAGACCTCTGATAAAACCCACCTTAGATCTGCCAAGCCAAGCCGGAAGGCCAAGATATTGGTTGAATTCATTCCCCGCAGATCCCAGTAGCTGAGACAAACCCCTTCTTTCATACCCATCCACATTTGAGCTAAAGAAGATTGCAGTCTTATCCGCATTAACCAATTGGCCCGAGGACTCCGCATATAGTTTGAGAATATCCAAAAATTTCCTTAAGACCCTCCCATCCGCCCTGAGGAAGATAATCGCGTCGTCTGCAAAGAATAGATGGGATATCGTCGGACCATGAGGATGAAGTTTAATGCCATAGATAGAACCCTTTATGACCTCATAGGAAATCAATGCTGAAAGCCCCTCTGCACATAATAAGAATAGGTATGCGGATAGAGGGTCCCCCTGCCTTAGCCCCCTCTGAGGGAGAAAGTAGGGAGATTTGAACCCATTGACATTAACTCTATACCTCACCGTAGATATGCAGCTCATAACCCAGTTGATCCACACTTCGTTGAACTTCATTGCTTCCATGACCCGTTTGATGAAGTTCCATTCAACCCTGTCATAGGCTTTTGACATGTCCAACTTGATTGCCATCTCACGTCTCCTCCCCTTCTTACGCCTTCGTAAATAGTGGATGACTTCATAAGTAACTAGCATATTGTCAGTGATGAGGTGATGCGTTTTGCTCATCTCCAATAACCTCCTTGAGAACCCCCCGAAGTCGGTTCGCCAGTACCTTAGTCAGAACTTTGTAGATCACGTTACATAGATTGATTGGTCTAAACTGAGATAACATTTGGGCCCCCTTCCTCTTCGGGATTAAAATCAATGTGGTAGCATTTACATCCTTTAAGTGCCTGCGAAGCTGATCAGGATTGCGTTATTCATGAACCTCTTGCACCAATCAATGATCTCTGCCCCAACACTACTCCAGTGCCGCTGGTAAAATCCTGCCGACATGCCATCCGGGCCCAGCGCCTTAGTTGGATGCATTCCTTTAACCGCCTTCACCACTTCCTCAGTTTGCAAAGGAGCTGTTAGTGAGCATATTTGAACGTCGGATAGACTTCTAGTTATTACCTCCTCCACCCATGACGCATTTCTGTTAACAATTGTGGCTTTTTTAAATGAGTTAGTTGGAGAAAAATGTTCAAAAGATTCCTACGGGCTTGAATAGAATGTGCATTTCTGTTACTAAGACAAGTCTTCCAATTTTCAATATAAATATAAACCATTTTATATTTTCAATAATATTTTTTTTTTCGTTTTGAATGCATATCACTGCATTCTCATCACAGTTCTCAGTCCCATTCAACATCTTGAATACTTCTGGTTAAACCCTTTGTTGCGTCTCCCCTTTCAGAAAATCTGCGACATTGATCTTGAAAATCCGAAGTCGGGACAGCAAGGAGAAGGGCAAAAATGCATGGCCGGCCCCGTAAACCGTCGAAACCTGAGGACGAAGAATCCCGCGCCAGAGCTGATAACCTACGCACTCTCCAGAACCAACTCCTGCACATACACCATAACAAGATGTATTTCTCCACCTCTCTCATTATAGATTGCAGAAATTCTCTTTCCAAGTTCCCTATTTTTGGTTCTTACTCCCCTGCAGCTATGACAAAGACGCTCTAGAGATCAGTGCGAAGCTTCTGGAAATCAATCCGGAGATCTACACTGCTTGGAATTACCGGAAACTTGCAATTGAGCACAATCTGAGATCAGAAACCGATGCTGATTCCATCAAAGCAGTTCTTGATGAAGAGCTTAGCGTTGTATGGTTCGATCCCATGCGAGTCCCTTTTCTTTCTTCGTAAAATTTTTTTCTTTTTGTTTTCCTGAAAATGCATTCATCTCAGAAGTTTTACATTGCAAATCGAGCATTTTTTGGATTTCTGCTTCATCTGTTCAATTCAATTGCATGAACACCATCATGGATTGGGCTGTGATTGCCGTGTTGAGTGTTGGGGTTATCACAGCGAGCGTTGTTTTCCATTGTGGATCCACCAGACAAACTGCTTAGAATAGTAAATGGTGGTTATCATCATATGTGATTTTGTGGTTTGATTTTAGGCTTATAATCAATGTAAAAGGGATTGTATATGTCTAGTTGTTTTTGTTTATTGCTGTTTCCCCTATTAATTATGCAGGTGGAGAGAGCATTGAGGCAGAATTTCAAGTCTTATGGCGCATGGTATCATCGAAAATGGGTACTGAGCAAGGGGTTCTCCTCAATCGAACAGGAACTCAAGCTTCTGGGTCAGTTCCTGAAATTGGATTCCAGGAATTTCCATGGATGGAACTACAGGAGGTGGGATTCCTCAGTTTTTTTTTTGTGCATTTAATTTAAGTAAAAGGATTGATTTGCTTTTTGTCTCTGCTTTTAGATTTGTTGCGGCTTTGAAAAATGTGTCAGAAGAGGAAGAGTTAAAGTTTACAACTGATAAAATTAAGGAAAATTTCAGCAACTACTCTTCATGGCATAATCGCAGGTTTGTGGATGTTGATTTTCCTGATTTGATTTAAGTGAGCTAATTTCATCTGAGAATTTATGATTGCTAGGATAAGGAAGACATCGTCAGAGTTGTTCACAAGTCAAGATGTTATTGCATTTTATTATGGAAATGAAACCATTGCTGGTTCCATTGGAATAGAAATTTGGATAAGTTGGCACACATGGCCATATTGCATCAGGACAATCTAGGACAGATCAATCAGTGTGTCTAATTTTCAGTAGATTGATTGAAAGAGTGAAAACAAAACAATGATTGTAAATGGTTTCTTACATTCTTGTGAAATTTGGAGCAGGAATTTTGTCAGAGCTAGATGGTAAGGATAATTTCTGAGTGACCGTAATTAGTTAGATTTTCGATGAGTACATCAAATCATCCTCCATTATATGTGTAGTTGTAGTTTCTCTAGTTTAAGCTTTTTGACACATTTCTTTGCTTCAATGTGTGGGCTTAAGAAGCTTGTCTTGCCTCTTAGCATCAATTTTTGAAAGCTATTTGTAACATCTCTAACCAAGGGCATATATCCATAATAGTGTCCTCCTGTCTCACCTGCTGAAGAAAAAGGCTCAAGGATTTGTTCCAAGGGAAAAGGTCCTTAAAGACGAGTATGATCTTGTACATCAAGCTCTGTTTACAGACCCAGATGATCAAAGTGGGTGGTTTTATTTTCTTTGGCTTCTAGATCAGACAGTTAGTCAAGATCCTCCAGTGCTGATTTCTTCTTGGCCAAGTCATGGTTTAGAACTGATGTTATCTACAAATGGAAATAGTGCTGCCTTTGTCAGTGCTCAATGTAAAGAGTCCCCTTTAGAATTTATTGTCTACGATGGATGTCTTCCTCTTGTACTTTATTTCAGCCAGGCTGTTAATGGCGTTAATTCCTCCACTGTGAAGGTTGACTCCTTGTTTAATACAAATGAGGATCTTATCTGGAAGCCACTTTCATGCAACAAGTCAGGCAGAGCACATGCTTGGATGACATATCTGAAACTTCATGACATGAAAACTGATTCTTTGGAGACTTATCCTGTTAAAGTTACGCTTGAACATTCCCAGGGCATCATTTCTTCAAATGGGTCCAGCTACAACCATACTTCCAGTTTTCAATTTAATGTGAATTTACAGTCTACTGATGAATGTCTCAACCAAAGTAAATCAGTCCCGGAGATCATTGTTTGGGAAGAAAATTCTTCTATAAGTGTTCCTCCTAATCCAGATCTTATTCTTCCTGTGCTTGCGCTGGATGATCTAAGAATTTTTGAAGACCGACAACTACCAACTGTTTCTAAGTGGCAGACAGATACCTTAGCAAGTGAGATAGATCTCTTCCGGGAATTGTTATCTGTGATAAACTGGTTAGTCAGCTTCAATCATTTGACTTGTTCTCTCTATACATTGAACATGGCTTGAGAATCTCAGCGTTCATCCTAGCCTTATTATATTGTCTTTTTAATTGTGTTTTTCTAGTAAAATAGGGAAGCTTATGCTTGCACGGTTGCTAATGGCTTATGATGCATTGCACATCCGGAAGAGGATCCATTCCCAAGAAGTTTTGGAACTCTTTGATGACTTGATAAAGTTGGATCCTGTTCATGGGAGTTATTACAAGGATGAGCACAGTCTAGTCCTCATGGAGCAAGTATTTCTCTGTTTCTTGCTTCTGTTTTCATTTTACTGTAGTAGGAAATCAGAGATGAACCATCCCATCTCCCAAGAACCTTACTTTTTGTTTTTCTTATTATTTCTTATATTTTCAAAATTGGCCCCCCTATTTTTCACATCATCAACACCATCCATTGTCATTATTCAGTTTGCGTCTGACATTACTTCTTTTCATTTCCATACCCGTTCAAAATTTTTCTCTTTTTTTCACCCTTTGCCCTTTTTATTAAAGAATATCAATCTCTTCAAAATTTGTGTTCTTTGGATGCTGCAGATGGAATACATCCTATAAAGCATGTGACTAGTGTATACTAATACGACCAACTGTGCGCTTTGCAGGTGACTTCCAATAGGGATTCATTGTTGACGCACTGTTCATTGTATAAAGAACTTAGGCACTCAGGGGTCCAACCCAGTGTTTGTCTACGGCTTAACAAGTTGTCATTGTCACGCATTGGGTTCTTTGAACGGTTGCTCTGGGTCCAGATGCTAGATCTTAGCTTCAATGAGCTCCATTCCATTGAAGGTCTTAATTGTATTCTTTAATTTTTCAGATGTTTGCTTTCAATGTTGAACTTTTACCGAGTAGCATTTTCACTCAATTTGCGCCGATAGATGTTAGGTAGAAGCTTCATGTAACCATTGTGAATACTATTGAAGCTTAATCTGATCATGCAGAATCAACTGACTTTGCTCCTTCTCATCAGAAGTCAAGAACTCGAAAACATATAGGTCCAAAATCCCACAAATAAAGAAGAAAAAAAAAAATTTACAAGATGCCAGGCAACATTATAGTTAATCCTAGCAGTTGAGTTTCTGAGTCTGACCATTGTACTTTTATTGTCACATGGCATGCAGTGTAGATCAGATTCATTCTTGGAACCCTTCATGAATGTGGATCTGTGCTTCATTTCTCAATACTCAAAAAGTGGGACTTCTTGTCATACTTCAGTACTTGAGTCTCTTTCCTATGTGAAGTTCTAACAATTTAATGGGTTGCCCTTGTACAGTGGCTGTCAACGACATAAAAGAAAAGTACCATGTTTCATGTAACAGGAAAAATGCAAATGGTTAAAGGATTGAGATTTTAGATCCAGCAGAATTTAGGCTTTCTGTAAGGGTGATACTTATTGAATCCAATTTCAATCACCCAAAACTTGGCTACATGTTTGCAGCACTAGTGGAGCAGCACATTTAATATCTTCTCAAAGGCTCAACATCCTTTGTTTGAAGCCCTTGACTCCCCCTCAAAATTGTTTATGAATTGCAGTAGCTTGATAACCTAAGGCACATTTGGAAGTTTTACCGAACAAGTATGCTGGCATATGTCCTTACAGATTTAAACTATCATCTGAAACCAACACATATGACCTGATGAATAATGTCTGGTACATAATGAGAAAGAAGAATGAGTTTGCTAGTCATAAGATCAGTTATGTGAAACCTTGAATGTGTTGCCACAGGTTTTTAAAACTGATGATATGATGGCAATACACCATTTTGAACACCTTTTCTCTGGCCCTATTCCTTTTGCTGCATCAAAACTGATTCTATCTTTAGAAGGTGAACTTGAGCAGGCCATCATGCATTTTAACAATTTTGGAATAATTATAAGTTGAAAGTTGGAACCAATGGCCTTTCAGATATTGAAGAATTGACAAAGTTATTTCCTGAACAACTTAATTATGTGAGTCTCTATGGCAGGGTTGGAAGCACTGCAACTCCTCAGATCCTTGAACTTAAGCAACAACAAATTTTCCAGTTTCACAGCATTGGAGCCTTTAAGACTGATCAAGTCATTGAATGCATTGGATATTTCCTACAATGAGATTGGGGAACACCCAATTGACACAACGAGGTATTCGTTCTCTTCTCCTCTTTCTCGTGCGGCTGGAGGTGATTGGAATCTGAAGGAATACATGAATGATAGTTTTAAAGATGGTTGTTGGGAAGCAGTAGTGATCTTTAAGGGTATGAATTTGATTCAGTTAGATGTGGTGGGGAATGCCATTTGTAATGAGCATTTTAGAAAATTATTACTAAACATTCTTCCTACCCTTAAGTGGTTTGATGGCATATGCATTTAACTCCCACAGCCTTGTAGCTTGCAGTGTATACAGTAATAGTACTTATCTAGTTTCATAGAGGTTTTTTACAGCCTGACTGTTTCAAACCGAGATTTACTATATTTAATTTTCAGCAGCCGGGGACAATCTTTTGTTTTTCTTTTTAAAGATTAGTAACTAACCTACAGAACATTGTGTATTCTTCCTTTATTTGTTTTTTTCCACTGGGTTCTGCTTTGGAGATGGGAAAAGAGGTTTGGAAAAGGCCAAGAGTAAAAGTAGAAGGAAACAATTCAATAGATCAAAAATTATAATTAGAAATAAAATGAATAAAGATAAAATCATAATTTACAAAACTGAAATTTCTTTTCTGAAAAGATAGAGATAGGTCATTAGAAGTATAGGTGATAATATTGGAAAATTTGGAATGTTTGGTAAAATGTTACATTAATTGAAGGGTATAGTTAAAGCGGGGTGACCATTTATGGCCGGATGCATGGCTGCCCCCATGTGTCCGGCCATAAATGATCACCCCTCATAGTTAAAATGTTAAAAATTTTTTGATGGGATATTTATAATCATCTTAACTGGTATTATAATTAAGCTCTGAGACATTCTTATAAAATCCATACAATATTCTAATGTACATTTAACAAATAACTCTAATTTTTCATATGGTAGACACTCCCACATAGATGGGAAGATTGCATGCCACCATTGTCGTACCTACGACACCCCCTCTGCCTGGTTCGTGAATTACCATGATGCTGCTGTTAATTTTTAAAATGGATGAAAAAGAGGAGATGAATGGGAAACATACTTGTTGAGCATCAGGTTTCAACACTAGGTTTATCATTCATAGCGGCATTGAAGTTGGCTCTTTTAAAGAGGATTTCATAACATAGTGCTTGCATGCCCTGTTTGGTGCATTATCATTATTTTGGTTAGATCTCTGTTGATGCCATCTAGCATGCGAGAGAGTTGGTTAATTTCATGTATGCATACATTTGATAAAAGGTGTGAGTGATTGCTACCCCACCACCCTTGGGTTGTTAAAATGGGTGAGGGGGAAGGGATAAAATGATAAGTGTAATTCTTCGATAAAAATTTATCTATAGATAGTTTTCGCAAAAATAAAGGGTGGTGGATTGTCCCACCACAACTGATCAACCAGATGCTACAAGATGCATAATCAGCTAATGAGTGAGCAACAGTATTGCCATTGCACATTACATAAGGGAAAGTGAAAGATTGAGAATTTGAGATGAGAGATTTTATCTATGAGATCACTAACCCTACTGCTGAGAGAATTTGCCTGCCGGTGTTTAAAATCAGTAAGGAATCAGATTCTATTTCAACTCGCTTCAATTTAATCTCTAGAGCCCATTGTATGCCCGACAATGTGGTTGTGGCTTCCATTAGAAATAGTTGCATCATCCTCTTCTAAAGCGATAAAAAAAACCTCTGGAATCTATGATGACTGTTGCAAAATTAGAGTAGTTTTTCTTCAGGTTTGACCTCCACATTGATCTTGAATTTGCCTTCCCTTGGCTTGGACCATCTGGCCACTAATGATTGATTCAAGATGCTTGAACCCATGAGCATTATCGCTTTATTATACTGATCCTGATAGTTCATGCACCATTGAATGACTTCATTGAAGACAAGTTGGGTACCTTCCTCCTGCAACGAGTTCCTTTGATGCCAAAGATGTTAGCAAAAGAGGAAGGAAACAAAGTCATCCTTTCCCTGTTTGTGGCAAGCGACTATAGAATTTCTTGCACAACATTGGTCTTTTCCCGTAGGGGATTGTCACGTATGAGTTTTCTCCTTTCCTCCTTGACCCTTTCACACTAGACAAAAGGTGGTTAATGTCTTCAGCTTATTTTCTGCAAGACAAACAAGGGGGATTAGCTGGAATGTCTTGTTTGATGAGGTTTGGCTTTGTTGGTAAGACGTCATTGTATAATCTTCATCCGAAAATGAGCACTTTGCTTCGGAATTTTGATTTCCTAATGAATTTGTAGATATTGGACTCCAGAGAGCCTCCAACCTGCATTGCACCTGCTTGACACTCACCACGTGCCATGAAAAATTGGCAAGTTAATTTAACAGAGTATATCCCATCTGCCTCATGCTTCCAATACAGATGATCTTCATTGATGCGTGGAATGCAAACATATTTGATTGCATTCCAGCCCGTCTACTGCAATCAGTACATAATTTTCCTTCCAGCTACTTGTCCGATCATCAATGGAAGAATGACTTTAACATCCTTGAGGATAGAAGCTGGTAGAGGGCCTACTTTGCACAAGGTAGAGTCTAGCGGTTTGTTTGGGAAGAATCGCACCCATTGCCCATTACCTATTTGCGATTTGCATCCAGTCGACACCACATCTCTAGCTTTTAGAAAGCTTCTCCATGTGAAGGACATTGCCTTTTCCTTGCAAGCCCACAAATTCCCATCCTGGAAGTGATTGGCTCTCAAAATGGAATGGCACAACGAACTCGAGGTCGTTGATAGGTGCCATGTTTGTTTTTCTAGAAGGGCATAATTAAATGTGGTGATATTTGTAAATCCTAAGTACCCTTCAGCCTTTGGTTTGCACATGTCCCTCAATGCAACCTAACTTGTCTTCCTTTTACCCCTTGTTTTACCCCATTAGTCTACTAAGCATACCATAAATTTTATTGCAAAAAGTCTTTAATAAAAGGAAGATGCTTACAGTGTGGGTGGGAATTGCCTGTGTGACTGCTTTGATTAGGATCTTCTTCCCACACCAAGAGAGAAGCTTTCTTTTCCATCTTTGGATCTTTTGTCATATTCTCTCCTTCAGACCTTTGAGCATATTCTTCTTGGATCATCCCAACTAAGCAGGAAGCCCCAAATAGGTTTGGATGTGTTGACCCATCGAGCCAAGCTTTCTTGCAATATCGTTTCTGCTAGCAGGCCTCGTGTTGGAGTTGAAGTATAGAGTTGTTTTGTTTACATTTACCACTTGGCCAGAGCACTCATTGTATAGTCTAAGGAGATTTCTGACTAACCACTTAGCTGCTTGCTTTGAGAAATAGAAGAGCATTATCAGCAAAAAAGGGATAGGTGAGGGTTGGACTGCGAGGATAGATCTGAATTCCGTTCAGAAGCCTTTGTTGGTGCACATTAAAGATTAGGAGTGGTAGGCCATCAGCATATGTGAGAAAAAGATATGGGGAAAAAGGGTCTCCTGTCTCAGCCCATGACTAGGTTGGAAGTACCCTGTTTTGAAGCTATTGAGATAAATCCGATATCTGACGAACTTCATGCAGCTCATAATCAAATTTATCCAAACAGTGCTGAAATTGATGTTGTGCATCATGCTGCCAAGGTAGGTCTATTATCATTTGTTGTAAGTCTTGGATATATCTAACTTTACTTCTATCTCCTTCCACTTCCCTTTCTTCCTTGTATGTAAAGAGTGGATGATCTCATAAGCAATTGATATATTATCTGAGATTTGGCGGGCCGGGACAAAAGCATTCTGTAGGGATAACGCCATGGAGGTATTTCTTTAGTCTATTGGTTAAGACTTTTGCTAAGATATTGTAGGCTACATTGCAAAGACTTATAGGGGAAATTAGAGAGCTATTCCGCCCCCTCTCTTCTTTGGGTTGAGGATAATTGTTGTTGAGTTCAGCTCCCAAAGCTGCCTACATTATTGAATATGATCTGTTGCTTCCTCAAAAGATTTGCATACCATAAACCATCTTGGCTTACCGTATCCTAATGTTTCTAGTAGAAGCTTATAGACATGCCATTGTGACTATGGGCTTTGGATGGGTTCCTTACTTTGAGAGCATTAACTAGTTCGTCCATAAAGAGAGGCTTGACAAGATCATCTTCGTCCAAATCAGATATCCTCCTTGTTGTCAGATATGGAATCTGATGTAAATTGGAGGGGCTGGAGCTGGTGAAAAGTTCTTGAAATGTGTTAAAGCAAGCTCCTGCATTTTCTCTTGATTGTGCACCTAATTGCCATTTCCCCCTTGAAGGACTTCAATGAAGCTGCGTCATCTCCTATTAGATGCCATTTGGTGAAAAAAATCCATATTTCAGTCCCATCAATAGAGCCAATGAACCTTGGCTCCTTGCCTCCACAATGCTTCCTCGTCCTCAACGAGAAGATTTATTTGTTGTTTGACTTGTTTGGTTGCGACATCTCTTTGATTGGATGGGTTTTGGAAGTGGAGGGTGCATAGCTCTGTCTGTTTTTCATTTATCTCCTGAGCAATATTTCCTCTTTTTTCTCTATTCCATTTGGAGAGCTTAATTTGGAACTTGAATACTTTCCTCATCAGATTGTCACACGGAGAAGCCCCTAACTGATTTTGTGAAGTCCAAGTGTGGTCAATGATAGGCTTGGCTTCTTTGTCTTGAGCCCGGAATAATTCATACTTAAACTCTTTCTTAGGTTTCTGCCTATTTTGTTGTGAATTGAAGACAAACTTGATGGGAAGATGATCGGATGAGGCTATAGAAAGGTGGCACATCTTTGCATATGGAAACAAGTTCATCTATTCGGGAGTATAGAAACAGTCCAATCTTGCCTCCACCCAATGAGTCCCTCTCCTATTACTTCTCCAGGTCATTTTGGGGCCCCACAAAGCCTAGGTCAACCCAGATGCAGCAATCCATCGTCTCCCAAAAAAGGTCAATTTGAGATTCAAGTCTCGACTTGCAACTACTGAACTCTAAAGGATCGAGCACTTCATTGAAGTTACCTATAATTAGCTAAGCTGCATTAGATTTATTTCTTAGATGCCTAATAAGATTCTAGCATTCTACTCTTCTTTCGACATCATGGTGCTCATAGAATGTTTTGAACCTCCAAATTGACATGTCCATGCCAATCCTTCCAACATCATGGTGACCGTAGAATCTTTTGAACCTCCAAATTTACATGTCCACGTCAATGTGATGCGTCAAGTAGTTTCTAACCAAAACACGAGCTATTATTCCAAAACAAAGCTAATCCTCCCTTCTCTCTTCTGGATTGATTGTTATAAAACTCTCAAAATTCAATCTCCTCCTCAGTAGCTCCATTTCCCTTGTTGATTTTTTCGGAGTGAGAAAGAGAACTTTGGGATCTTGTTTCCTAACCTTGTCAAGAAAGTATTGAAGTGCACATGGGTTCTTAAGCCCATGACAATTCCAAGCAATCAACACCATTTAGTCATGGTGGGACTGAGATTAGTCTGCCTCCATAACTACGCACGTTTTTCTTCTCTTCTACCTGTAGTTTTTTGGCTGTTGTGACCTAGGTTCCTTCCCATTCAACTGTCTTTTGCTTTGACTGTTGATGATAATTCCTTTTGGGGCTTCTACCAACTTCTAAGATGTCCTTCCCTCTTCCTAACTTCTTCCATTTACCCTTAGCTTTTTAGCCGTCCCTGCCAGGGGGTTGATATACTGTGTACTGCGCATGGTGCAGATGAAGTACCCTTAGCTTTCTTAGCTTTCAAACTTTATGATGTGTTTTAGAAGTGATAAAACTTCTGATAAAAAATTTTTGGTGTAAAAGTTTTTGAAGTGGAAGAAAATGATATAGTATGATATGGATAATGACGAGGAGTAAAGAAAATAAAGTTAAAATAAATAGGTTAGATGTATGGGTAGTGTGTAGAAATGATTGAAAAGTAGAACATCTGTATAGGAAGAAGTGAAAAAATAATTAAAAAATAAGGTTGTTGTAGAGAGTGAAAAGTTTTAGAGAGTGTTTACCCAAAAAACTTTTCACTTTCTACAATTATCATATTTTTTAATTATTTCTTCACTTTTTCTTATACTACTACCTTATTTTTTAATTATTTCAACATAACTGCCGTACAACTAACCTATTTATCTTAACTTTGTTATGTTAACTTCTCATTATTACTCTGATTCTATTACATTATTTTCTCATATTTCAAAAATTTTTACATTAAAAACTTTTCATTAAAGTTTTATCACTTAAAAAATGCAACCTAAAGCTCATTGCTAGGTGGGTGAGTTGAGTGACTTGCATCCTTTGTGGTTGGTTAGGAATTGTTTTTTTTTGATGAAAGGTTAGGAATTGTTGCAAAGGAATAAATGTTCCAATGCACCGCCAAGTTGTCAACTACTTATTTAGGGTTCCGTTTCTATGTAACCAGGTTACATAGAACTGACCTTATGTAACTTTATTAAAATTTAAGTTATTAATGAATGATTTAAAATCTAATTCATTCATTGTATGTAATATCATTTGTTTATCTAAGAGACTAAATTTCATCTAAATCAAGTATATGCATGGGCTATATTTGCTTAATATATATTTATTCATGTGTAAATTATGAAAAATGCTTAGATCTATTCACACGTGTATTAGAATGTAATAATACTTCATAGAATTATTTATTCAAGTAGTGCCGTAGTGGTGATATTTTAGGTAGTTTAGATGTTGAAAAAGCTATTTTAAAATTGATATTTTAGCATTGATGCATTTTATTGTATTAATTTTTACACATTTATAGATGAAACTTATATACAGTGAAATTAAAAAAATAAAAAGTGTTTTCAAAATAATATAAAGGGAAAATTTCCCGGATACCCATAATTTTTGCTAATTATTTCTCTTATAGTCATAATATTTCAAAAATTCTTTACGCACTCATGCATTTTATTTTAATTCCTCGTATGCCTACGCGGTCACATTCGATCAAAGTGCACGCTGCTTTTTTTCTTAATACCGAAAATACCCCGATAATGCCCACGTCTGCATTTGATGCTCAAAATAGAATTCCTGCCCCCCGCGACAGATTGGCACGGTGTTTCACCGTCCAAAACCAAAACTCGATAGAACCATTGCTTCTTTTTACGCACCGACCGGATTCCACTGATCAGTAGCCGGATTCCGACCCCAATCGGGCCATTACACCACCAGAACGATGGTCCAGTCTTCACTGCTGCCGGTGAAAGCCGCCAGCTAGAACCCATGAAGGCAAGGAGGTGGCTTTGACAGAAATAGAGCATGGTGGCGATGGCGATGGCGATGGCGAGGTGGCCCACCAATACCTCCTCCAGAGGCTGGTTTTTGTTAACCAAGACACGGCAAAGGCCGCCAATTAAGAAAATCGAGGCAGCAATCTACAAATTGCCCAAAAATTCTTTCGTTCCTCCTCCGCTGCTTCTTATTCCCTTTGTAAATTTCCCTTCTCTGATCCTTCCTTTCATGGAAGCAGAATCGTTGCCCAATGGCGATTCTGTCGCTACCGCAATGCCTTCCCTGCCTTCATCCAATCAGTTCATGCGCGTGGCATATTCGAGCACCAATTTCGTAAAGTTCCGATCGAGCATCTCAAGAAGATGATGCTCGCCAACCACTGCACTGTTGAGATGGAGATGAACGCGCCATTATCACCAGCGTCGTGGATGCCACCGCTTTCAACCGCAACACGTCTAAAGAAGAGGTTGTTCGTCACCTCACTTGCCCTGTCTCCAAGATTGAAGGCCTCAAGCAAAAATTTCTCCCCTCTCTTTGTTCTTCCTTTTGGGCCTTTGAGGTAATTTGCGATTTGAGGTAGATTACTAGATTTTAGATGGTGGCCGTGAAATGGGTAAATTAATGGTAATAAATAAGGTGGTGCGGCTGATTTTCGTGGTGCTAAAAATGGGCTACCATTGTGCTGATTTTTGGGACTTCGCTGGAATTCCAAATCCGTGACTGCGCTAATTGAGGCGCTGGAAGTTGCTGTGCTAATTGCTGTGGAATCTGAACATGGAAGTGCTGAAAAAATCCGCAGCTCTTCGCAAAAAAATAGAATGCAAAAAGAAATTTATATAAAATCGTAGCTGAGTTCAAAAAACCAGTGGTTCGACCATGACCAGAAAGGATGAAGAGACGGTGATAATGGGCATTTTTGGAATTCAGGAAAAAGAAATGCTTGCATGCGAACGGAATGCGACGGCTTGGACATGAGAGGAATTAGGAGTGAGAAGTCATGGATATTTAAAGAAATTTTTGAAATGTTTTAGGTATAAGAGGAATAATGGGCAAGTATTATGGGTACGTGAGGAATTTTTTTAAATATAAATAATGTTAATAAATGAATTGAGTGAATTTTTCATCAATTACTAAGATTTAAAAAACGAAAAAATTACGTAGAAAATAAGTTTCGTAAAAGCAGAACCGGCTTATCTAAGTGCTGTGGATGGGCCTCGCTAGTATTCTCCGTGCAAACCTTCCTTGTCCTCTTTTGAGTGTGCGTTGTCAACAGTTTCAATCAGCTACTCCACCCTGTGTCTCTGGCGCCTATTTGCATGGGTAAAGGAACTCAGCTCCTCCGCTTCTTTCAACATTCTCTTTCCCTGGCCATGGGTGCTTCGTTGTGCTTTTATAGCTTAGTGGACCAATGGGTGTTGTTCCCCCCTCGCCACTCATTATAAAATCCCCACTATAAGTTGATTTGCCCTTCCAATCATTTGTGGGTTCCGACCTTTCTTTTGCCCAAATGAGCTCCCTCTCTGGATCCACATGTATCTGCTTGTTCGACACCACATCCAAGTCTGCATTAGAGGCTTCATCCGTAAGGCATTTCCTCGGTTCCCCTCTATTTCCCCTTCTCGGATCGTCTTTTAGACCCACTTCTCTTGTTCCCACCTGCAAGTGGTTCCCATAAGGCATGTCCGCTTCCACTATCTGTGACCCCATTCTCTTAAAATTGATGTAATCCTTGTAGGCCCGACCCTGGACCCCACAGAAAAGTAGAAAATGGGGAGCTTCTCATATTGAAAACACACAGAGCTCCTGTTCTGAGAGCCGATTTTGATGAAGATGCCTCTCCTCGGAGGTTCCTGGGTGTCCACGACTACCGTCAGCTTGAGCATGGATCTAATGCCATTACCTCCGAGTGTTCCTCAAAGGACTGGCCAATCATACTCCCCACAATGTGTTTGTCTACAAGGAAAGGGAGTCCACTGATGTGGAGCCAAAGTGGTGTTTTGACAATTGACATCTTGGTGGGGTCGACAGGGGATGTGACGTCGGCTTGGAGAATGAGTTGCCTCTCGAACAGCCATGGGCAACTGGCCAAGACCTTGCTTTTATCCACTTCCCCTGTGAAAGTAACCCTACAAAGGCTTCCCCCAATTTTAGTGAAATGGAAAGAGCCTTTTGTTCTCCACAACCGCTTCATTGCCGATTTGAATAGCTCCTTACAAGATTTGTTTGACAAAATGGAACACAGGATTGAAGGCTGTGTTGCTGAGGTCGATCTGATGGACGGATCCGTCGGTTAATGTAAGTGTCTAGAGCTCATCCAGAAGAAGATTCTCCATATTAGCGGCTATACCGAGAAAAACCCTGACCTCCCCTACCCTTGGTGAGTTAGTTCTGAGGTATCCGAAGTCCCCTTATCCTCTCCGATTTGTTGAGGTCCCGTCCCCAGCAACAAAAACCTAATCTACCTTTACTCTCTCTCTCTCTCTCTCTCTCTTTATTATTGGTATATGTACACTGTGACATCTAAAATCAAGTACGTTTAACTCTCACATAATTGAAGGAATTTTCCATTAATACCTCGTTATTAGTGAGAAATATGTAAAATACGTACAATGTGAGGGGAATTAGGGAATTAATAAACACAAACAATTGTGGGCATTGGGGATTCGATCCCACGTTTCGCCGTCACAAACAATTGTGGCACCTGAACCCTGTCTTCAGTACGAACAAAATCGCCAATCAGGACAGGCTTGGAACATAGAAAATTTCACATTTCCACATATTCTAAATGTTGGTGATCTTGACAATAAAAAAATTCAAATTAAACGTTTAACACTTGGCATTCGGCATTCAAGTAGAGCCCACGAAAAGGTTGTGGGTGTTTATTTATTACATAAATAAATAATATTCTTTTTATATTCGAGTCGAATAAGAAAAGAAAAGCTGTAACTTTTTTTAATCTCATTTTAATCAATATGATATTTATTAAGATGCATGTGGATAATTTTATTTTCTCATTCGGGGTCTAGTCTGCTGCAAATGGGCCCATATCTATGATAAAATCGAAATCAAGTAATAACATGATTTAAAATTATTTATTTTGTCATGATATCAAAAATCATTTCAATCCAAGCGTTGGGTGAGCTACAACCAGTTAAAGAAATAAATTTCATGTGTAAATCATGAAAACACTTGGATTTGTTAACATTGGTGCTAGAATGTTCTAATAATTTATAGAATCATCTATCAAGATTGATGTTCAAGAGAAATTAATGAGTGAAAATATTTATTAGGTTGATTTGTCTTTTTGTAGATAAGTAGTTCACATATTTAATTTTGATGAAATAATGTTCAAGAGAAATTAATGAGTAAACCCTCAAAAAAAAAAAAGAAATTAATGAGTCAAATATTTATTAGGTTGATTTGTCTTGTTTTACATAAGTTGTGCACATATTTAATTTTGATGAAAATTATTGTTTTAGTTAAATAAATAATTTTAAACGAAGATGTTTCTACGAAACTCCTCTTCCATGGAACTCCCTTAATTTTTAACATTTAGATGGTTGATGAAAAATTTACTTCATTTATCAAATTTAGCATCATTTATATTATTATGAAAATCTTTTCATTTGTCTAGTATAACTATATATGAGCTCCATTTATAAACATATAAAATCAATGTAATAAAATAATTTAATGCTGAATGTCAATATTTAAGTAGCATTTTCAACATCTAAATCATTTAAAATATCATTACCAAGTAGATAAATGATTCTATAAAGTATTGCTATATTCTAATAAATATGTAAAATGATCCAAACATTTTCCCTAATTTACATATTCATGTACTAATTTTTGAGTATATGTGGCCTAAGCACATAATGGATTTAGATGAAATTTTGGATGTGTTTGGTAATGAAAAGAAAATGTAAAATTAAAACTTTTTATTCTCTGTAACTACCTTTCAAAATTATTTATTCATATCTTCCTATAGGATTATTTTATTCTCTAATCATTTATACATAACTACCTATACAATTAACATATTTATTTTTACCTTATTGATTTTATATATCATCATTACTCATATTACATCGTATCGTTTTCTACCAATTTAACATCTTTTCACAAACACATTCTTGAATATCCTAGCTAAACAAATTGTGCTAAATATAATGAATGGATTGAATATCATATCAATCATTAACATCTCAAAAATAGAAAGAATTTTATAAAATTAATTTTATGAAACCTGGTTTAATATAAGTATTTCCGAATTTCAAGTGTAACAAATAGGTTGAATTTTTGTTTTTCATTACGGGGACTACATTTGCAGCCAGTCCAATTGGCCACATCCTAGTATTCCTTTAAACCTTATGTATAATGAGAGCTGTTCCTGTGCAGTTGCCCAAAAAATGGGCCTCATATATATTAAAATGAAATAAAATTTTATACAATCATTTATCCATATATAAATCATACTTTAGATGATTTAGATGTTGAAAAAACTATTTTTAAATTGTTATTTACATCAAACTATTTTATTACGTTGAATTTGTACTATTTTCAGATAGGGCCCATATACATATCTAATTGGGATGAAAATTGGTATGGTAATAGAATACATTATTCTAAATGTAATGGGTGGTATAGATTATGATTTGATGATCATGTGGGGCCCATTTCAGTGATGCTGCACCTGAATACTTCTCATGTATAATTTCTTGTTTTTCGCCCTAAGTTGTATTTTCTCACCTTAACTTTGTTTTCTTTCTTGGTTTCCATGAAAAATGGAAAACCAGGTTGATTCGGATCATAAAATTTTTTGAGGTTTTTTTGCAAGATTAACTATCTAAGTTTGCGAAATAGAGTTTTCGCCACCCAGTTTTAAATATTTGCAAAACTAATACACTAAGGGCGTGTTAAAAGAATGTCAATTCCTTACTCAGAAGATGATTTACTTATAAATTTCTTTTGGATGAAATTGCACGAACTTAATTTTACAAATAAAATGAAACTTTAAATTGTTTTTGCCGGATGTCCAAAAGAAAGTGGAGGTAATTTAATACAAAAGAAAAATATTTTCAAAAGAAAATAAGGGTAATTTTATCCCAAACAAAGCTGTTACTGTCATTTTTGGACGGAAAGCTCACTTTGCGTAACTCCTCAACTTTTTTTTTATTTTTATAGAACGTAACTCCTAAACTTATCAAATATTCAAAAACTGATCGATTATGCAAAAAGCCAAAAACTACAAAATTTTTAGCCCAAGGGTCCGTTTGATGTGAGATAAAAAAAAAATGGAGAGAGATTTTGTGTGAAATTGTACCAAATAGGGGTAAAATCTGGGTACCACCGAGGCTTGTGTCTCGGTGGTCACGGCTTGGGCAGCATTTCTGTCCAGTCGCGTGTTCGATCCCCGTCAAGTGCGAGGTCATGTATGTTGTGGATGCCAATATTTGCCTAGTGGGAGCTGTGTCTCCCGTCCGGTTGTTGTGGGAGCAGTGGTCTCCCGTTTGATTGTTGGAAGCTGTGTCTTCCTGATTATTTGGTGGAGTTGTATCTCCAGCTTTGTAAGAATGTCTCAGAGCTTTCAGTGTAATACATATTGAGATGTATGTAAATATCTCCCAATCAAAAAAAAAAAAGGGGTAAAATCTGGGTGAAGTTGACCTGTAGCTTTAATCCGACCTGCTTTTGACACAGGTAAATTAATATTTTCGTGACCCTGAATGGGGGTGGGTAAAAATTTTATCCCGAATTCAGGTAAAAGTTTTGACTAGAATTCAAAAACTAAATTTAGATGGGTTGACTATCTCCTGGCCTGAATAACTCAAATAACTCTATATCTATTCATTTATTTCGAAATAAATATATTTTTAATTTTATTATTATTTTCTTTTAAATTCACATAATTTATGGTTAAATATTCTTAAATTTAGTTTTTAAATTATATCTTTAATAGCAAACACATAAGTTTGACATAAATGAGTCTTTAAAATTAATAAATATTTTAAGTTATTAAATATTTCAAAATTGACATGCATTTTCAACTTGAACCGTAAACTCAGGACTGACGTATTTTTTACTCAAGAGTTGTTGAAGTAAGATGAGGGTCAAGTTGACTTGATCATGACCCATATGTATAATATAGGGCTAAACGGGCCCTGTTCCTATGCACTTAGGTGCAAAATTTTATTTTTTAACATTTTTTGGAAATTTTTATACAATTGTTAATCTAAGTGTATCATGTTTTACCATTTTTGGATATTTATAGATTTTTTAAAATCGATGACATTTTTCATAATTTAAAATTGCTAAAATGATACTGATTTTAGAAAATTCAAAAAACAAATCTATAAATCTCTAAAAATAGTACAACTTGATACATAAGACTTTTTTCAATACACCTGGGTGCACTTAGCTTGTACACCCAGTGTATTTAGCCCATTTTTCTTTATTTTTTTAAATTTTTTATACAATTGTTAATCTAGGTTTATTTAGCATGTATATAAATTTTTACCAATTTTAGATATTTTTAGATATTTTAAAATTGGTAAAAATTTATATACATGCTAAATAAACATAGATTAATACTTTTATAAAAAAATCAAAAAAATTTAAAAAAATATTTTTGCACCCGAGTGCACTAGATCGGTGCTCATGTTAAATATATTTTGATTAAAAGTTGTATAAATTTTTTTTCAAAAGAATAATAAAAATTAGGTTAAATACACCCACTAAGCCTAAGTGCACCAAGGTAATGGTGTTAATGGTCATGGTCAACCCATCGACCCGCTCGTCTAATCATTTATAAATGGGTTTGGGTTGAGATTTTTGAATAAATGGGTTATAATCAGCCAACCCGTTTAACCATTTAATTAAATAAACGGATTAGGGTTGAGATTGTATAACCCGTCAACCTGTTTAGTAACCTGTTTAACCCATATAACCTGTTCAACCTATTCAACTCATTTAACTCATTTAATTAATTAAAGTTGTATATATTAATGTAAACTCCTTAGTTATTTTTCCTCTCTACATCTTTCTCCCGTCACCCAATTTTTTTCTACTACTGCCCTAATTCCATTTCCTATTACTGCCCTATTTTCATTTCCCTTACGCCAAAAATACTCCTGTCTCTCCCTGCAGGATTATCATTTAATAGAGTCTAAACTTTCAGGTCATCTGCTAAACAACTCATTAACAACCCACTAACTCGTTTATTAAATGAGTTGTAAATGAGTTAGAGTTGAGGTTTTTTAAATGGGTTAATAAACGGATTAAGATTAAGATATTTTAAATGGGTTAGGGTTAGGATTAGACTCCAACCCGTACAACCTAATCCGTTAACACCCTTACACCCAAGTGTATTCAATTACCTCTCGGGTTAAACAGCCTGCTAAGAACTGCTTGGTTTTTCACCCCTAGTATTATATAAACCTAAGTTCACATACTTGTTTAGTGTGATCCACATTCACGTATAATTTTAAATAATTTGTAATTATTAAAAGAACCACTTTTTGGATTTTTTCCCATCCAGTCGTTATTTGTAGGGTTTGCTAGTTCTTGATCAAGCAAAACGCTCCTGGTTATAACCTTGCAAATATGTTCCCATAAAAAAAATTCTTTTGAAGGTTTCTAAAAGTGTTTGAGCTTTGATCCACTGGACATCAAAATTATAAGAGATACGTCTTAAAGATACCATCACCTGACACGGCTCTAAAATCTAGTAAAAATTTTATGGTAATATTTGTTTTGCAAATAAAGTTATTAGTAGAGAAATTTTTGCATAATTAATATAAAATAAATATTTTAACGGTTAGAATTCAAGAGGACTGTTCTAAGGAGTCCTATGGTGTTACCGATTTTGGATCCACCTTGACTATTAAAAAAATTCAAACCGATCTCATACTTTTTAGCGCATGAAAAATGATAAAAATTTTCAAAAAATTATATAAAAAAATTCAAAAAGTAGTAAACCTTGGTGCATGAAGTATATACACTTGGGCCCACGTAAAAGTGAAGAAAAAAATATATCTAGAAAGTACAAAATACGTAAGGTTCTTAGATAGGTAACTACTCATTGTATAGTATTTAATCCTAATATTTTAAGGTAAATATAATTATTCTAGGATGGAATGATGTTAATCTATTTCCTCACTTATGGCGTATATGGTTTCTATTCTAAGAAATAAATTATGTGCAAAAGAGGTGCACTTGTGGTGTTTAAACTACTGAGAACAACGTCAAGAGGCACAACTAATCTTCAAGAGTGGCATGCTGTTCAAAGAGTCCTCCCAAATGATATTGGCTTTGGATCTGTTTTAAGAGATAAGGCATTCTTTTTCCATTTTTCACATTCCCGTTTTGGGATGGGAGGAAAATGCTTTTTTTTAAAAAAGGAAAAAAATTGAGACATCATATTTCTCATAAAAAATAGTGGTTTTAGATTATATTAATTATATTGCAATTATTTCTAATAAAAGGCTGTTGAGTTATGAATTATGGGTAGCGGTCTGCTGTAAAAATTTCCCACTTTATTTGAAAGTGGAAATGCTTGGTTTGGGGTCACCAAGCTTTTTTAGTGTGAAATCTAAACTATCAAACATATTTAATGTACCATATTTATTTCGAAGATAAAAAATTGATCACAAAATAATCATAACATATAATAAAAATAAAATCATTCGATAATATATTTTAATCAAGTTTAACGTTTGTATATATTTTATAAATGTTTTTATCGATAATACATAAAAATATTTCAAACATGTTGGGTGGTTTAGATTTTAAAAAACACCTTCGCGGGTCGCAAGCAAAGCGTTCCTGCTTTCCTAGAATGTGAAAAATATTTCCAAAATCCTTTCTTAAATCGCAATCCATATTTAAAATTTATATAAGAGGAATGATTAAAACAACCAATTGGACAAAAGTCGTCCGATCCATATATATTTATTTATACAGTCTACATGTCAAATTCACATATTTTAAAACCTTATATCTACTATATAATTTTTTTTCAAAACTTGAAAATTCTAACATTTTCATATTTTCTCTCAAATGATGTTAAATATTTACAGGATTATAATACTATTGAGTCAGCGTAGATTTAAATTTTTTTTTTAATAAAATGCAGGTTTAGGTGTATTGTTTCTAAATTTCAAAAATCAACAGTTTTGAGGATATTTAAATAATTTTGACCACTAAAACTGTTGATTTCAGTTAGAAAAATGTGGTATGTATATATATATAAATTCAAAATTATAAAATACAGCTCTTATAAAAAAAATTATACAATACGGTAGTCAGAAGACCTACATTTTCATAAAAAATTATGAAATTTATATAAATGTGCTCAGAGTAGTTGTCATTCTTGTTAACTCGAGCTAATAAAATCATTACCTATATTTATATTTAGAAGTATCTAATCAAAGTGATTTTGTACATCATAAATATATTCATATTTGTTTATGGGATAATTTGAAGATATACTTCCATAGTTTATGATGGGGGTATTTTACAAATATATGAAAATTACATGGGCATATTTGCAAAAATTATAAAAAGGATAAATTACAAATGTATTCACATAATTTGTATATATTCAGTCAAGTATATTTGTAATTATGGTTAAATTATGTTGATACTATTTGTAATTTATGAAACTAAATGAGTATCTTTACAATTATGGTCAAGCTATGTGGGTAGTTTATGTTGTAAATGGTTTAGATTAAAAAACAAATTCAAAAAGGATGTTTTAAATTCTTTTTTTAAGATTTTATCCCACATATACCTATTTGATAGGTATCCCAGGTATACATAGTTTTTAAAATCCCATGTATATTATATAGGAAAATTATTCAGGGCAAGTGATCGTACCATGAAGTCTATGCATTGTGAGACCGACACTTGATCAGAAATAGAAAATCTACCTTATTGTATTTAAAATTCTTCACTTTATTTGCATATAAATTTTTATTCAAATAAATACGTGTTTGGTCCTTACCTTAAAATGTTACAAAATCAACGTAATAAAATAATTTAACATAAATATCAAGTTTAAAGTAGTATTTTTAACATCTAAACTACATAAATATGTATTTTACCTAGATAAATGATTATATAATATATTATTATATTATAATATGTTTAGGGCCCGTTTTGTAGCACCTGATCATATCTCATATCTCATATTACAGTTTTGCCGCAAATCCTAGCCTTGACCAATCTGTCTGCATTGCGTCCGCTCGGCAAGTTAAGTTCGATTTTTCAGGTGAATTAATTTTTTAAACCTGTTCATCATGACTTAATGGGATAAGGGCGTGGAATGGAAAAAGTACTGTTTTGTATAAGAATGGATAAAATTTTATAAAAACTAAAGAATAGAAAAAAGTTGTATGTAAAATAAGAAAAGAAGGTCCATGCTAACCTAAGGAAAATTTTCCGTGGAAAAAAAATTCCATGCCAGCGGAATATGAAATCGACAATAGGTAGGAAAGGTCTATCATAGGCATTAACATACACCCAAAAAAAAAAAAAAAAAAAAAAAAAAAAAAAAAATATATATATATATATATATATATATATATATATATATATATATATATATATATATATATATATAGACCCGATCGTGTGCAGTCGGACTGCACCATAATTACGGTGCAGTCCGCTGTAAAATGGACCCCACACATGTTAGATTGTAATGAAACTTTATACACTTATTTATCCATATATAAATCATACTTTAGACGGTTTAGATGTTGAAAAAACCACTTTAAACTTGATATTTACATTAAACTATTTTATTATGTTGATTTTACACAATTTTAAGATGGGGACTATATACATGTTGGATTTGGATGAAAATTAGTATGCTATTAAAGTGAACAATTCTAAATACAATGGGTGGGGTGGATTTTCCATTTATGATCAGGCGGGGCCCACAGTGCATGGACTGCACGGTGCAGTCGCATGCACTGGAATAAATCCCATATATATATATGTATATATATATATATATATATATATTCACGTATGTGAATGATTTAAAAATCCGTCATTCATGTCAAAGTTTTTCCATAAGTAAAATTCATTTATGCTAATACTAACGGTAGCTTTATTAAATTTCAGTGTAAATGAATTATGAATGAACAAGAATAATCTGATATTGCTAAGGGCTCATTTGATACAGAGAGAATGAGAATGGTATGAGGAATGGAATGTTTATAATAGAGGCAGATTGGAAATAAAGTAAAAATAAATAAATTACTTGCAGGAAGAAATAAGAGAAAATAATTAAAATAAGAGTAAAAATAGAAAAAGTAGGTTGGTTAGTTAATTAAAAAGTTGGCTTTGTAGCGTTCCCTGCTCACATTATCAGCAATATAACAACATAGTTGTAGCTTTTTTTTTTAATTATCATGTTACCTGTCTTGAATGACCAGACAACTAATGCCTTACAATTCTGGGAGAAAAATAAGGAGGCAAGTTGTCGTTTTCTTGATAAATTTGTTATGTGCAAATAATTTGCAGTTGGATTAAATTATTCATTTCTTTGGGGATTGTAGAAATCCTTAGTTCCTTACGTGGGGGTGGTAGATCCGGACTAGTTCAATGCACCTGGGTGTACTTCACCTTTTTTTATTTTTTAAAATTTTTTTTATTAAAATATTAATCTAAGTTTATTTAACATGTGTATAAATTTTTACCATTTTTTGAGATTTTTAAATATTTTTTCGGATTTTTAAATTACTAAAAATACCACTGATTTTAAAAAATCCGAAAAAATATCTAAAAATGATAAAAATTTATAAATATGTTAAATATAATTAAATTAACAGTCGTGTAAAAAAAATTTCAAAAACAAAATAAAAAAACGGGTTAAGTACACCTGGGGTGCATTGAAGCAGCGTCCGATAGATCCGGGGCTGATTTTGTCAGATTCAAGAGCCTCCTTATTCTCCTATATTTCATCAGGGGCGACGAAGTCATGAAGGCCGCCGCATTGCGCGATGACAACGGAGGTCAACATAGAAGAGAGGAAAATGGAGGGCTGTGAAATGGAATTAGGGCATACGTGATGGAGTTGTGAATTGGTCGGGGTTTTTAATAAATTCAAATGCTGGGTAATGGCAGTTGCAAACGTCTATTAAGGGCATGTTGACAACTATGATGGGATCCCATAGGATGATCCCATCCTGCAATGGATTCTTTCATTTCCTAATATACTTTTAATACACTTTTGCTCATTCCTAGTACACTTCAGTCCTAAATTCTCATACCGTCCTTATCCTATGACTAAGGATTGAGTATGATTGTAAACTTAATGGGTATATATGATATTTATGCATCGTATTAGTATTAATACATAGGATCTGGTTTTATGAAACTTCTTTTTTACGTACTTATATTCATTTTTAATATTTTGATAGTTGATGAAAAATCTACTCTATTTATTATATTTAACATAATTTATATTATCATAGAAACACTCTCATTTGTTTAGTATGACTATATATAAGCCTGTTGGCCATGTATAATTGCTTACAAAGAGAACTTAGATAATCAATTATGGATCAAGTAAAGAATAACTATATTATAATCGTCGAGCTACAAAGACAGTGCGCAATTATATTAGTTTGGTTCTTTCGACCTATTTCACTCTCCAAGCATATAAGACTTGAGTTTCACTAGTCAACTTCTTGACACAAGTTACGGTAGTAAAATTTAAGCAACTGTCTTTTGGATTTAGGACCTAGATCCACGTGGCTAATGAAGTAATCAGCACCATTGATTCACTTTCTCTTGATTTGATCGCTATTAACATCAAGGTGATATAAAAAATAAATTCAAAAAGAAAAAAAAAACGAATTAGCACATTTGCATGAGCAGTATGATTGTACAAGATGTTTAAGAGAAAACAATAAAGACTTGAGTAACAACTTCTCCTCTTTGATCTTCAAGTTTTTCCTCACTTGTTGCTCTCCAAAACATGTTTTTCCCTTAGCCTTGAACTCCCTTTTATAGCCACGAATCCATCCTTGAAAAGGTAGCTTGATGGTGGGAAAAGATAACCATAACAGCTCATCTAAACTTCCTTATCCCATTTGTTAGTTGGTAGAAAACATTTGATGTGTTGTGTAAAAACAATCCATCTTTTGCCTTGCGAATAGACGACCTTTTGAAAACATCCTATGCTTTTGTTTAAAACACTTGATTGGTTTAGAAACAAAGAGTGTATGTTGAAAGTCAATCTTTTGGCGTCAAAACATCACATTCTTGTTTCAAAGAAAACAAATTTTTCTCTAAAAAAATCGAAAGCTCATCTACATAATCACATCTCATAACTAATCAAACTCGAGATTTAAATCTCGAATAACCGCAAATACCAAGTTTTTAAAAACAACCCATCGTTATAAAAAATACAAGCAATTTCTAAGCAAAATACAACCAAGCTCATTGAATGATGACTAATCACAATCATATCCAATCAAAAGATATGCTATTTATCTACACTTAGAATCAATTTAAATCAAGTTCAAACACATCACCAATTACAAATTTTATCATTTTCAAAATCTTTAATTATATAATCCAACAGAGCTCATCTATAATTGTATGAAATCAACGTAACAAAATAATTTAATAATAAGAAACTAATTTTTAAGTGATATTTTCAACATCTAAACCATCTAACATATCACTAATATATAGATAAATGATTCTATAAAATATGATTATATTCCAATAGATATGTGAATGGATGTTAGTATTTTTCTTAATTTACATATGAATATATTTTGAGCAAATGTAGACCATGCACATATTTAATTGGATGAAACTTAGTCTCTTAGTTAAACAAATGATGTTAAATATAATAAATGAATTGAATTTTGCATCAATAATCAATATCAAAAAAATGGAGTTACATGAAACCACTTCAAAACTCTATATATATTAATTTTTTATACGTTTAGATAAGTGTCTATAAATTTTTTTTAGAAATTTGGAGTTACCTAAATAATTTTTTTTCATTTTTGAAAATAAAAAATTCCAAACCTCATGCGCCCTATGAAGGGGCTAACTAGCTATAACAATAGGTCTGTTTAATGTCCAATTTATAATGTTATGTTAATAATAGCACGATTCTAAAAATGATAGATGTGTTTTTTGGATGACCATTATAAAAAATAGAAGTACTAAAATAGGAAAATACTTTTATGCAACTCACACCATTGAAATCTTAATGTTGCTGCCAGATTTTGGCGCATTTTGATTATTTATTTGATTTTAATCTATTATTATCCATTTAACCGAAATATAAAATATCATTAAAATCAAAATATTAAGGGTTAATTTCAAATATACCTACTAGTGCCGTAAATTACAAATATACCTAAAATGTAACTTCCGTCAGGTGAGTAGCAAACAAAGTTATCTAAGCTAGGAAAACGTTCATAAATCACCGAATTGGCCTTAAATTAAAATGACCTTTAATTTTAGGGCATTTTCCAAACTGGGCCCACTTATATGTAAGGCCCACTTATATGTAACCCGATTACATATAAGTGGTTCCATACAACCCCTCAAATTTTAAGATTTTGATGCTTGCTAGAAAATTCGATCCATTCATTAAATTTAACATTATTGTTTAATTAAGAGACCAAATTTCATCCAAATCCAATACGTGCATAGGTCACTTTTGTTCAAAAATAATATACTCATGTGTAAATTAAGGGAAATACTTAGATCTATTCACATATGTATTAGAATGTAGTAATATTTTATAGAATCAATTATCTATATAGTAATGATATTTAGATGGCCTGGATGTTGAAAATACTACTTAAAATTAATATTTAACATTAAATTATTTTATTAAGTCGATTTTACATGTTTGTAAATGGAACCCACATACGATGATATTAGACAAATAAAAAGATTTTCATAATAATATAAGTGATGTTAAATATAATAGATGGGGTAGATTTTTCATTAACTATCTGGATGTCGAAAATAGAGGGGGTTACATAGAAGCATCCCTGTTCCTAAATGTACTATTATGTTTCACCCTAATCCTAAATATACCCACTAAATTTTCAAAATCTTAGTTATACCCACTATGTTTGCAGTTAATATAAAAAATACACGTTCAGTTAAAAACTATTATTTAAATTTTTATAAATGCCTCAAATACCCTTTTTGTAAAACAATAAAAAATAAAATAAAATAGAAAAATGAATTCGGGTTCTTCAAATTTAGAGCTCATGTGCAATTAGGGCAATGATGAGTTATGATATTTTGTTCCAAACCATACAAGATTTTTGAAGAATGTAATGATGTGTATTGGGAATAAGTAAATTTGTATTGGAAATGAGTAAAATTGTGTTAAAAATTGAAAAAGTTATCTTGAAAATTGAGAAATTGTTTTGAAAATGGTGATATGGATTCAATTCAAGAATCTTATATAGTTTGAAACAATTTTCAATTATGTCCAAAATCTGATGGGTATATTAATAATTTCACATCTTAACTAACAACCTTAATTCACAAATTAGGTGTTTTTGGAATTAACTGCAAACATAGTGGGTATATTTGATATTTTGAAAACATAATAGGCATATTTGGAATTAGGATCAAATCGTAATGGGTATATTTAAGAAAAGTCCTTCGTTTTATTCGAACCTTTTCTTTGATGATGAAAGCAAGTGGGGCTGCTTGGGATTTCGTTGGAAAGAGATTTGTTGGTGGATATATTTTTCCCTTTATCTATACTGGTCGATTTGGGGTAATTGCTAGATGGTGAATGCATTCGGCAGGATTGGAAAAGGGATGTTGTTGAAATCAACAAGAAGATAATGGATTGGTGGGTTTTGATTGCTAAAAACTTTGCCCACCTTTGGTTGTTGATTTTAGGGTGTGTTTGGAAATGGATAAAACTTTTGATGAAAAATTTTAGAGAGTAAAAGTTGTCAAATGATGTGATATGATAGAGGTAATGATGAGGAATAAAGATGATAAAGTTAAAATAGATAGGTTGATTGTGTGGGTAATTGTGTAGAAATAATTGAAAAGTAGGATAGTTGTATGGAAAAATGTGAAAAAATGATTAAAAAATATTATAATTGTAGAGAGTGAAAAGTTTTAAGTTGACATTTTTTCTTCCTTGCCAAACACACCCTTAGTGTGGCCAATCGGGATCGAAGAGGAGATGCTGTTACAGATGAAGAGAGACGCTTCAATTTTGATTAGAGGTGCAACTTGTGTTGAGTAGGTCCAGATAGGAGGTGAAATCTACTCTTGCTCTATTTTAGGCCGGATTCGTTTGTAGCCTATCCTACCATATTTTTTCAAGGGCGGGTTGATAGAAGTTCTAGTTCCAGATTGGTTTCAAAAAATAACATGTCTTTTGTTTCATCAGAAGGGTTTAAATCTGTATAACCAAATTGTATCTATTTCATCATATTCGTTGCATCCGTCGTACAACAGATTGCATGTTACAACTTGCAACGTGTTACATGTAATATGCAACATTCTTCCATGCAATCTAAAATGCAATATGTTGCAATCTGCTACATGCAATATGTTGTAATCTATAACAATTAACTACATGTTACAACCTGTAATATGCAACAATTTCAAGTCTAAAAATCTAAGTTAACTTCATTTTACAATGGCTACCTGTAATAGGCAATCTGTTGCAATAAAGTTTGAAAATTTGTCTACAAAAAGAGCAACAAATTTTTGCCATAGAATCATACTATATACTTTTCAACAAGATTGATAAACTAACGCAGCTAAAACATCCACATCTAAACTCCATGAATGAAACATTATCATATTTTGGACCAACAAAACATTAGATAGTAATAAGCAAAATCAATAGTTGAAGACAGGATTGTGACTTTCAAATAAAAAGAAACCATCGCGATGGAATATAGAATTAGCACAACTACCTCAAATGGTCGTCTTGAGAACACTAAGCCTTACTCATCATCTTATTATAAGAACAACAGATCAACACGAAAAACCATAAAATTTTAATCAATAAAGGCTTAGCAAATTAATATAGTCATGTAGAACCGTCAAGATTACTCAATAACATGATGCTTAACATCTCAGCAATGTATATTCATAATAAATTAATAATTATCACTTAAAAATTAGCATGCAACATAAAAGAGGCAGTTTTCCCGTACTCCTTGTTTCATCCTCTCCATTTAGCTCAATCTAAGCTTTAATCAACAAAATTTCAACCTTAGATCCACTTGAAAAAACACAAATAAATCATTTAGACAATATGCAAACAAAAAATTTAAGCCTACCTAATTGTACATGCTCAAATCTTAAATTAGATTGTGAATCAAACTTGAATCCTAAGCTATTTAGCTTAAATTTACTTTGAATGTCATGGTGATGCATAAACTATGGAGATTGAAGCATGTGTGTTCGAATTTGGAGAAAAAACCAAAAAACCCTAAAGTTTCTACTACTTACTCATTGGTGACAGTGGAAGAGGCTACTAAAAGTGGGGAGAGGAGTCGGCTAGGATTGGGGGGTAATGGGTGACAGGCTAGGGTGAGACTTTCTTCTCGAGTAGACTCTTGGGGGTTGGCGCCAGCCACTTGGAGGGCTGCTAAGGTGTGGAGATTTGGAAGTGATCGGGTGAAAGAGAAAGCAGAGAGTCAACTAGGAAAGTGGTCCTTGCAGACGTCTTATAGTTACGGACTTGGAGCTAACAGTTTAGGTATTTGAATATATGTAATATGTTATAATAATAATAATATTTTTGCAATTCGAGTCGGTTTTGAGTACCCAGCATTTGGAACCGATCTAACTTGAATTTGGATGAGTGTTTTACCCATAGAACTAAACTGACCCGATGTAGAGTACTCAACTCGTCGACTTGTGAGTACTTGGACCGAGTTGCATCCTTAATCAAGATTAGCCGCTATTCATTATCAAGATTAGCCGCTATTCATTGGATTTTTTAAAGAGGCTTTGTGATGGTCATAATTTAGATGCTTTTTGAGTTGCCAGCCCGATGCTAGGATTAGAAGACAATGGTGAAGGATTAGAAGACAATGGTGAGATCTGCATGGATAGGTTTCGCGCTAGTGTCAGTCAGTAACTTTCGATTTTGCCTATTGAAATTCGAAGATTGCTAGCTGTAAGATTTGGTGAGGACGCTACAACTAATCGATGGAGTCGCCAACTCTTATATGCGTAAACAAACTTGCCATCAGATCGTTGGATCTGATGGGGGTGATAGGTTTCTACTAGTAGGTAGCTACTATGATTGAATCGAGCAGTGGGTTGACAGATGGATTCAAATGCCGAAGCAGATGAAGGATACACAGCTGTCTGTCGAATTCGTGCCGAATCAGGAGAAGAGCAAAGGTGTATTATTAGACTGGTGGAACAATATTTTCTCTTACTAAAATTTGTTGATGCTCGCTGGACGGCATTGTTGTCGAGATTCACGGCTACCAATCAGAGGTGAGAGTGTCGACAATTCAGTTGGATTCAAGCCCTAAATCACAAAGCTACTTCCGTCATTTCAAATCAATGTTTTTTTTTTTTGATGGAAAAAAAAAAAAAAAAAAAAACATTGATTTCAAATCAATGTTAGCTGGCCATCATAACTTCTTTTATGTCTTGGGTATATGTGGAATTTCCGGGACACTTAGTGGGTGTATATGAAACTTTTCAAATATAATAAGTATATTTGAAATTAGTAAAAAATATAGTGAATATATTTGAAATTAATCTAGGTATAGTCATTTCAAATCAATGTTAGCTAGCCATCATAACTTCCATCATGTCTTGGGTACATGTGGAATTTACGGAATACTTAGTGAGTGTATATAAAACTTTTCAAATTTAATAGGTATATATGAAATTAGTAGCAAATATAGTGGGTATATTTGAAATTAATCCAGATATAAGTTTAAACTTTAATATCATTTAAGAGTGAATACTATGCTGTTAAATATTGTTTCATTAGAAAAATGACATAGGTTATATCGTTGATCTAAATATTCTAAGGTGTTTACTACATAAAAAAGAGAAGTAATCATGTTAAGTTGGGCTAAATAAATAACTCGCTTAATCCACCTAAAAAAAACTTATTTAAAACACTTTTTTTGTTTTTTTTCATACACTTGTTTATTTAAAGGTATTTAATATATAAACCAAGTTTTACAATTTTTAGATTTTTGTATATATATTTTTGAGATTTTAGATCTTTAAAATTTTCAAAAAAACATATACAAATATTGAAAAATAGTAATACTTATTTTACATGTTCAATATACTTAGAAAAACAAGTAAACGAGAAAAAAAAGTGTTGTAAATTTTTTTGAGATATCGTTTATTTAGCTTGAACTAATAAGATCATTCATCCATAAAGAAATAATTTTACGTAACATTTTAATATATTTCGATTTTTGAAATGGATTCAAGAAAATTTTAATACACGTTTTAGTATTAGTACAAAAGACTTGAACAATGTAAGCCCCCGACAAAAAATCATTTCTCTTCGATCAGAAAGAAATGATTTTTGTCAAACATAAAATAAGAGGCGGCTTGCGTTTCGTCAAATCAAGCATCAAGATTGGACAAAAAAGAGATTCCACCATCGAAGACTTCTAAGGCCAAGTGAAAGTATTTCTCGTTCGCTTAGGATAATGGTGAATTTTTTTTTTTTTTATTTAAACGAAACAATTACATGAGTTCGACTAATACGCTTGATGCATCATCGTTCATTGTTTATACTATTAAGCCCTCCAAAACAAACTCGAAAATTTACAAACGTGGTTTAATGTGTTATTCCGAGAATCAATATTTGCATCCGTCCCATCCTTTTGAGAATTTGCACTTTTTACCCAGCAATTATTATTTATGTATTTATTTATTATTATTTAATTTCATTGGAAGGGGATGGGGGAGATGCTCCCAACAGGGTTCAATCCTGGGTTACTGGCTTGGAAGCCAGCACGTGATTCCGTACCCAGCAATTATAGTCTCTACAAACAACGGTTATTGTGCCCGGTGCAGCCGTTACTGCACACGGGTTGCATGACCCATTTCTTTTAAATTTTTTGAATTATTTTACATATTATATTTACTTGGGCCCATCTAAATATGCAATTTAACGTTTTCTAATTTTTTAAATATTTTATTTCAAAAAATAAGACATGAGAAATGACTAATTCTAACTTGTCAAAAATTTCTCAGGCTACAGAAAATAGTCACCAGAATTTTAAATATATCGTATAACAAAAAACATCTTTCAAGATTATGCAGCTATAAAAAAAATTCAAAAATATGTCGTATAAATATAATATATACAAGTTTTCGTTGCACGTAAAATTTTGAAATCATAAATAAAGATACATGAAGAAACATGATAAATGGTTTGTATTAAAATTATTTAAAAATTTATCTGTTTAATATTAATGTGGGACATTATTGAAATCACATACAATAGTAAATCCACAATTAAAAACTTAATTAAGTGACTTTGTTAATATTGTGATACATGGAAGGAAGTGTATTTCATACTACATATAACCATCATGATCCATGTTCACAAATTTTCTTAAATATTAAAATAGAATTGTGTACCACCGGGCATGTTTTCAAAGGAATGCACTCATTTGGTAAAATTTTCAAATGCTAAATCCAAAGATTGTATTTTGTATATTATTTTTTATACTTATTAGTTTAAATTAAGACAAGTGAAAGAATGTTAGAATTATTTATGTAAAAATGTCTTAATTAAAATAATAGTTTTTGAGTTTAAGCTAAGGTGGCCCACCATATACAAGATATGTACATAATCTTAATAAGGTGATATTATACTTCTACTGTAATTCATGATGAGAAGAACTCCATTGAAACAGAAGTCTCTCTCTCTCTCTCTCTCTCTCTCACACACACACACACACAAATACAAGTTGTTTCCATCTACAGTGAGTATCACAGGAAGAAGTGCTGAGAATGAAGATTTTACACTCAAGTTAAATCCTTAGGCAAAAAAGAACAGATGGTCATGATAGCATGACTTCTCCATGGGCAGATGATTAAACAAAGGTTAGTGAATTGTTATCTGATACACCCGAGTACAAAAACTCATTTTTTAATATTTTTTTGAAATTTTTTTTATACTACTGTTAATCCAAGTGTGTTCAAAATGTCTCAAGTTTTACTAATTTTAAAGATTTGTAGATTTTTTTGGATTTTTTGGAAATTCAAAATTACGAAAATGCCACTAATTTTAAAAAATCTAAAAAAAAATTAAAAATCTCAAAAAATGATAAAACTTAATACACATGTTAAACACACTAAGATTAACGGTCGTAATAAAATTTTCAAAAAAATATTAAAAATGAGTTTTTACACCCAGGTGGATTGAAGCTTAGTGTATAAGATCATTTACCAAAGTTAGTAAGCAAGCATCCCTTTAGCGGACCATATTGTCTAAGTATTCTACTCTTATCCTTTCAGTTCTAAGAAAGATATTAATGAAAATAGACTACAATTACAATACAGAAAATCCGTGACCCGAACATTTATTATTATTATTTGTTTTCCCAGCTTTCCCAAAGGATGATGGATACAGCGAAATGCCTATTCTGCTATGCAAAAAACTAGAATACAAAAGGAGAAAAAAAATCGCCTGGATACCTGCTCTGAAACAGGGAAGGTATGTGTGAAAACTATAAGATCCTCACTTCCAAGAAAGGGTGGCTGGAGATACTGATGTGTTTATCAATTAGGGTCCCTGTATATTGGTTGCGCAGTCCACTTCAGGTGCAAATTCAGCTTTCCAGATTTAGCACCATCCAATGGGATGCTGTCCCTGTATTCGCCTTCCAATATAACCCTTGTGAGTGTCAAGATGCAACGCCCGATGTAATCCTGAAGTCATGAACAAAATAATTTGGTGAGTTTAAAGAGGTAGGCGAGATTAGCCACCCAATTGAAGCTTGGTTGCTTCAATGAAATTTTCCATTCCAAGCGTCTCCACATGTGAGCAAATTTTTTTGAGCAGGCTGCCTACAAGGAGTCTGGTGTATGAACAGTGTCAATACCTGACCTATGGGCTCACCATATATAAATGAAACCACCCACAAGCGTACAATCTTCTCTCAAATATATATAATATAAGAAAATAATCCAATGCAGACGGACTCCATAAAATGAGACCCACTTGGTCATGAAATTAACATCAACCTCACCTACTGCATTTAGAATTATTTACATTATTAGCATACCAATTTTCATCAAAATCAAACATGTGTATGTACCCCATCTTAAAATGGTACAAATTCTACATAATAAAATAATTTAACACAAATATCAATTTTAAAGTGATATTTTCAATATCTAAACTATCTAAAGTATATTTTTTACAAACAAAAATGATTGTATAATATATTATTATATTTTAATACACATGTGACCCATTTTGCAACTGACTGCACCATAATTACGGTACAATCTGTAACTCTGTATGCACGAGAACATATCTCTACATATTAAATAAATACTAAGAAAAAAGCAAAAAGCAAAAAAGTTCTCTAAATGAATTTTTTATTGATTTTTTAAGGTGGGCTAAGTAAGCTATTACTTAGCCCTACTCAAAAAAAACTTATTGAAAAAAATGTTGTATTGAAAATGGCTAAAATACCCTTGTGTTTAAAAATCTTTAAAAAATATAAACATATATCCAAAAATGGTAAAACTTAGTTTATATATTAAATAAACCTACATTAACAAGTTTATAGGGGAAAAAAAATTTGAACGGGTTTTTGGAGGTAGGCTAAGTCATTACTTAATCGAGGCTAACGGGATCATTTCTCATATATATAATTACTTCTCAAATATAACTGTATAGTAGCTCCTTAATGTACAGTCAAACACTAATGTCCATCTAACTGTACCAAATGCAATCAAATAATCTATGAAGTACACATTTATTGAGTTGAACATAGGCGAGGCTTACAGACATGAATGCTGAATGAGTAAAAGCCACAGATCCACAGCCTGTAGGCAGTTTCCAATCCAGTCGGTGCGAGCACAGAATGACTCGTCTAAAATGAATTTGCAAAGCTCATAAGGCAATTGGATGGTTGATTCGAGTATCTTAGGGGCTGTGGATATCTGTTTTACAATTTTCAGATCATTCCCATGATTATGCTGGAACTGTGTCATGGCTCATACAATAGTGGAGTCCATGTTATTATGGTCCATAGCCAGATGATCTGTACTGAACAGAGCTTAACTCAAAGGAACTATATACCAAGTCACCAAGTTGCACAACTCTTCATCTAACATTAATATCAAAGGCAACTACAGTTGGAGAGAGCCCATTCGTTACCTTTCCGAATGTGTCATGATCATATACTTCCAATATTAGCATGTCATGTGTTCCATCCTCCACAACAAAGTCGAAAGTCTGATTCCATGCAGGATTTAGGCTATCATTCACAACCTGAAAGAAAGACATGAATGTATATACAAATTTGAAAGATGAGTAATGATGATGATGAAAGATGAGTAATATGATTTCATTCCCCTATACATGCCCCTCTGGTAGTTTAAAAAGCTAATAGTATGGCATGAAGGTTTGCAAGGTAACAAAAGGAGCCAACATTTACACCCTACACATTCTTCCCAAGTTCAAAACCCAAGAACAAGACATCAAGGGTGGAAATGGCTAGAGACAACAGCAATACCGTCCCTAGTGGTAGACAAGGAACAGAATTTCTTGTGATGGTAAAGTCAAGATACCCTTGTTTTGTTTTTGGTTTCTGTTTTCTTCATCCGAAGCACCACAAATGGGTCAGCTTTTCCCATCAAGTCTGTGGCTGGCAAGTCCTCTGCAGACAACACAGTCACCGATAGAACACCTCTCACAATAACATCTCTTTTCCTTGGCATGGATTTTCTATCAATATGAGCAACCTCTGCACTATCTGACCCACTTTTTAGGGCCTTCTCCAAAGTGGTCATTGAGAATTTTGGATTGAAAGGATCAGAAATCCCATTCTCCATTCCGTAAGGAACATACAGAAGCTCCAGGTGCACCTGAGCCAAGTGTTAGGCAAAGGACATAAGAACCTAGAAAATGTGGAATAACATATTTAATGGTGATTTCGGAGATAAGAATTACAAACTGCAGCACTTGAAAATACATTTTGTTTTTTAAAAAAAAAAATTAACCTTCTGGTAGATCTGATCAGGAACAAGTAATTTGACGAAATTTGCAATCATTCAGACTGAATTCACATTCGTGTATACAGTTTCATTCACTAGATCACTTCATCTATATTTAACTACTATAAGATTGCTGTCAGTTTTACCCTCAACATAATAAACATGTTCTAAATTTCAAAATTAAAACTTGATCGAATTCAATTATCTTTTTCACTGCATGTCAACTTAAAACTTTTCTAAAATGTGAATCACAACTGAAGCACATAAATCTGCATTTGGTACTCTCACCTGACCCCTGTACTTGTTATCTCTTTGGATTTCCAAATCCTTGACCAGTTTCAACCATACATCCTTTACTTTCCCTGGCTCGAGATCTTTCAGTGGAAATTGAACACAGCCAATCAGTTCTGAAGCCTGGACCCCTTCATCATCATAAACCTTCGCTACCAAATGCTGTGTAGATGCATCTTCCACCACAAATTCAAAGTGTTCATTCCAGATAGGATTCAGCTGATTGCTCTACACAAAACACAAAAGTCATTCACATATCAAAGAGAAACAGAACGTAGAGTGCAAAGAAAACATAAAAGTGCTTACAATTGTTTTGCTGGTCTTCATTCTATCACGTATTGGGCGAATATACAACACGGCAAAAGGATCAGATTTTCCTACAAGATCCTTATTTGTCAGATCCTTTGCTTGAACAAGCTTCACGTGCAATGTTCCAACAGGTGTCAATTCCAGGTAGCTGAAGATGGAACATAAAACAGGGAAACAAATAATAATCTTAGGAAATAACTAGATAATAAACATTGAATGATCTGACTAACCATCCATAATCCAACCTTATCCTTAACAAGAAATAATTGCCAGGCATGCCCAACAATTCAAACCAATTAACAATGAAGACCCTTGGATTGGCCATGCGTATGCACATGTAAAATAAAGCAAATGATGCTTAATGTCCAACCAATCACTTGGCATTGCCTGATAGACTTGTCCCATCAATCATGTTTAAAACCAAGCTTAAACTGTTAGCAGTTATATTGCATTGAATGGACAGTTGGACACCAGACATAACCAAGCATTTCAGCCAAGTGGCAAGCATCCATTTGGGTTTGTCATTGAGAACTTCATTTACTGTACAATCATATGGTAGGTAGTCCATAAAAGGTGCACAGTGCAGGCAGTGACTGACTGAACCCCCAAGATATATTTTCTTGATCTCATGCTTGCCATAAAGTAATCCAGAAGCAATCCACCCCAGCAAGTTACATTTTAGAATTGAAATTTTCAGTATAATGTGATTTTTTTTTTTTATCTCTTTTGTATTTTTCATTGACCATGAACACGTCTGTGTGCACTGTGTCAAGTTAACAAAATCCTGAATAAAATTGAAGGCTGGTGATTTAAGGGTACCTATAATCCCCAGGCAGAATAGGAACAACTTTCCTAACTGGCCAAGTCAATGAATCTTCAATAGCATCTCGGATTGTTTCCTGTACAGACAAAATAATTGGCCTCACGTAACTTCATCGTTTTCAAATAACAAAAGCACATACGACATTGCAAATATGACACAAGATATCAAATATTTCCAGAACCATGCTATAAAGAGGAAGAATGATGTAACCAACTTCATAAAACGAGTGAACATTTACCATAATGTAATTTAAATGAACGCCATGTATGGTATAGCTTCTCAAGAAAGACTTCTTGAAACGCAGCTATATAGGAAGCATTGTGAAGAACTTCTTGAATAAAGGAGCTTCTTTTTCCTCTTTTTTTTTAAAAAAAAAAAAAAAAAATCAAAATACTTAATATTCCTAACAACCTTTACGGCTGTTTTGCTGCTACTCGTAAAGCTTCAGTTTCAACTTTCTCTAGTGCTTGTTTAATTCAACTTACTTTTAGGGTAATAGCTTACTCGAGCTACCCAAAAAAATAAGTTGCATTTAAGGGAGCTTATGAAAGGGGGGTGTAAGCCCCATTTTGTCAGATAAGTCAGAGAAACAGCAAGGGTACTTTTCTGCACATGGAACTTCTATTACCCCTAAATATTGTATCATCATCATCATAAGTCATTTCCCACCTAGGTGGACCCCTAAATATTGTATAACTACGAAAATAATTGAAGATTGCTATAAATAGAGTTATGCGACCAAGTTCTATCAATGTTCTTAATAATGTAGTCCCCTTTTCTCCAATTTAGTAAAATAGCATTCAAATTGTTGATCCAAAAAAAAAAAAAAAAAAAATTTATCAATCATTGATCCAACTATATAATTGGGACATAATGACCTAAATCATGTGTATGGTTCCTAATCAAGTATACAGGTGCAACTATATAAAACTGGACTGTCAATTTTTCCTGAATTCGCAATTCAAAATGTTGATTTGAGGATTTTAGAAAATTTTAATTTATGCAAACTAAATTAAGAGGATTTGATTATTCTAAATTTTACGTGGAGTCATTCTCTGATGTGAATAGGTTGTGAATGCTGTAATAATTTTTTATTAATTCAAAGTTTTCATTTTGGCATTTATTAAAAGTGTTTAAGTTTACAAACCATTTCAGGTATAATTTCCTAAAACCCAACAAGTTACAACTTAAATTAGGGAAAGTAGATTTAGGTGATTTGATCATGCAAATGGGGACTAGAAATGGCACCAGTTAGAAAAAATGTTTTTATCACCATAGTAAGTTATAAGAGAGCTAGGGAAAGACCAAAGAAAACTGGTTAGCGGTTATCATGAAGCATGTGAAATAATTCAACATAATCGAAGACAAAAAAGAATTGTGCAACAAAATCCATATCCAACCCCACATAGGTGGGAAAGCTCCTGAAAGCAATGATGACGATGATGACGACTAAACAAGTTATAGCCCAATGCATCTGAAAGCAAATCAGCCTTTTGTTGATTATTTCTACATCTCAACTTCAGTTGCACCAAACATGGCTAAGCAGTTTCAAGTGAGTTACCTTAGTTGCATCAAACAGTTTCTACTCGTTTGGCTTAAACACTTACCAGCCATTAGTCATAAGCTCCAAACAAACGAAGCAAATCCTAAGAAACCAGTAGGTTTGAAGGAAGAAACCAACCAACAAGATTATATTTATCAAACCCTTACTGCAAGCCATGATTGATGGAGCGAAGCATATTGCCAGGCATGAGGTATTCATCGAAGTAGGCAGCTTAACTGTCTAAGACACCATTATCATGACAAGAATTGCTGAATCAAGTATCCTCAAGCCATCAACAAAATGAATTTCAGGTCACTTTTTTGTCAATACCAAATTAACTCAATCACAGGTTATTCCAAAGGACCAAACTCGTTAGATAAGTTCATACATGAATGAACCGCATTGCAGATTTACTAATTTTGCTGTTAATGTGCAATTGGTTAAATAATTTCTTGAGTGGGGAAAAGTTTTTTTTATCTGAGAAAATCTAGGACTTTCTACTACAGCATTTCTGGAATTTATTCTCTAGTTTGATTCCTCATTCCTCAAAAGATAGGATTTTCTGGGCACTTGGACGCATCAGATCACTAATCTGGATTACAGACTGATAGACTAACTACCTGAAAATCTGAAATGACAACTCGACCATCCAATGTAACACCACATTGTAGTGTTATACAAAAAGCTCACCAGGAGCACTTGGGTTTTGTTTCATTCGGTGGGTCATGGGCCATCCAGGAGTTGGGTTGACATCTACAAATCTGTTCACCAAATTGCACCCTGGGATACAGGTCCTAGAAAGAAATTAAAGCATGAATTGTGCAGCATTTCGAGTAACATGATACATCAACAACTTGCAGTTCATCATTTCTCTATTTTCTTATAATGCTTATCCAAGTGTAACGCTAGAACAAGCTAATGGAATTGCTTTAACCTCAATAGCAGTAGAAATCCCTGGGATTGCTGTTATATCACCACCAACAACTTTAAGTGTGAAATCCAGCTTCTTCTGCAGTTGAAACATCGAAGCTGTTAAACTGTCCAGAATATAGCCAGCAAGCAAATATTCTGCAGCTAATGCTGCATGATTTACTGGTAGAAATTCCATACCTTTTCTCGCAGTGAGTAACAGACTGCTCCAAAACATGGAAATGCATCCACCAGAGGCCTAAATATCAACCTGAAAACCCCAGTGAAACCAATATTCTTGACCTAGATAGACAATAACAAGCTCATAAGGAATTCGTAGACAATGTTCATTCTAGTAATTAAAAAACATGCTATAACTCCACCATCCGCAAGGGAAAACAAATGAAGAAGAAGAAGACGAGGAGAAATAGTTATTCATGCTAGCATCACAGACGTAACTAGTGCTACATAATCTAATGGACTTAATAAGCACCCTATTTAAGAAATGGCATGCCCAGTGGGTGTCAGTCTCCTTTTTGATAAACATCTTTAGCATCAAAATGCCCAATTAGTAGGTGCACTACTTCTCATCAAGAAAATTCAACCCAAGTTTTGAAATCCTTTACGAACACAATGGAACTCACAAAAGAAAATTTGTACAATATTAGAAATAAATGACACAATGCCTAAAGCAATGATTAGAGAACAAACAAGAAGAAAAAAGCAAGTTTTAAGTTTTATACAGTTCACAATTTTTTTAAAAAAAAAAAAATTGAATGAAGCTGACTGTCACCAATGATAATGGTAGATGAAGTTCCAATTATTATGTGATCGAAATGAAAAACAAAAATACAAAAAGAATTCATTGTGTGAAAAAACTAATAAAAACAACAGCAACAGCATCATCCTTCTTTATTCATATCGAAACATAAAACAAATTATAGATCACCTGAATTGGTAGTGCTACACCAACTCTCGTCCCAATATCAAGCACAATACTTGGATTCCCATCCCATTGCATCTCCATCTCCAAAGTGATCCCCTCGGTTCCATCTTCAACTAATGTGATTCCTAAAGCATGAAACACAGAATTCATCAGCATTGTCCAAGATGTTCATAAATACAAAAAGAAACAATCGGCATTCAATACAGTTGCTCATCTCCTAGGTTCAGACGATGTTTAAATCAATGCAATACATTATACATTTTCCTGCTTATCCATGAAAAGAAGGAACATCAGAGTCATAGGCAAATATCTAGATAATTAGTCAGAGTTCAAAACAGATAATGAAGGCACAAGTTAGTCAAAGGACTTTTTTTTTCTATTGCCCACTTTTTTGATCAGCCAATGGAGATCGTTAAACACCAGAACACATCAGCACATACGATAGATGCAAGTGCAGAAATTTGGATTAATGTTGTTTTGATTAGTGTACTTGTCAATGGACAATCTAGATTGGCTTTAGGTTTTTATAATCATTTAAAGCTTTTCCTATCCTCATTGAGTTAGGACCTCAGAATTGATAAAGCAATCCTCATTATGTTAGGATTAGGATTCACAATTATCTAGTAATGTAAACAGGAAGGCATGGTATGCATGTAACACAATTTTCAATGATTAAGGGGACATTTGTTTTGATGGAAAGTTGGAGCAAACAGAAAAAACTACTTTCCCAGTCCTGCCAATAGTTACATCTACAATTAATCATTTTTTCATTTCTTTCCATACAATTACCCTATCTATTGTATCTTTATTCTCTTTAATTTTTCATTTCTTTCCATAGAACTACCCTATCTTTTGTATCTTTATTCTCTTTCCTCCCAGTCATTATCCTGACCATATCACATCACTCTCTCGCTTTTCAAAAATTTCTTCATGAAATATTCCCCCACTTTTACAACAAACCGGATGCACACTAAGTGCAATTAGCATATTGCATACTGGTTTTCCAGGCTCTCTTATTCTACTTCTATGTCAAATCCTCAATTCTTCTTCTATATCTTCACTTTTCCTTTCTTATCTCCGTGAAAGGAACCTAATCCGAACTCAGACTCTACTCTCAAGTCTCAACAAGGTTATGCCTACATGAAGAAAGGTGAATTACACAGAAAAATGTACACTTAACACCACACTATCTAAATTTTGAGCCGGAGAACTCAACTTTACTAGCACTACTACACATATTATGTATTCAAAAACACAAATTCAATTCCAAACCTCTTTAAATTGTTAATAATAGAGAGAGAGATCTTCACGTCTATTTATCATGCTTAATCGCAGACTTCCACATCAACCATATTATGATAAACAAATGACGGTATTTTGATTTATTAACTTCATTCTAAAATTGCTAGAAAAAGGGGATTAGCCTACCATAGTAAGAACGTCATGCTAGATTATATGAATCTTTTACTCAAAACGGTTTCAGGAAGCAGCTATGAAAAGAAAAGAAGCAGAGTATTTTTGGTGTTTTTCAAGGGGGCAGGACAGAAATAGAGAAATTTCCTATTGATCAAAACAAGTAGGATGAGTTTATCCTGCCTACTGTGCTCATAGTGAAAATTCCACATTTTGCTCCTGCTTTCATGATACAATAATCATTTGTCACTTCCACGAGTAGCATTCCTTGCATAGGAAAAGGATTCCGAACAAAGACAGGAAGGAGAACAGCTCCTATGCTTTTTAGTTATTCTGTTTTCTTAGAAAATGATGACAACAATATAGATCATGGACACTTTTAGACAATAGGGTTAATGAAATGAAGAAAGCTAGTGTGCAACTTGTCACTTAATCCTAAGGGATGGCTTGTCCCGAAATGTGGCACCAGCATTGTGTACTTTTCCAAAGGATAAGTGGCCAAGATTGTACCATTTGAACTAGCTCAGATGACGTGCACTGCCATTTAGTACAAAATGTGTTGAGCACTCATCCTTCACGCAAAGTGGTCATTCTAACAACACAGTTGTAGTGACAGCAATCACTAGAAGAGACACCTGTCAAGAGACAAGAATGAGGTTCTGCTTCATGCTTCCAAGTGCCAATTGAAAATTGAAGAGAAAATTTTTGACTTAAAACCAGTATGTAATAGATTGTCTGTGCACAATGGCATAACTTCCAATTGCAAAGATGGTTCATAAAGTTTTGGAATGCCAGCTGCCTAAACAATTCAGGCCCCTTTGTAAAGCACAGGCCCAAGGAAAAGGTTGTTTTCAAATATGACCATATATTTACCCATATTTCTAAATATGACCACACATTTTTTATAATGTCATATATGAATACAAATTTTACAACAATTTTCATGTACCGTCGGGCTCCATTTGAAAATGGTAGCTTTACTGCTGGTTTTTAATTCCTAAACTGCACTTGAGCAGTCCTTTAACGCTCTTAGTTAAATCCTTCCTTACCTATGTTTGAGAAGTGAGAATATGGCTAGAATTGAGGCGTTTCCTATCTATTTCCTTTATGGCCAATGATTTAATAAAGCCAGTTGCATAGAATGTCCATGCAGCCCCTTTTTTATCTTAAATTTTTTTATTTCCAAATCTAAGCCATTTATCTTGTTCAAATAAAGAACATTTCAATGTAACCAGCTGTATTGAGTGATTGCTCTTTCTTTATTTGGTTTCATTGTTCTTCCAAATGAAAGGGGCTGCCACCTTTTCTCTTTTGCATTTCATTTTTTCTTTATTTGAAAGGGACTACCACTGCATTTTTAGTTCTGTCATCTTGTAGATTGAATTAGAACAGCAGGCACGCCTGAATACCTTTCTTTCTTGCACAACCAAATGCATTTTGGGCATTTATGGGATATGGCCTTGAAAACATGGGCAAAAAGAAATCAAAATATAAAAAATTAATTAGCATACTTTTGTGTCTGTGATTATGCATGGCATCTAGCTTGAAGGGGACAAGTGGAAAAGGAGGGAGATGGATTAGGATAGCAAGAAATTGGAAAAGAATTTGGGCCTTAGCAAAGGTCATTTGGGAAGGTAGGAATTTTTGTAATGTCCATCTAGACACATCTAATGCAAGGTCATATTTGAAACATAGGAGAAAGTGTGGTCATATTATTAATAGTTTGGTAATATTTAGAAACGGCCCCACTTCTAAGTAACCAAATTACATAGAAGTGGTTTCATGTAACCCCTATTGTTTTTAATATCTTGATACTTAGGGTGTGTTTGGCAATAAGAAAAAAAGTTAAGCTAAAACTTTTCAATCTTCATAACTACCTTATTTTTTAATCATTTTTTCACATATTTCTATACAACTACCCTACTTTTTAATCATTTCTATACAACTACCCATACAACTAACCTATTTATTTTAACTTTATTCTCTTTACTCTTCATCATTAACCTTACCATATCACATCTTTATCTTCAAATTCAAAAACTTCTACACCAAAAAACTTTTTAGCTAAAAGTTTTATCACTTTACAAACACACCCTTAATGAAAAAAATGCTCAATTAGTCAATATCATTTGTTTAGCCAGGAGACAAAGTACCGTCAAGATCAAGTATGTACATAGGCCACATTTGTCGAAAATAGATATTCATGCATAAATTATGAAAAAGCTTAGATCCATCTATATATATATATTAAAATATAATGATATTTTGTAGAATCTTTTATCCACATATTATTGATTTTTAGATGGTTTAAACGTTGAAAATGCAATTTTAAAATTGATATTTAGCATTAAATTTACAGATTATTAGAGGGGGCCCATACATAGCAACATTAGACAAAAAAAAAGAGTTTCTATGATAATATAAATTATACTAAACATAGTAGATTGAGTGAATTTTTCATTATGAATCAAGATATTAAAAATAGGAGTTATATAAAAGAGGGTCATAGAAGCAAAGCCCATTTAGAAATATGGGTAAAATATGAGATCATATTTGAAAATAATCCAAGGAAAAACATTCTCACCATTTCAAAATAATGTTAAAAAGTATATTTTTAAAAAATTCATGCAAGTGCCAGTCTAACACATTTGAGAACTGAATTTGTGGGTGGACCATGCCATGGTGATTCCTCACACAATCAATCAGCTAAACTTCAGTTATACTGAAAATTTCAACATTCAGTGTTGGTGAACAAAATCATTCGAAAATTTGGCAAAATGTATATGCCTATTGAGGAATTTTCAAAATCATACATAGCACACTCCTTATATAAGAACCCAAACTTATACTGGTTATATGGAAATTCTGGAATCAGTAGTGTCCATTGATGCATAAATGGTAAACATAGAGATGTTGAAAGACTCAAGGACACTATATTGTCAAATGTCTACACAAGAGAACATGAAACCTCCTCGCAGATTTCAGCTTCCTTGACCAACCTGTGAATTGTGGAGCAACAGTTCCAAGGGTAAGCTTTGAAAACTTCAGAGAAGATAAGATCATAGGTCTGTATTGTTCAAGGACCGGCTCGACAGAAGTCTTAATCAGCTCTGATGCTGCCTGCATCATCATTATATGCAGATAATCAGGACTTAAAAAATCACTACAAATCTAGACATTTTTGAATCCAACAGAGTTCTTTATGCAGGGCATGAAGAAACTTTCATAAATTAGAATTTACTTTGTTTAGGGTTCATATTTTGGAAGTTTTTATTATTTTAAGGATTTTGTATTGTTAGATGAAATAATGGTTTAGATTATTTTAGGTTGTTTGTTTCTATTTTTACTTATTTCTTATCCCACAAGTTTACTTGTCATACAAGTTGCTTAGTTCATAAGTTTGCTCGTTGTATAGAGTTTCGTTTCTTTGTTGCTTAAGTTATCTTTTTTTATAAATAAAGTTATTTGAGTTCTATGAAAGACAGTTTATTTTAATAATTGAATGAGATCTTTGTTTCCTTAAAATTCTCTTCTTCTCTTCTTCTTCTTCTACTTATCCTACATCTTCTCTTCTCTTTTAAGTCTTTCTGTCTTTTTTCTCTACTATTTATCTGTGATTTCTCTCCTCTCTTCTCTTCTAACCCTAATGAGAGTATCTTCCCTCTCTCATCCAAAGTCTTCCCTTATTATTGATTTAGGGAATCCTGTCCTGCATCGGTTCTACACCTCCATGAATAATACAGAGCATGAGCACCAAATCATCAACAAAAGGATTGCTGTATAATCCAATCAGTGCAGAATGGCAAAACCAGTCAAATCATACCTCATTCACAAACGGCCATATCTTTGTCAATTCAAGATTAAGCCAATTCAACTGTAAGTTAAAAGAAAAATAATATTAGTATTCATGGAAACATAAGCATAAGGAAAAGCACAAAATCAAAAGAAAATGCTAATTACTCAACTTCTGGCGCTGAGAGAAAACAACCCATGAAGGGTAAAAGTCAGGTGGAAAAATCTTCCTTGAGTCCTGAACTGTAATCTTTGAAAAAGAAGCCACTGTCTTTGCCTGGAAGAAACATGTAGTTTGCTCTGAGTTCAGAATCAAAGTTGCAGAAATTTGATAAAATCTGAAAGTATTTGTTGTCGATCATATGAACTTCCGGAAGATCTTTGTGCTGATCCCATACCCACATATTCCTGAAATCCATTTCCTCAGCCTATAGTTCAGATGAAAACTGACGCCATCATCAGCTTTTTCAACTGACCAATTTGCATGCCATTGAAGGGCAATATTGTCCTCAGTTTGAATTAATGCATCCATCAGAATAATTGAGTAGTACTGTAATACTCAAATCATCCATGAAATACTTTGAGTTAGCACTTTCAACATATGAGAAATGCATATTTGGGTTTGGGCTCTGATTCTATGGAAGTGGGTCCATGTAACCCCTTCCAATTAAAGTTTTTGATGTTTGATGGAAAATCCAATCCATTTATTGTATTTAAAATTATTTGTTTAGCTAGGAGACCAATTTCATCCAAATCAAGTATGTGCATGAGCCACATTTGTTGAAAAATATATACTCATATGTAAATTATGAAAAATGTTTAGATTTATTCACATATATATATTAGAATGTAATAACATTTTATAGAATCCTTTATCCACATAGTAATGATATTTTAAATAGTTTAGATGTTAAAAATACAACTTTAAAATTGATACTTAACATTAAACTATTTTATCATGTTGATTTTATACATTTTTAGATGGAGCCCATCCATAGTGATATTAGATAAATAAGGAAGTTTTCATAATAATATAAATAATGCTAAATACAATAGACGAAGTGGATTTTTCATCAACCATTAAAATATTAAAAATGAAAGAGGTTACACAGAAGCAAAGCTCTTTTGGCTCAATAGTTATAGATCAGCATTCAATCGTTTTCCCTTACAACAGTTCATTATTTCGCTTGCATCTTCTGTAACATTACCAACTTTAAGGAAACTTTTAATAATGCCATGCTTTTTCTTTCAACTATAGGGTCAAAATTTTTTCCTTTTGGCTCAATAGTTATAGATCAGAATTCAATCCTTTTCCTTACAATGGTTCATTATTTCACTAGCATCTTCTGTAACATTACCAACTTTAATGAAACTTTCCATAATGCCAAGCTTTTCTTTCAACCATAGGCCCAAAATTTTTTCCTTTTCTTTACCCATTTCTCGACTAGTCTTTAGCTAGTACCCAGTCATGACCTCTTAACAATTGAGGGGAGGCCAGCTCCTCTGTGTGGTCAAAATTGCATCCGGGATGCTGGAATCCTCCTATTCCACAATGGCAGCATGTGCAGAATTCCACACTTCTGTCATTCCTTCCCATTTGAACATTTCAGGTCAGCCACCAGGCACCATATTTGAAGACCTCATCCATTTTTTTTTTTTTTTTATTCAAACAAACTCGGCCTCTAGCAACTAAATTAGTTCATACCAAAGAAGCACAGGAACCTAGAATCATTGAGCAATTTGGGGCAGTCATCAAATACTTCTAAGCAGGCCAAAGCTACAGCTGCAGAAGTGGCTTAGTTCTGCATGTCGATGGACTCACCTGATTATTTGACCAACTCTACCCCTTCAACTGGAAGGTCAGCCCAATTAGAGGAGAACCCATCTTAATTTTCTTAATGGTGGCTGCTAGCGAATTCTTTTATAAGAGAATTTCTCGGATAAACCAATACGTTGCCTTCAGATACTACCAATCCCCACCAGAATTGAAAGGCTGGCCAAATTTTCCTTAGTGTACCATCTATCGTTGAAAATACCACCACCCAAATGAAAATTAGCCCACCACTAACCGTATAACACATTTGTCAACACAAATGATTGGGTAATTTCAGACAAGATATCTGGATGAGCAGGTTTAAATAATCTCATTCCGATCCCAGCAAGCGGGAAAAAAAAAAAGATGCGCACAAGGATGATCTGGATTGTGAAAAAACCTCGTCCAGAGCCAACGGATTGACGGTCTGGATTATAGTGAAGGCAAGCCCAGAGAGATAGGAGACAACAAACCAATCATTTTTTGTGATATCTCTTAAATAAATTTCTCCAAACAACAGAAAATAAATACCATGGCATGACGAACTACGAAAGATATCGTAACAAGAATTCACACATTCGTAGCGGCAAAAGGAAAGACAGCTTACCAGGTCGCTCCGGCTCCTCGATCGCAAATTCTCCGAATAAGCAAAAGCAAACACAATTCCAACGCCGAATGCTATCCCCAGAACAAGTCCCAAGAAGAACGACATATTGTCGAACACCCGGCTAACAAGCAGCGCACAAAAACAAAAAATCTCTAAAATTCCACAGACCCCACCGATGTCGTGACGCGCTCAGTTGTAGAGCTTGCCGTAATTAGCCGTAGTTGGAAGACGAAGCGTCCAAGCTAATCACGCTTGACAGATGCTCGACCATTTGTCTATCGATGCCCCGGGGAGAACTTCCGAAACAAGAGAGCACGAGATTAGAAGAAACGGATCTAGTTCCAAAGCGGAAGGCGTAATGGACGAAAGAACCAAACGGTAAATCTCGCTTCTCCGTCGCTATCTCTTCCTTGTCTCCGAAGACGTTGCGGAAGAAGAAAAAGAAGAAGAAGAAAAGAAGAGCTGCTGCGGCCGTTGCTTGCTTCGATTCGTCGCATCAATCATGATTTGTCGACGCCGACACATGACAATGAAAGAAGGGACGCCAGATAACGAGAAGCCTCTCCGATGCCCGTGTGGTTACCGGCCACGCGTGCAACGCGTAGAGGCCGTTGCTCCTATGGGCCCGCCCTGATTTGACCTGATGAACAGACAACTTGCCGATGCTCGCGGCCTTTGCTTTGGACCGACCGCAAATCTCTCGTCACGCGGCAGCGTGTTCCCATCTCTTTGGCCTAGGGAAAGAAAATGAAAACGAAGTTGGCGTTTGCACGGAACATGTACTGATAAAGTGATAACACTTTTTTTTTTCCTTCTTTTCCCAAACATATTCACGTCTGAACCAAATCTCGACCGTAACATTTAATTCATGATGGTAAAAAAAAAAGTTTCAAGTATCCTCATGCAAAATTTCAATGCGTCTTGCTGCAGAACTTATTTTTATAATATTTTTTTGAAATTTTTTATAAAACCGTTAATCTAAATTTATTTAAAAAAGTATATTTAATTTATAATATTTATTATATAAACTAAGTTCTACAAAAAAAATTTTAAGTAGAGGATTTTAGTCATTTTTAAATTATTAAAATATCTCTATTTTTTAAAAAACCAAAAAATATTTATCTCCAAAAATAGTAAATTTTTTTATAAAAATATAAAAATAGATTTTTCACCCTAATATATTGAATGCACTGAAATATTCCTTAAAAGAATATACATATGTATGTAATGTAATATATACTATCACTCTCGTTCCTTCTAATAGACCATTTGTTAGATTTTCAAAAATGCCTAAAATATCCTTGTTATGCTTTTGCAAATATACTTATTGCGTTAATAATAATTCTAAATATGCTCACAATATTTTAAAATTATAAAATATACCTACTACATTTGCATTTAATTCTAAAAGTACTTATCTAATGTTATCAAACATTTTTAACTAATAAATGAAATTAGTAATATGCGCGTGAGTTGCATTGAATCTAAACCATGGGTTTGCATCACTCCCCCTAAGTACAATAGCCTAATTATGATGGTTTTGATGATAAACAAAAGGACTTACCAATATTTAATTGAGTAAATTTCTAAATACTTCCTCCTGTATGTGTGTTTCGAAATAAAAATATCATAGATGTAACATTTATAAACATTTATTTCAAAATCTTTAGAAGATGAAATCTTAGAGAAGCTAAACTAATTAGAAATTGAAATGTGTGAATGTTTTCGAACTAAAACTCAAAATTTTAACTGCTTTCTCAAAACCAAAAATTAAAATTCTTAAATTTATATTCCAAAGGTATCTCACACCAAATTTCATTAAATTTGAAATTGTTGAAGTTAAGATACCAAGTTGCAGAGGATGTATTCAGAAAATATCTGAAGTCTAATTTCAAGTTCTACAAAAGAAGCAAGATAGGAATGAAACAAAAATAATATGGCTTAATTTTGTGAGTCAAATTCAAATTTTCTAAGAGCTCCTTTAGACAAATTGAAATTTTGAAAGTTTAATTGGACTATCAAAAAACGTTCACTACAAGTTTTCGTGAAGATTGTAGACAAAAACGAAAAATAACTGAGCTTGCAGAAGATGTTGTAAAACAGGAGCCCAAATTCAAATGACAATGCAACAACTAAAAATGCTTTTAATGTGAATCGCGTTGAACCACTACTATAGCAGTATTTCTAAGTATCTTAAAACATATAAAAAGCATTACTAAGGCAATGAGTGTATCCAAAATATCTACGATCCTATGAAAGAAATTACAAATCCTCATTAAAAATTTCAACAATCACATTAAGAATTTATTTGTACTAGGACAGCATTTAGAGCTTTGATATTCGATCTTCGCAACATCTCTTGGAGTTAAATCAACACTAACATAGTAACCATCACTCATATTGCATTTGCTTTTCGTTAGTGTACAAATTTGCTTACTTAGAAGCATTCATTGTACGTGTTTCTTTTTATAATTAAAACAGTTTTGTGCTTTTGTGGTGATATTTAAGCTAGATTGTATGAGTTGTTAGTGAACTTGTAAAACTAATAGAACAATATATTTAGATTTAGTACGGTGGAATCTTTGGGTGCGATCATATATTTAACTTTTTTTCACTTTTACTTTTTTACGGGATAATTCTAAATATATTCACGACTTTTGAGTATAATGTCTGTTATACCCACTACTTTTGATAAATTCTTTCGTATTTTTCTCTCATACAGATGCCATAGGCACAGCCGGCGGTCAAAAATTAAAATGTCTAAAGTGCCCTTAGAGCTTTCCTCTTTCCTCAACCCGGTGCCTCTGCTTGGCAGAACTAGTTCAATTATTTTTTTATATGTTTTTTAAATTCTTTTTATATAAATATTAATCTAAGTATATTTAACATGTACATAAATTTTTATTATTTTTGAAAAATTTTAGATATTTTTAAAATTTTTAAAAATCAATGATACTTTTAGTAATTTAAAATTTCTAAAACATCAATGGTTTTTAAAAATTCAAAAAAAATATCTAAAAATCTTAAAAAATAGTATAAATTGATACACATGTTAAATACACTTAGATTAATAGTTTCATCAAAAAATTTAAAAAAAAAATAAAAAAATAAATTTTAAAGCAAAGTGCATTAATATTTCAATGCACAGGGCATTGAAACATCGTCCCTGCTTGGCCACTTAGTTATGGTTTCAATGTTAATTAGCTAGATTTGAACTTGGAACTTTGAATCGTCAGCAAAACGTTCAAATCCAATGCAGCCGTATTTGAACGAGTAAAATTAACACGCGTGCGAGATTTGAACTATGAACTCTAAATCCGTGCTCGACATTTTTTTTTTCTTTTTTTCACCTTCCTTGTACTCACCGGTCTTTTTCCGATGGAGACGTTCTCATTTTGGGAACCACGCCTGCGTCATTTTCACCTATTTCGTCAACAACCATTCATGGCACGTTTGTTAACCTGCAAGTGAAGTGTGGGAACTATGAAAAAATTACGAAATTTAGTTTTTAAGGTCAATAATTGCTCTATTAATCATATTATTTTTTCTACTTTTATTCTTATATTCTAATCATTTTCTCAACCAAGTATATACAATAAATTTATTTCTTCCAACTATACCCTTATCATTTTCTATCAGTTACATATTTCTCAAAATATTTTCTTTTCTATTTCACACAATTTTCCACAGTCCCACAATTTTATACATTATCAAACGTTCCCTTATTTTTTATACGATTCATCATGTCATTTGCTAGTTGTTGTGGTCCACATTTCACAAAACCTGATTTTATACATCATTTTATAATAAATCGATTATCTACATCATCATGTCTTTTAGGTATAAATACATTATTCATTTATTTTATTTTTATCTTTTTTGAGTTTTTTCATAGACACTTAATTCATATATCAAAATTTGCATTTTACAATATTTTATATATTTATTATAATTTTAAAAATGAACAATTTCAGAGGCATTTATTTCATTTTTCACTTCTCAAAAACTTAATATTAAAAATATAAATAAATATATAAAAGTATTATAAAATGACAAAACTTGTTGAATGTCTTGAATATACTTAGAAAAATATATTTATAAAGAACAAGAAAAATATAATTAATTGTAAAAATAAATAAATAATATATTTTAATCTAAAATACATCATAACTAATATCATCTGGCTACCATTTTATAATCATTCTAAGCTTTAGTGAAAACAATTGCAATTGAAAAATATAACACGGGAAATCCTGATGGCAGACATGAAGGATCAAATCAGAATGATTCAAAGGGAAAAAAACCCATAGCACAAAAAAATGGAACATCTTTTGCATTTTTTGACATATTATTGTTGTATTTATATATCTATTTTGTGGAACTCCAAATTTTATGATCATGTATGAAACCCTAAGGTCATGAACACTAGGTAATATATTGACTTTTATATAAAATAAATATATGATTTCCGTAATATATGGAATTGAAGGATCAAATAATTAATTTAATAAATACTAAACATGAAAAGTAATCATGTGATTAATATAAAATGATAAGTTAATCACCTTGGATTAACTTAATCACAAAAGACAAAAAAGGAAGCTTCTCACAATAGGACAAAATAAGAGTAGAGACAAAAATGGAACTTAATTGAAAGTTATATTTAGAATTTATAAGGAAATAAAGGGTAATTTATGATTTCATAAAGATTAGATATGAAAATAAATTTTTATAAATTTTTCGGGAAGGAATTTTAAAATTCCGAATTATACAAATTAAAATTGTTTAAATTTATGGAACTTATGGAAAAATAAAAATAAATGAAATTTTTTTTAACAATTAGGAGCTCTAATTAAGGGTTTATATTCATCCTTATTATTTTCATTAGATCTAAGCATATATAACTCGGATGAACAGGAGAATTTAATAGAAAGTACTAAATTATATGCTTTCTAATCTAGACGGATCAGATTATGAAAAATAGTTTAATAAATTAACTAACTTGAGTGCATTAGAAAGCGTGCTAAAGGCATAAACTTACGTCACAACCAATTACATTGATATTTTATTTTTTTATTTTACATATTTTCTTAGTTAATTAATATCTTAATGTATATAAGGCTATTTGAGATGAAATTTTAGAAGCAAGCCTATTTTAATATACCCTACATAATGAATGGATTAAATTTTGAAAAACATGTTTACAAGTTTTTAAAATAAAATTTTATGACAAAATATGATTTTAATTAAGTTAAAATATGTACTTCGCTCCAATTGAGGTGAAATTTTATGGGTAAGCCTATTTTAATATGCCCAATTTAATGAAGAAATGAAATTTTGGAAAACATGTTTCCAAGATTTTAAAAAGAGATTTTTATCCAAATATGAATTAGTTAATTAAAATAAAATAGAAATATTTTTCAAAATTCTAAAAGGTGTATTTTGTGAGAAATTGTATATATATTAATAAAAAAAATTTCGTAATTATAAGTGTGTATGTAGGCAGTTATAATTTAATTTGTTAATGTTAAAATTGACAATTTAAAAAAAAAAAAGCAAAAACAAAAACAAAAACAAGCGCAGTAAAAAGGAGTGCCCGGTGCATGAAATAATTGTTGTAAATAGAGAAAAGCAACAGGTGGAAAATTTTTAACGGTAACCTTTGTTGGTCCCGAGTTAATGGCTAAACCCAAGAGGGGAGGGGTGAATTGGGTTCTTTTAAAAAATAATCTTCTTTCGTAAATCATAAACTCTTAACCCCTTGAAAATTTAATCCCCTTTGAAAGCAAATGAAGAGCAAATAAGATAAAGCAGTAAAAATAAATAGAACACAAGATTTATAGTGGTTCGGGCAAACCTTCCCTACTCCACTCTTCCAAGCTCACACTCCGTTGTGACTTGGGTTCCACTATGTATTCCTCGAATATACTTAGAGTCACTGCTCTCTTCTAGATTCCAGCTCTAGGGGGCATAAGCAAACACTTACACAAGTAGGTGATGAGTCTCACTCCAATCACACCCTACTTTGCATACACTTGATCTTAGCTACTCAAGCTAAATCAAGATTTATACAACAAGACTTTGAAAAAGAAAAGCTACACTTTACAATGATGTGTAGACAAGTTTGAGCTCGAGGAAGAATTCAGAAGCAGCTTGGATGATTCTTGATGAAGCGGCTTGCAACCTGAAGCTCTCTTCTTCCTTAGAATGTATATGGACCACTCAAAAATGGAGAAAAGCAAATAGGATTCCTCTCTAGCACTTCTTCTCTCTCTTTGGACCTTGTAGAGTATATCGTAGTGTCTTGTAATGTTCTTGTGTGTATTCACGTTCATTTGAGGGTCCTTATATAGAAAGAGAAGGATTTGAACGTTGTAGAGGTGGTTGGCGCGCAATAAATGAACTCCAACGTTCGAAAATTCGAACGTTATACCCGAGTCGAAGATGGAGTCGACTTGGCCTGCGACTTGGCTTTCCAAGTCGCACCTGGAGTCGACCTCGTTTGCAACTCCAGTTCTTCAGATTTCCAAGTCCGAGTCTTGGGTCGACTTGGCTTTCAGACTTCAACTCAAGTCGATCCTGGAGTCGACTTGGGTTGCGACTTGGCGTGGTCTTTTGCAAAAACGCCTTGATCTTCTTGAATTGGCTTGAACCTTGTAAAATTGGTCTTCATGACTTGGGTATTGCTTCATTTGGAATTAGCTTTGGACTTGATAGACTTGATTTGAACTTTGAATATGAATCTTAGCTTTTGATCTTCAAGAAACTTCAGTTGCTTTTTGAGAATGGACTTTGCATCTTATTTGGATTTGATAAAGTCCAAATGGATCCTTGGAATAAGCTTGAAACTTCAATCTTCAAGTCTGAACTCCTCAAGTCGAAGTTGGAGACGACCTCGTCTGCGACTTCGCCTAAGTCGCACCTGGAGTCGACTTCGCCTGCGACTTCGCCATGTCCGTTTCCACTTTTTCAACTCTGGACATTTTTTGACGTTTGAAGTCGATGCTGGAGTCGACTTCGTCTGCGACTTGACTTCCCAAGTCGCTCGTGGAGTCGACTTGGTCTGCGACTTCACTTGCTTATCTTCTATTTTCAATGCTATCCACCTTTTGCCATTTGAAGTTGCTTGTGAAGTCGACTTAGGTATCGACTTCACCCCAAGTCGAAGTCCAAGTCGACTTGGTAGTCGACTTGACTTCTTTGCTTTCCTTAAACACTTGGCAAACTCATTAGTATACTTTATATACTCAAATTAGTCTTTGTTTAATCATCAAAACTTATGCTTTGGTCAATTTGTTTTGTTTTGAACATTGTTTCCAACAACCTTGGGTTAGAATCAATTAACTATGGTAAACCGATCAATATATAATATAAAAAGGAGCATATGATCAGTTTTGCATTCAACGTCAATTTCGCTAGCCAACAGAAGCAAGCAACGGAAGCAATGCTCCAAGTATTTCAAACAGGTTCTTATCCATTTTTAATTTCTTCACGACGGCATTTTTATTTTAATTCAGTTTTCAATTTAGGTTCTGAAATAAACATATATGGACGTTTAATGACAGACTTTATGTACTAATTGTTTTAATTTTGAAATTCATAAGGTAAAAGTAAAAAAAAAAAAAAAACTGCTGACGTTAATATGATTCATGTATATACTATTTTGATTTTCAATTCATAACTTGTCAAACGTTAATATGATTTCTGATTAATTTAAATAACCTGCTGCAAAATATTTCATCTGAACAGGTTTATATATATATATATATACCATATTTGGTTTTGAATTTCATAAAATCAAAAATTTTATAGTCTGAACGTTAACTTAATTCAGTTTTGATTTCATAATCTTAGAAATTCTATCATGGAAAAAAATTATGATTTAATAACTGTTTAAAATGATACAATTTGAATTACCATCAAAATAATAGGTTAATCTTGAATTGTTGTTTTAAATCTGAAAGTTATGTGATATTAGAAACCAAAATATGAATGAGATGGCAAAAAAAGGCGTTTAGCCATGAAATTTTTTTACAAGCTTAGTATATAATCATTAAGGAACGACCAAATTTTAAACTTAAAATATTAAGCATGTTGCAAATTAAAAATCCGAGAAGATTAACTTAAATAGGGTAAAACGGGTGACAAGATCAGCTGTAGTAAATGATTTTTCATAATTTTTTTAGATGGATTTTTTATCTGAAATTTTTATATGATGTATAAAATATCATGATTATCATTTTAAAAAAAATCAAATATGATTTTTGGATGAAATAAGTATGGTTTAAAAATAACGTGATTAGGGCTGTTCCTAATTTTATAACACTGTCCAGCACAGTGAAAATATCAAAATAAATATATAATGTTAATATTTCTTGCTGAAATTTTTATGAGTGCTAATTCATGTAGTTATTGATGTATTACAGAAATTTCAGAGTTAAATACATTTATTTGATTATAAATCAACATTTAGAGAAATCAGTACACCTGATTTCAGAAAATGTGGACAGTTTGAGAAATAATCAAAAATAAATATGAAAACTAAGTGAAAGTGATCCAAATTAATATATATGTTAGAAAAGAGTGTAATAAAGTATTAGGGATATCAAATTAATGCTATTATATGTATATGGAATTAATAAATAAATAAGAAGATGGAACATAGTGAAAAGAGAAGGGCTGTTTTGGAATTTAATACAAAGTTTCAGAAATTTTAAATGAGAATTATGATTATGTTGATCATGGTATGTTATGGAATATATTATAGGAATTAAAATAATTTTGTTAAGTCAAATTTATGCTTAAAACATGAATTAAGGAACCTTATACACATATGTGTATAAGTGGCTAAAATGATTTATTTAGCTCAGATAATCATGATTAATTCAAAATGCATGAATTATCTCATGATGTACTAAACAAGAGTTATGTCATGACATTTTTTTATTTTAAAAAAAATGCCAAATTTTGAAACCCATGAATAGTGCCAAACACGCTACAATAACCCACGTGAACAATAATTAGGAACAGTGATCATGAACGATAATCATGAATAGTAAACAGAGTGATTTGGGCAGAAATAAGATTGATATTTATAAGGATGTATGAATGGAATTTTTAAATATTTTCGGGATAAAAATCCATATGTGAAAATAGAGACCAAATTAACCTCTATGAGAGTTATGAAGGAAAATAAAGTGATTATGACATATGCATGGGTTAGAAACCCTAAGATGAATTCAAATTTAATAATAGAAATGTGCAAGCATGAAATATTATGTCTATATGAGAAAAATGATTCTTTTCATTTGCATAGGAAAGGAAATAGGTACAAGTGAAAGATACAAGTTGACTACACAGGTAAGCAAGCAACCCTTTGAAAATATAATTTTATACGACTTTACTTTACAATCTTAAATTGTTTTTGAAATTGCTTCGTTAAAAGCAAATCCTTTTAATGTTGAAAAATATTGAAATGCAAAAGCTGAAAAGGTTGTGTTGAAAGGAAAATAAGATTTTAAAATGATATTTGAAATAAATGTTTTAGAATAGTTTTATTACAAGGTTTTGAAGTATTTTAATGATATGTTTCAAAGGTTCTCTAAATATTGGATTATTTTGGAATTTCCAAAATCTATTGTTCGAGAAAGATTTAAGGAAGGCCAAAACGATAAATTAATTTGAAAAATGATTTGAGTAATGTTCAAAGGATTATACAAGTCTATCACATATAGAAATGAATAATAAAACAGGTGGATAAAAGTATATGACATTAGATGAAAGCATGTACTTGCATGTCCTTTGATCATAAAAACCCATAAATCGGAAAAGCATTTGTAAGAAAAATCTTTTAGTTTCAAATATTTTTAAAGACGTTTTATTGTTCAAAAATTATTTACAAAAACGGTTAGAAAATATTGTTATTTTAAATGTTTTCCTTGACTACTTCAAATGATTTATTAAACATAAATGTTTTAAGGTTGGTCATCCTTACAAAACGTTTTGAGTATAGAACTTGTTAACATGGGTTAAGCCCAGTTTCCAAGATTTGAAAGGAATACAGGTTGAGGTCTGTAGTATTTTACGAAAGCATACTAGCATCAAGTTTTCAGAAAAAGGACACAGACTGTGGTCTGTGGTTTTTATAAAATCATGTTAGCATGCGAATGTAATGGAAAAGTGTGCACAAGGATTATGTACTAGGTCTACTGTAGAGGATATGCAAGCCGGACGCGGTTGCAAATTGGGCCCCCTTTGCATAGGCCGAGTCGCTTGAATAAAGCTAAATGCCGGCGGCGCCCTCCCTGAAATGGGAGATGAACACAGATAGTCGCCTGGCTCGCGGGCTATCACCTGGAAGGGTTTCTCTCCTAAGGAAGGATGATCACTTGATAAGTGTCACCTACCAGATGGACAGAGACGTATTACATGTTGCATTTGCTTAAAAAGGGTTTTATGAAAAGTATTTTAGGACATGAGAATGTCCTATGAGAAAAGGAGCTTCAATGAAAATGTTTTAGAACATAAATATGTCTATGGAAAAAGAATTTATATGTCAAGTTTTACAAGCATATGTTTGCCATGAATTGGGATTATGAAATGTTTATGAAATGTACTTATGAAAAGATTTTCTCCAATTGCTAGTCGAACGCTTGTTAAGTGTCTACTACTAAAAGGTGAGAAATGCATTTAAAATGAAAAATGCTTGCTTATTGAGTTTCGACTCATGTTTTGTTTTCCCCAACCATAGACAAGTACCGCACAGGCCACGCAGGAAAGGAAAAGAGTATGAAGAAAACTTTTCAACAAACTGGTCTGTATATGGTATGAATGATTATATGGAATTTTCAAAATATGTATGTATGAAATATTTAGATTGAAAGAACTTATGATGTAGATAAGTCAGTTATTATGATATGAATAATATATATGAAATTAATGTCAAGAATATGTTCATATATGATGATATGATGTTATTATGAGTATCATGCGTAAAGTTGATGACAAGTGTTTGTTATGTGATGAAAAACAATGAAAAAGAATGAAAAAAAAATTTGGACGAGATCCAATTTAAAAATCTCGCCGTGTGATCAGGGCAATAATCCTGAGTCACGTTTACCAATCAATAAAGATCCCGGAGTAAGACATCTAGGCACCCGGGTCGGGGCGCCACATATTTTGACCTATAAATTCAATATCTAAGCCTTCTTCCTAAGATAATAAATTGCTAATAAGCAACAATTTAATACTCAATGTAAGCATTGAGGCTTCATGTTTATCCTTAGTTTTTAATTTTAAAAAATTTATATATTTTTGATAATATTCATATCTTACATTATCTCAATTAACATTACAAAAAACCCTTAAGACATTTTTACAATATTCAAACATCAATCTACCACCATCTTAATATTTTCTAATATCTCAAACCGTGGACACTCCACCATCTTAATATTTTCTAATATCTCGAACCGTGGACACTCCCCGTGGAATTGCTAGAGAGAATACGAAATGAGACCACGAAGATTCGAAAGGGAGGCACAATTGAACTGATGAAAGGTCCTTACCATTGAAGTAATGCCTCACTGGCTAAAATATATATTTAAATCTAAACTATTTATATATTTAACACATGATCATGTTTTACCGTGCTATTAAACATAATTTTAGTTAGAAACTCATATGTTGTTTTTACAATAACTATTAAATGGTTTGTTTGGTAAATTTAAAAACTCTTGCTATTTTGGAAAATTTTTCATTGGACAGGGGTGTATGAGAAAACCTGTCATTTCCCTGGCTTATCCAAATTGAATTTCTACCTGCTAATATACAACAGTCGTACCTAAGTCCTATTGCATGCGTGGAATCTGATGCCAAGAAGATGGAATTCTCAAATGACCGCTAACACATGGGGTTCCGACTACTCTAAATTCTTATATGGTCATTAGAAATGGATGGTCAACATCAAGTTTCCGTGGGGGTTGGGCGGGCACATTTAAATCGCATGCTCCCAGCTCGTACAATGCCCATGAATACGCCGCTACCTTTTTTGGTCAAAGCTCAATTAGTGGGAGGAATATTTTAGGTGTGTTTGTTAACAAGTAAAAGTAGTCAATTAAAATTTTTCAATTTAAAATTTTTCACTCTCCACAACTACCTTATTTTTAATTATTTCTTCATATTTTTTTATACAACTACCCTACTTTTCAATCATTTCTACACAACTACCAACACAAACTAACCTATCTATTTTAATTTTATCCTATTTATTCATCATTATTACCCCTATCATATTACATCATGACAACTTCTACTCTCTACAACTTTTCATCAAAAGTTTTATCAATTCCCAAACACACCTTTTACCATAAAAAATTGTCCAAAAGTTTTGCTTTTATCTGTCCAACCAGTCCAAAATTTAAGGTGTGTCCGGGAATGAAAAGTTTTAAAAAATAAAAATTGTTAAATGATGTGATATAATAGAGGTAATAATGATTAGTAAAGATGATAAAATTAAAATAGATAGGTTAGTTGTGTTGGTAGTTGTGTAAAAATGATTAAAAAGTAGGATAGTTATATAGGAAAATGTGAAAAAATAATTAAAAAACATGATAATTGTGGAGAGTGAAAAGTTTTAGATTAATAAGTTTTAACTTGACATTTTTTAACCATTGCTAAACATATCCTTAAAAAAAAAAGTCTTCTTGGTAGTGGTAGTCTGGGTGAACAAATGCACCGTCTACCTCACCTAAAAAAATTTATTTATAGCATTTTTTTACTTTTTTCTTTATACACTTATTTGTTTAAGTATATTTAATATATAAACTAAGTTTTACCATTTTCGGATATGTGTATATTTTTTTTTACAATTTTTAAAAATAGGGATATTTTAAATACATATATACATAGATGTTTAAAATTTTCAAAATATATATAGACATATCCAAAAATGATGAATTTTAATTTATACATTAAATACACTTAGATAAACAGGTGTACGAGAAAAAATAAAAAAAAAGTGGTTGTAAATGGGTTATTTAAGGTTAGCTAAGTAGGACATTTGCTTAACCTAGGTTAATAAAATCATTCTTCATTTTAAAAATGTATAATATCAATATAATGTATAAAAGTTTTCAATAATATAATTTTTAGAAGACAAATAAATAAACATGAATAAATATCATTTTAAATTATTTTAAAATTTAAAATAAAAGTAAATATGGAACCTCCATGCTTATGATAAGTTTTAAACCATTATCCTCTAATTCAATAAATGAAACTAATTACAATGGGTAAATTTTGATTTTGATTTTAATTTTATCATCAAAATGAGACTTTGATACTCATTTAATCATAGTACACCTTAAACTAGGGTGCAACATGTTGCCCATTTATAATTAGTCAAAGTTACAAGATTCATTTTGCATTTTTTTCAATAAAGTAGTAACGGATAACGAATATAAAAAAAACAAAAGAGTGGTTGGCTGATATTTGTCCCCTACCATATGCGACAGTGGTGGATGGTTTTCCAAAGATCTCATATTCTCGTAAGTGTCCAATTTCTGCGGGCTATGTTAAAAAAAAATTTATGGACAGAAATTAGTGATATGGAATATTCTCACAACTAAATTTCGGTGATTTTTAAGCAAATTAACTTATAAAATAACTGATTTATCCCATGTTTAGTAAAAATGATTTCCTTTCGAACCTTAATTAATTATCGAAGTTCATGAAGAAAGAGGTAATTGGAAAGGTTGAAAGAAATAACATGATACTGGAAAATTTCCACTTCTCCAGAGCATAGAGTTTATTTTTATTATATATATTTGTAGCAAAAGATCCATTCATTCTTGTAAGATGCGCATGAGTCACCGAAATATTCCAAGCTTGTATTATTTAAAAGCTTTATCCATTCACGCAGAAGTGATAGATCACCAAACTATGACACGTTAACCAAAATAGTATGGGTATTTGCATTTCTACCCCCCATCTTTTGCGAATTTGCAATTTCTGTCCATAACTATAAACTTTTAAAAGATCCCTTCGCTTATGAACTTGCAAAAATACTGCACCGTTGTTAGCTAGTCTTCTTTTTTTTTTTTTTGAGAGAAAAGTAAGTTTGACATTTTCGGAGTTTTTGATCAATCAATTTGACTAAATTTCATGAATCACCACATCATATATTAATATCTTTAGATTATGCCCAATTTCATCTTGATTTTAGTAGACCATAGGATAAAACTAATTTCCAAAATAAAAAAAATTATTAGGGGAATGTTTGGGTAGTGATAAACTTTTGGATGGAAAGTTGATAGTATAAAAGTTTTTTATTAGAAGAAAATAATACGATATGATAAGAAATTAAAAAAAATTAAAATAGATACATTAGTTGTATGAGTGATTGTATAGAAAAGTAAAGTAGTTATATAGAAAAATGTAAATGAATGATTAAAAAATAAGATAGTTATGGAGAGTGAAAAGTTTTATATTGAAAATTTTTAGCTTGACATTTTTTCTTATTGCCGAACAGACCTCAGATGAATTTAAAAATATCCATTTTATCAATTTCTACACTACAATAAACGTTAGTATAAAGAACTAAATTTTTTGTGGTTTATCGTATAATTTTAGTTACATATAAATGAATTTAGTTGTATACGCATATTTGTCTTCAAATTCGTAGTTACTTTTAGGTGGTTGTAGTTACTTTTATGCAGTTTCATTTGTCCTAATGAAACCAATTTTTTTGCATTTTATACAACAAAAAATAATTCATACAGGCATCTGTATTTTACTGAAAATAACAACACTGCCAAATTTAAATTTGGATGTAAAAAAGTGGTTGCTTTTGTAAACTTTTGTTCTAGTTTTTGAATACATGTTTATCATGTAACCTATTGGCTTTTAGAAACTACTAAAGAAAGTTTTTTTTTAATTTCTTATATTACAATTCAATTTAACTTATATATATATATTAATATTCTTGCTCAAGATGTAAATCCAACCATATAACTAATAATGTATTTGTAGGAGATAAAAGCAACATTACTTTTGAAACAAGAGACAAGCTCTTTTAAGCAGGACTCAAAACCCGGACCTCCCCACACATGGCAAGGAGTCAAGTACCAGCTGTGCGAACCATGTGCTAGTACTAGGGCAAGATTTTTTTTTTTTTTTGTTGGGAGTACCAGGGCAAGATTTAAGAACGCAATATAATTCTCAAAAAAGAACACCAATATATGATCATATTCATGTGCCTGGCTCAAGAGTTTAGATTGGTAAAAAGTCAAGACTTACTCAAAAAATCTTGTGGCAGTTATTCAACTAACAGCCGTGTTCTTTTGTTACAAATAAATTTCATATGTGAGGTGTGTGTGTGTGTGTTTTTTTTTTTGGCAAAATGCATAGTTATCGGTTATGACATATAAAATTATAAAATGGAAAAATACAGGAAGGCGAATGTAAATATCCCATATGATATAAATCTCATTTACAAGATAAGACCATCTGGTCTAGTGCTCCACCATCGAAGAAACACGTGCAAGATCCAAATTCCAAGCTCGGATTTTCAAGCATTCCAGGCAGCCTGCCCCCTAAAAGGACAACCCTTGATAAATGCAACCGACCATCCAGAAATTAACTGAATTAAAATAACATGCGAAATCGTCCCAAACTCATCGACTTCTTACGCGTCCAAAATCCAAATATATAATAAGCTTTCTTTTAATTAGGAGTTGCAATTGGATCACTTAAGCAATTTTAAAACATATAGTTTAGGGCATGTTTGGTTATCAATGAACATTTTCAAATCGAAATTTTTCAATTTAAAATTTTTCATTCTCCACAATTATATATTTTTTAATTATTTCATCATATCTTCTTATATAACTAATCTATTTTATAATTATTTTTACACAACTAACTTATCTATTTTAATCTTATTCTTTTTAGTTTTCATCATTGCTCATATTACATTATTTTTTTCCATTTTAAAAAATTTTATGTCATATTTTTATCAAAAAGTTTTATCACTTTCCAATTACATTATTAAAAGGAGGGTTACGCTGGACAATGTGCAGTGGATTTTTTTTAATAACGTGCAGAAAATTCTTCGTTCGATGCCACATGCTCTTATTTGCAAGATTGTATCTCTTTAATCAAACCAATCTTTTTAGCGGTCATCAACAAATTGTCTAATTAAAAAAAATAGATTCTAGTAAAGGTACTAGCAACCCGATTAAAAGGATGTCTAGTATACATTCTCCCTCACGACTGCAGTGCATTTGCCCCTAGACAGCTTATTACTGACAATATGTTAATTATCTGTGAGAGTGTTCATGTCTTAATAATAAAAAAAAAGACAGGGAAAAGGGAGAAGATGGCTGTAAAATTGGACATGGTTAGGCTTATGAGAAGGTGGAATTGAGCTATTTTTGTTAAGTGATGATACAAATAAACTTTAGTAAAAGATAAATAGGTTGGATCCATTGCTGCCTTTCAATGGTCTCCTACGAGCTAAAACTCAATGGTTCCAAGATTTATGTTTTCGAGACTGCAAGTAGATCCTTCACCCCCTACTTCTTCCTCATGTGTGTGGAAGGTTTGTCATCACTTCTATCCAATTACCATTGTAGGAGTAACCTCCATGAAATAAGAATGAGGTCTAGTGGACCATCTATTATCCACGTCTTCTATGTTGATAATGCTCTACTCTTTCTAAGAGCAAGGGACGAGGAAGTACACCAAAGAAAGAATCGATTTAGTTATGTAGGAAGTGCACAAGTCAAAGAGTCAACATTAACAAGACAACGACCTTATTCGGTGGGAATATCAAGACCAAGACAAAGAATGCTACGGAGTCATTGGGTCCAATAGTAAGCAAATCCGAACCTGCATGGGACTCCTGGCTTAAATTAGTAGATCAAGAGCATAAGTATTCAAGACCATAAAAGATAGATTTTGGAAAAGATTGTAAAGTTAGAAGAATAGATTTTTGTCATCGGGTGGAAAGAATTTTTTATCAAAGCCGTAGCTTAGACCATACCCAATCATGCCATGAACTTTTTTTATTTGCCAAAAAACTATGTGGGGACATTGAGGCTACGATAAGTAGATTCTGGTAGGGAGAAATATAGGATAAAAGAAAAATCAGTTGCGTGGCTTGGCAAAAGACATGCAAATCAAAAGAAAAAGGAAGGATGGAATTTAGAAGATTACAAGAATTCAATGTTGCAATGTTAGCAAGACAAGAGTTGCATCTCATGATTAATCAACACTCACTATGCTACAAGGCCCTTAGTACAAGATACTTTCCTACCATTGATTTTCGGAATTTTAAAGTGTGGTCATTAGATTCATTTACATGGAAAAGTTAAGGTAAGATCCCTCCTGAAGAAAGGGTGTAAGTGGCGGTTGGGAAATGGTGAAAGGATTCGTTTCTTTGAAGACAGTTGGGCTCCATTAAACTTGATTCAGGCCGGACCTCTACTATGGATTTCAATGACAATGTTAAAGTTGTTGAATTTATTGATGGCCGAAGCAATACTAGAAAGATGTCGTAAGGATGGCAGTAGGAGAGGCTGTGTTAGGATTTTCAATATTAAATATATAATAAATATTATATCATAGATAAGTAACAAAAGTGAAATAGCTAAAGCGGTGAAAGCTTTGGAAATTATACAACAAATTATGGGGTTGATTCTTGCCACCGGTTTATTTTTGGCCATTTTTGTTGCCAAGCAACTATTCACAAACGGATGCATTCGGAAGATGCAGTCATCCGCTCATTATCTCCTCTCCTCAAACATCCCGGTGTCCTATTCAAGATATCCTAGTGCTCTTGCCTTAATTCAGACATAGTGTGTCTAAGTTGTTAATTTGCAAAATTGTCATATTGTTTTGAAATTCTCTCCATTCAACCAAAAATCTTGTTTCAAGTGTTCATGTGTCTAGAAAAAGTGTTGCTTCCTATTTTAGTCTAGGTTTCATTTTTTGTATCTTTGGGCAACTGCAAAATTACCCTAAGCATCAAATAGGGTAGCAAAATTGCCTTAAAGAAAGTGATGTCGTAATACGCCTGAAGTGAAACTTGATTTTAATTTTAATTTTCTCACTTTCCTTAATTTTCTCATTTTTATATTTTGCACCAACAATCTTAAGAATTTTTTTTTCCAGTCTTGTCCCTTTTCTATTATTTATAAATGACCCTTCAGTCATCCATTTTACCCACAAAGCCCGATATTCCCAGATTGGACTATTGCATTGGTACCAATTTCAAGAGATGGAAACAACTTCATCTTTTCTTAACTCACATTGGAGTTGTGTAAGTCCTCACCATGCTAAGACCTGAAGAAAAAGAAGATGAAACACTGCAAGATCAATACTGACGAGCAAAGTGGGACATGGACAACTATATTTGCAAAAGGCACATCATTGAAGCGCTATCTGACTCACTATTGAAGTGTACCAGGATGTAAACACGGCCAAAGAAATCTGGGATTCGCTTCTACACAAATACAGTACTGATGATGCAAGTGTCAAACAGTTTCTAGTAAGCGATTTTCTCAATTATACTATGACTGACGATAAACCGATCCTTGATCAAGTTAATGATGTTGGAAATATGTGGAAAATAAGTTAAATCTATGTTTTGATGATTAATAAATCAATTTGAGTAAGTCTTGGCTACTAACATGTTTGTGGAAGTGTTTAAGGGATATGCATTTGAAGAAAATAGAGCATGGAAGGCCAAGTCGATCCCCAAGTCGACTCCAACATCGACTTCAATGCGCCAAATCCTTCCAGAGTTGAAAATGGAAAGCTGAACTGCCGAAGTCGCAAACGAGGTCGACTTCGCATGCGACTTGGGGCGAAGTCGCAGACCAAGTCGACTCCAGCATCGACTTCAACATGACAAAACCTTGCAGAGTTGAAGTCAAGACCCCGAAGTACCGAAGTCGCACCCCAAGTCGACTCCACTTGCGACTTGAGGTGAAGTCGCATACGAAGTCGACTCCAGCATCGACTTCTATCGGGCAGAGGAGATATTTCAGAAGACAAGCTAGGATTAACTAATTTCAAGACAAGCTTGTATGAAGATGAAGATCAAGGCAACCTAGATACTCAAACTAAAACATATGAAGAAAAATCCAAGTCCAAACAAGATGCATAAACTCAACCAAGAAGTTGTACAAGATTATATGATTCAAGACTCATGGATTCAAGGCTTGCAAATCATAGAGCTAAAGGAAACAAGCTAAAATGAAGACCCAATGATTCAAAGAAAACTAAATCAGGGAAGAACAACAAGACATGAAGAAATCTAAGCAAAACAAAAGCATCCCAAAGATTTCAAGTTCGTCAAGCTAACTGACGAAGTGAAGTCGCATACCGAAGTCGACTCCACCTGCGACTTGGGTCAAGTCGATGACCAAGTCGACCCAGCAAGGAACTTGAAGTTGCTACGGACAGGCGAAGTCGCACCCGAAGTCGACTCCATCTGTGACTTGGGCGAAGTCGCACCTGAAGTTGACTCCACCTGCGACTTGGGTTGCAACGGTCGGAAAATATTCGAACGTTGGCACATTAAATGCGCGCCACCTACCTTCAAACGTTCGGATTCCCTCCACAATTATAAAAGGCATTCATTGTGAACGAGGGAGGTAGCTGAAAATCATTAAGTGTGCATAACTCCTACCTTCAAGAGCATTAAGTGATCAAGCCAATCCTTCGAAGAAGAACTTTGTTTCAAACTGCAAGAGCTCAACTGCTGATTCTTCAAAGCCAATACAACGAGTTCTTCTCTGCGCCAAACTGCTTCTACACAACTGTAACGTGTAGATTCTTTTGTTGTTTTATTTGATTGTATTGAACTTGATTTAGTTTGAGGAACTAAGATCAAGTGTAAGCAAAGTAGTATGTGATTGGAGTGGAACTCATCACCTACTGTTGTTGTGATTTGTTGATGCCCCCTAGAGCTGGAATCTAGAAGAGAGCAGTGACTCTAGTTGTATTTGTGAAATACAATAGTGGAACCCAAGTCACAAGAAGTGTGAGCTTGGAAGAGCGGAGTAGGGAGGTTGCCCGAACCACTATAAAATCTTGTGTGTTGATTTATATTTCTGCTCTTTACATTATATTGCTTTCTATTTCATTTCTTCATTAAGGGGACTAGATTAATCCGGGGTAAAATTTCTGATTAAGTTGAAATTTTTTAAATACCCAATTCACCCCTCCCCTCTTGGGTAATTGCCATTAACTCGGGACCAACAAATGAGATTGAACATATCGTCAATCAACTTGGATCACAGGACAGTAAGATGGATGAATTTATTCTTATTGGTGTAATTATTGAGAAATTATTACCTAGTTGGAACAACCATCACAAAAGTCTAAAACAAATGAAAAGATCCATGAGTTTAGATGATCATGTTCTCAATTTATGCATTGCAGAAAAATCAAGAAAAAAATGAAAAGAAAGAAGTGTAATTTTTTGCTAAGGCTAATATGGTTGAAGTTCCAAGCCAGGTAACATATGTCAATAATCAACATTCTAAAAGATTTAAATTAAATACCAACAAGACCATTACTAAGAAGAAGAGATCTTGATTTTATTGCAAGAAAATAGGTCATTTGAAAAATGAGTGTAGACTTTTTAAAAGGAAAAATAACACTCAGTCTGGATCATATCAGAGAAAAGATCCAGAGGCTCGTTTAACTAAAGAATATTTTGTTGCCATGATTTCTGAAATTTATACAGTAAGTGATGACTAAAGCTGGTAGCTTGACTTTGGAGCCGCTAGACATGTTTGCAAAGACAGAAGTCTTTTTAAAACCTATGAAACTAATCAAAATAAAAATAAATTATTCATGGGTTATTCTTCTATCGCTAAGGTGGAAGGGTCAGGAACCGTGATCCTGAAACTGACTTCGAGAAAATCACTTACTCTCACGAACGTACTTCATGTCCCAGAAATACGCAAGAATTTTGTCTCAGTTAGTCTTCTTAGTAAGTATGGTTTCAAATTGGTATTTGAATCAAATCAAATTATTATAACAAAAGGAAGTGTATTTGTGGGCAAGGGCTATATTGTAAATGACATGTTTCGCCTAAATGTCAATAATGGATCATCATCTTCTGCTTATATGGTTGACTCTTTTTCAGTATGACATGGTAGATTAGGTCATGTTAATTTTGTAGTATGGACATTATGATGAAATTAGGTTTAATTCCTAGATCACCTAATGAATTTTCAGATAAATGTAAAATATGTGTTCAAACTAAAATCACTAAAAAACCATTTCAAAAAGTTGAAAAGAATTCTGAATTATTAGGTATAATTCATTCAGATATTTGTGATATGGAGAATACATTAACGAGAGGTGGAAAGAAATACTTTATAACATTTATAGATGATTTTAGTAAAATATACTATGTGTATTTATTGAAAACTAAAGATGAAGTTTTAGATAAATTTAAATCCTAGAAGTCTGAAGTTGAAAATTAACTTAGAAAAACAATTAAATCCCTAAAATTAGATAGATGAGGTGAATATTTATCAAGTGATTTTAATAATTTTTGTGAAAATGTTGGGATTATACACCAAGTAATAACCTCCATATACACTTCAACAAAATGGAACTGCAGAAAAAAAATAGAACTTTAGTTGAAATGGTAAGTTCAATGTTAGTTAATGCAGACCTAAGTAAAGGCAGGTGGGGTGAAGCTTTATTATCAGCTTGTCATATTCTTAACAGAATTCCCCACAAGAAAACTAAATTTACTCACTATGAATTATGGAAAAATAAAATACCTAATTTTAAATACCTAAGAGTATGGGGTTGTAGAGTTTTAGTAAGATTATCTAATCCTAAAAGACCAAAATTAGGACACAAGGGAATATAATGCATATTTATAGGTTATGCAATAAATAGTAAAACTTATAGATTTGTGGTGGTAGAGCCTCATAGTTCAATTCAGCAGAATACCATTATTGAATCCCAAGATGCTGACTTTTATAAAAATACTTATAGGTCAATACCTAGACTCGATCAAACTAATGAATCTTTTTCTCAACCACTGAATAAATCTATAGTTGGTAATTCTATACCCATGGAAAAACCTATAGATGATGATAATTTGAGAAAAAGTAAACCAGCTAGAAAGGATGGTTATAATTGATTTGGGCCTGATTTTCAGTTATAAGGATCCGGAGACAAAATAAGTGAAAAACACATGATTATGTTTCATACCGAAGGGGATCCATCTACTTATAAAGAGGCCATGAAATCTCCAGATACATCATACTGGAAAGAAGCCATCCAAGATGAATGGATTTTATAATGAAAAATGGTACATGAACATTAGTTGATTTACTACCTGGGTCTAAACTTAGAGGCTGCAAATGGATATTTAAGAAAAAATTAAAAGTTAATGGATCTATAGATAAATTTAAAGCGAGATTAGTAACTAAGGGGTATAGACAAAAAAAGGTGTTGATTTCTTTGATATCTATACTCCAGTAGCTAGAATTTCAATCATTAGGTTATTAATGACTTTAGCATCAATTTATCATCTTGAAATTCATCAAATTTATATGGAACAACCTAAGGGTTTTGCATTACCTGGACAAAAAAAGAAAGTCCTTAAATTAATTAAATCTTTATATAGTTTGAAACAGGCACCTAAGCAATGACATGAAGAATTTGATCAAATCGTGTTAGTAAATGATTTTAAATTAAACCAGTCAGATAAATATGTTTATAGTAAATTTGTTGCCAATAGAGGTATCATTATTTTTTTTTATATGTTGATGATATGCTCATATTTGGTACTGACCTTGAAATTATTGTAGAAACTAAAAGTTTTCTATCAGTTAACTTCAATATGAAAGATATGGGCAGGCCGATATCATCCTTGGCATTAAAATTAAAAGAGATGGTAATGTATTTTCTCTTTCTCATTCTCACTATATTGAAAAAATACTCAAGCGGTTTAATCATTTTGACACCGGTATGGTCTCAACTCCTTTTGATCATAGTGTCAAGTTATGTAAACATGATGGTAGATCTGTTAATCGGGTTGAGTATGCTAGAGTAATATGAAGTTTAATGTATACTATGTGTTGTACTAGACCAGATATTGCTTTCACTGTAGGTGTATTAAGTAGATTCACCAGTAATCCAGGATATAAGCATTGGAATGCAATTCATAGAATTTTAAAATATTTGAGAAAGACTATTGACTATGAATTACAATTCAATGGTGAATCCACAATACTAGAAGGGTATAGTGATGCAAGTTGGATTTCTGTTATTAAGGAATCTATATTTATTAGTGGCTGAATTTTTACCATTGGAGAAGCTGCTATTTTGTGGGCTTATAAAAAGCAAACTTATATTACACATTCAACCATGGAATCCGAGTTCCTTGTTTTAGCTGCAGCAGGGAAAGAGGCAGAGTGGCTTAGAAATTTATTACTTGAAATTCCTATTTGGCCTAAGACAATGTCTCCCATTTATTTACATTATGATAGCAAAACAACCTTGTCTAGAGCATACAATAAGACTTATAATGGTAAGTTACGACATATTGCATTGAGATACAATTATGTAAGACAGTTGCTCCAAGTGAAAACTTGGTGTACCCGCTTACAAAAAGCCTTACTAGGGAAGTGGTCTAGAAACTATTGAGAGGGATGAGACTGAAATCCACATCTAGGAATTACAATAACTGAAACTCAACTCTATTCTTGTAGCCCAAGTCTAAAAGTTCAATGAGCAAAGCAAGTTATTTTTGCAACTTATGAGCACTAGTTATATTTATAATTTTGCATCCCTTAGACGGTGCTTGGATCCTGTAACGTATTTATGAGATTGAGTATTTTATACTCTTAATAGATCTAAAACTACTAAGTTAGAGTATTTAGTTATAAGATACTCTAAATAGATCTACCTACATGAGTGTTGGAAGTGAGGCCGCTTCTGTTTGCAGAATGTGTGGATTCACTTTGAGGTGCTCATGAAACTGGATACTGTCACATGGCCATAACGTGTCTCCTTTTAGAACACTTGATATATTTTGAAATCTTATATGTGAGATATGTTCGGTTCATCAAATGAGGTTGACAGTTCAAAGCCTTGGCTACTGTACACCTAAGTAAATTTCGATATATTTTCACTAAGTAAAGGTTTAAGTCTACTTGACGCCTTTATTTATGTACAAGATTCCTTGGATGAATGGAGTTAATTTTTTTTTAATTTTAAAAATGGCGGGGGAATGCTGGGATTTTCAATATTAAATATATAATAAATATTATGTCATAGATAAGTAACAAAAGTGAAGTAGCTAAAGCGGTGAAAGCTTTGAAAATTATACAACAGATTATGGGGTCGATTCTTGCCACCGGTTTATTTTTGGCAATTTTTGTTGCCAAATAACTATTCACAAATGGGTGCAACTGTTTAAGTTATTTGAAATTCAAATAATGAAACAACAACAACATATGTTTGAAACGACTAGAGATTCAATGAATGACTTAAAAGATGCGATGTATTAAAGGGATGCAATGCATGAAATGAAGGGATACTACGATGAGATGTTTAAAAAAGTTATAAATAGAGATGCATTCGGGAGATGCAATCATCCGCTCATTATCTCCTCCCCTCAGCATCCTGGTGTCCTATTCGAGACATTCTAGTGCTCTTGCCTTAATTTAGACATAGTGTGTCCAAGTTGCTAATTTGCAAAATTGTCATATTATTTTGAAATTCTCTCCATTCAACTAAAAATCCTGTTTCAAGTGTTCGTATGCCTAGAAAAAGTGTTACTTCTTATTCTAGTTCAGGTTTCACTTTTTTTTATCCTAGGGACAACTGTAAAATTAACCTAAGCAGCAAATAGGGTAGCAAAATTGCCCTAAGGAAAGTGACGTCGTAACACGCCTGAAGTGAAACTTGATTTTAATTCTACTTTTCTCACTTTCCTTAATTCTCTCATTTTTATATTTTGCACCAACAGGCTGAGTGGATGAAAGTCCAGAAGGTGCCAATCCTAACGAGTGAGGAGGAAGCTTGCATATTTAGGAAGCTGGAATCTAATAATTCAAGGTTTGATCAACCTATTTAATGGCACTAGAGGAGAGCAATAGGACTATAGCGAACCGAAGTATGCAGCTAGATACTAAGGTACTTGGAAACCTCTGAAAATTTTAAATTTTCTTGAGAAGATTGTTATATTTGGATGGAGGCTTTTGTTGGATTTACTCCCTACCTAAGTATATCAACAAGCTATTCGTTGTGTAATACAAAGGAGAAAGACACCAATCACTTGTTTTGGGGTAGCCAAACAACAAAGAAGGCTATGAATCATCATCTCCTACTGTGTTTTACAAGTATCAGTCTCACTAGCAAGAGAGAAATCTTCCAACACTTCACAGGTTACAAATCCAAGTACCCTCTTATTTTTTATCTACAGCTGTTGTAGAGTATGACATTGCAGAAATAAATTCTATATGGAGGGGATCAACTCATGATTTCAAGAGGTGCCAAAATGGACACTTGAGTACATCCATCTTCTAAAATCCTCATCTACCCTTATGGCAATGGAAAAGGATCCCCTTGTAATTGCTGCTAGATGGAAAAAACCTAACCAAGGGCAATGATGTTAAATGTAGATGCTGAATTTTGTTTGCTGGGATGTAATTACCTGCTAATTACGGAGGATGTGGCTGCTGCAAACGGATTAGAATGGTTAACTGACATGAGTTATTAAATCATTCAGGTGAAAAGTGATTCCTTAATTTCGATACATATGATAAAGGATAGGGGTTCTATTCATTCCCAGCCGGGTCCTTTAATTCAAAACATATAACAAACTGCATCAAGCTTTGAATCATATATTTTCTCTCATGTTCCTCCAGCTGAAAATTCTGTTGCTCATCTTTTTGCTGATCTTGCTAAATTCTCATATGCTTGGTGAGAAACCTCACCCAATTGTATTTCTCAAGCTCTTTGTATAGACTGTCATCATATAAATGCATTGCCTGAAGGCTCGTCTCCCCCTTCTCCTGCTAATGAGACGGAGGACCAGAACAAAAGGTTGGCCCTACCAGCCTTTTCATAAAAAAATGAAAATTTCATTTATTCTAATTTTGGTTGATAGTATCAATGATATTATGGGGAATACTAATGATGTTATCAGGAAAATATCTAATTGAAAGATTTTGTTAGAGGTGTTCTTTATATTATCAGTAATTTATCAATAATATCAAGAATAATTATCCCTTATCCAACGTATTATCATCCTAAGCTCTGTTCGATAATTTCTTCACATATCTGTTTCCAACCAAACCATCCTAAATTGTTAAAAACTCACATATATACTATATTAATACATGTATTTAAAAAGATAAATTTTAGTATATAAATTAAATACATTTTATAAAACAATTTCTAAAAAATTAAAAAAGGTGTTTTAAGTCAGATTAGAATAAGCGTATTTCAGGCCGACTTAATAAAGATCACTCCCCTCATTATACCAAATTTACAAATATGAATAATATAAGCTAAATAATAAGTGATCTTGTCAGGCCAGCTTAAAATGACCTTATTTTTGTCTGGCCTTATACACTCCTTATTTTTTGTTTTTTTATTTTTCCATAAAATTGTTTTTCTAAAGTGTATTTAACTTATATACTAAAAGTTACCATTTTTTAATATTTTTATTTTTTATTTTCAGAAATCAACATTTTTGAGGTGTATTTAAGTATTTTAAAACAAATTTTAAAACCCCTCAAAAATGATAAATTTTGGTATAATAAGAGCATGATTTTTTTTAGGCTAGCCTAAAATAAGCTTATTTTAGTTTGGCTTAATACAACCTTTATTTTTATTTTTTCATAAAATTACTTCTAAAGTGTGTTTAACTTATATACCAAAATTTACTATTTTTAGATATGTGTAAATATTTTCTTTATTTAAAAATCATCATTTCCGGGGTTATTTAAGTCATTTTAAACCCCTCAAAAAAGATGATTTTTAAAAGAAATATTTTCATCAAGAAGGGTAAAATTTGGCATATAAGTTTAATCTGCTTTAGAAAATAATTTTATGAAAAATAAAAAGTAAGGGATGTAATAGGTGGGACGGATAAACTTGTCTTCTTAATGAGATACCCTCCTAAACTATATTATTTATTTATTCCTTTAGAAAATATTTTTTTTACAAGGGGAAGAGGTTTCCAGCCCACCCTCTCTAAACGCTCTGAAAGAGAGGGTGAAAAAAAAGCCCCAAATTTTCATTGATGAAGCTTAAACCGTTACACATAGCGTTCGATATACAAGCAAAAGACATATCCGTCCAATTACAAGAAGGAAGCCCATATTTCAACTATATGTTATATAAATGAATGTTATATTTTAGCTTAAAATACGTCATTGTATATATAATCATGTTCCATAATAAAATCAAGATAATAAAATTGTTTAATTTATATATTAATTTTCAAAATTGTGTATATAATCATGTTCCGTAATAAAATCAAGATAATAAAATTGTTTACTTTATATATTAATTTTCAAAATTGTACATTCAAAGTAATATCATTCCTGCTTGGATAAATGATTCCATAAGCTACTATTAAATTTTACTACATTCATACTCAAATTTTCCTTTTTTTAGCACATACTAAACAAACGATGTTTAACAAAATAAATAAATAGGATTTTTATTTAAGAGGTGTTTGGTTGCTATTGAAGCTTTTCAAACAAAACATTTCGATTAAAAATTTTTCACCCTCTAACAGCTATGTTATTTTTAATCTTCTTATATAACTACACTAATTTTCAATCATTTTATGCAACTACCTATACAACAAATCTATCTCTTTTAATTTTATTCTTTTTATTTCTCATCATTATTCTTATTATATTATATTATTTTCTCCTATGTTAAAAACTTTTATACAAAAATTTTTTCATGCGAAAGTTTTATCACTACTCAAACATGCATTTAGTTAACAAGCTGAGCACAAAATGAAATCCCATGTTAAGGGCCTTTACTTAGATATGATGAAGGAATGATATGAGAATATAATAATCTATATTGAGGATGAGAACAAAATTATATCGAAAAGGTAAAATGTTGCAAGGAAAAATAAAAAAAAATGTTTGAAAATTGCAAAAACTGTCTTGTAACCAGAATATACATTAAAACACCTCAGAAGTCAGAACACATCAGTGCTGCCGGCGGTTGCCGGTGCTACCACCTTAAAAACTTCAACTCCATGTATGCATAACCTACATTATCATTCATGCTAGCACTAAAGTCTAATTTCCATGCAGCAATCCACACGGCATCACTAGCAAACCCGATACGATTTTTCAGTGTAAAGTCCTAAACCCAACCCAATGTTAAGTACTCCTGGCTTTCAGTTTTCGACATTGCGCATTCGATTTCAGTTTTTCAAATTGGGCTGGAATACAGTGAAACTGCGGAATCTACGAAAATTATTCTCATAGGGAATTCAGGGTGGGCCTTAATGAGAATTTAGAAGGGATTTCGAATTGAATGATTTTAAATATATATTTATTAGTAAAAAATTTTTTTTTTCCTACTTTTGAATTGTCGAAATAAGAACATACGAGAGTCAATGCCCCAAAAAGAGAATCCATAATTTGTTTTTATTAGAGATCCGCCTATGTAATATTAGGGCCTGTTTTGCTTGGCTCCTTAGCGTAAAAAATCTTATCGTCAGCACTCTTGCAGAAACCATCAATCCATTAACTCATGCAAACCTAAAAATTTTCTCCTATTAAATTTTCTATCCGTACTTTTTGGTTTCAACAGGATAATTTTAAATCTTTTCAAGTACTTGCACATGGATAAAACGGGAACTAATAGTACACCCAGGTGCACTTAACCTCAGTACACCAGGGTGCTTTAACCTATTTTTTTTTATTTTCTGAATTTTTTATACAACTGGTAATATAAGTATATTTAATATGTGTATCGATTTTTAAATTACCTAAAATGCTATTGATTTTCAAAAATAAAAAATAAATATCTAAAATACTCCAAAAATGGTAAAAATTGATACACATGTTAAATATACTTAGATTAATAGTTGTATAATAAATTTTAAAAAAATAAAAAATGAGTTAAATGCACGGAGGTGCACTGAGGCTAAGTATGCCTTGGTGCATTTAACCCCGACCGCGATAAAACACATGACGAAACAGACTCCTAGGCTTCATGTGCAACAGGGGAGAAAAGGAAAAATTGTCCCAAATTTTAAATTCATTTGATAGCTTGAAACTTCATAAGCAGATTAGGGCAGCGGACGCGGCGCCCTCACGCAACAGAGCATGGCTTGGAGGATTCCACGCCAGCTGCTGCTCTCGTCACTTTGCCTTGAAATTCACACCGGAAGTGGTAGCATGTGAATTACGGATCCCGATCCTATGCACCCGGGTGTTACTCGTTTTTTTATTTTTTTTATATACAAGTATTAATCTAAGTATATTTAATATATATATCAATTTTTACCATTTTAAATTACCTGAAATGTCTTTAATTTTCAAAAATAAAAAATAAATATCTAAAATACTCAACAAATGGTAAAAATTGATACACATTTTAAATACACTTAGATTAACACTTCTATAAAATAAATTTTCAAAAAAAATAAAAAAAAGGTTAAAATGACTTCAGTGCACCCGGGTGCACGTGCACAAGATCGGTATCTGTGAACTACGCATTGTTGAACTGTGACAGTGGATGCACTGTTTCAATCTCCTTCCCGAAGCTTCCATGGTACGTCCTAAAAATCATGAGAATGAAGTATTCTAAATGTAACCCACGATGCATTCAGTATGTTCAGCCAACTAAACACTAATTTTTCCACCCCTCCATACAAATCTTTTGAAAATTGATTTAATATCTTCACTACTCTTATCTACTTTTTCTATTTTTACCTTTATATTTCAATCATTTTATTATACAACTATTCTATTTATTCCCATCTTACCCCTATTAAATCACATTACCCTTACATTTTTCAGAAACCTAACTTCTAATCTCCTCACTACCTGTGCTACCAAATGAAGCTTTAACGTTTTGAATTAACTATTTAGCCCAAAAGGAGGTTCTCTTTTGAGTTAAAAGTTAGAAGGAACAAAACCGTCCAGACTGTACATGCCATCTAAATTTAGTAGACTGAAGATGGGCATAAGTCAATACTTCATATTGTACAGGGCTGAAGCATTACAAAGTGTCAATCATCTTTCTCCGCAAGCAGGCAAGTTCCACAAATTGATAGTCAACGAGTCATTCGTTTGGCTGCAGAGTTCACAGATTAAATTTTATACACCAGATGCTTCAGCTTTTGGATTGATAACAACCCCAGCTGCCTTAAAAAGGAAAATCCACCACAAATAGCAGAAAGAAAAATTCAACACATTTCCAATTTAAAAAAGGTTAAAATTGTTGAAGTGTGTGTCTCAGCACAAATAATCACTCAACTCCATTTTAAACTGAGACTGGTTGAGACAGGCAAGTTCCCAGTCAACTTTGTAAGGTGTACAAGTATGGACATCTAACCACTCAAACTGATACTGTCAATTGTACAATAAAAAAAACTACCCCATGTTGTTTGTTGAATTGAGTGGAATAATAAAAGCCAGCGGTTGTTTCCAATCATCACAAGCTTTTGCTTACATAGAGCAGGGGAACAGGCATCCTCAGCACAAATGTGGGAATGCTGTTACATTACAGTTCTTATGCACAGGTTGCAAGGAGAACAATTGCACCTTTTAAGTCACTCTTTTCCTCTCCTGACATTCCTAAGATAGTCGATCCTTATGGACCACAGTTCCTCTCCTACCTCTTTCATGGTTGGCCTATCGGACCGAGTGGGAGCAGCGCACTGAAATGCCAAGCTCAGCATCTTTGACAATATCCCCTCGTCTACCGCTTCTGTAATTGAGGGATCTAAGACATCCTGGAAGTTGCCTTCACTGTACTTCTGGAAAGCCTGTGGGACACCATAACAGGAGGAGAAAACAGTTAAATAAGATGCCAAGTAAACAGTTAAATGTGGTGGAAAGTTTTGCCCAGACATGCATCTGTTCCAGGCAAGGCAGCTGTCAATTAAGCTAGGTCATTTCTCTGGTAATCATGATATGAATGCCTCTTTGACTGTGATCTCATCATGCTTGGTCACAATCAATGAATCATCATCATCATCATCATCATCATCATCATCATCAGGCATTTCCCACCTAGGTGGGGTCGGTTGCATGGATTCTGTCTGTGGATTTGCAGTCCTCATTTCTTAGTTTGATGTTGGAGGAGGATCTCAGGCCACAATCAATGAATGATCTGAGAAATAGAGAGGCTTAGTTCATCACTGGTAGAATTCATTTCAGTTGACCATATTTCATGCCAAATAGCAAAAGATGCTTTCTTTATGTATGTTCATCAAATATGAAATTGAAGGGGGAAACTCCCAAAACTCAAAACCAAGAATTTGGAATTTTGTTTCCCTAAGGATCATTCAGTTTTGCCAATTTTTCAGTGATCCAAATAATTCTGTCCGTGGTCTCATCAAGAATGCTCTCATGCAGTCTTTATGTTTTTGCTACTTGTATGAAAGCTATTCGCTGAGAAATCTAGCCAGTGAAAATTCAGTCAGTCATTTAAGATCAAAATTTTGTGGCAGGTTCTATTCATATTGGTCGCTCAGCAGTCTTCTGCTTCAATGTTCTACAGAATGTTTGGAGTATACAATTTCTGAGGTTAACAGGAAACACTTTTTTGGGTTTCTCTTTTATTGGTAAAAACATACAATAGCCCCAAATGTCAACTACATCAATGACAAAACAGAAATTACAGGAAACCCATTGTAAAGACTTTGTTAAGAAATATATATTTATAGAGAGAGAGAGAGAGAGAGAGAGAGAGAGAGAGAGAGATCTGAGTCATTGCTCATAACTGCAGTGTCACACCATGTGACAGAAAAAATAAACAGACAAAAGTGCTTACCCATCTAACAGTTACCCTTTCATTAGCACTTCTTTTCAATTCCACTGGCCGACGTGCAGACAGAATTTCAACAAGTAAAATACCAAAGGAATATACATCACTTTTGGGTGTGAGCTGATAGGTCTTCAAGTACTCTGGATCAAGGTACCCAGCAGTTCCTTTGACCTTTGTTGAGATGTGAGTTTGATCTGCATCCATTGGACCAAGTCTGGCAAACCCAAAGTCGGCCACCTTAGCTCTGTAGCTCTCTGTTAGTAGAATGTTTGAGGACTTCACATCGCGATGGATTATTGGCTTTTCTGGTTAAATTTAAAACACAAGCTCAGTTCAGATTTCAGAACTTGGGACAATGACTGAAATGACAGATAAAAGCTTGTACATGTTTAAACAGGCTAATGGAAAGTCAGTAGTTCAACAAAGTGAAATTGCTTCCACCATTAAAAGACAAGGATAGTGCCTTCAACAAATGTGCCAGATATGTATATCTGAGAGATATGTAGCCGTGTCCATTAACAGAACATATGTAAGAAAACACACTTTTGACTTCTCTGAGACCAAGGGCTAACTTGGTCCATTAGCATAACCATCATTAGCATGCCAAAATGCATAAATAGTTAAGACTAACAAGCAATTTATCAAAAACAAAAGAACTCAAGGAAATCAATGAAACAGAGTTAAGTGAAATTGGACCATTTGGCCCTGACTTTCTCCATGTGAACAGTACTTTTCTTAGCACAAAAGTTAAACTGTTTCCAGAGACTCTTTACCCCTTTGCTTTTACATGTTCCAAACCCATTTTTGCACCTAAACAAGCTGTTTTTCAGAAACTAGAACTTCTAGCCTCTGTACCCTGCTGAAAATCATGGTACCAAACAGAAAAGTGTCATGCATGTCACAGGACCAAACAGGCCCTAATAATGGTAGGTAATAGGAAAAAAGAGGAAGATGAGATTTGGCAATGAATTTCTTCATATTGAAGGCCAAAGCACGAGGAGGGCCAAGATGAACGCTGAAAATTGTATGGAATAACAAATTAAACGTTCTCATGGAGGAGAAAATTCAATTTATGATTAGCATACTAAAATTTTATAAAGATAGAGGTATTATAATTCAAATCTGAATTTGTAAACTTGAGCCCAGATTACATCTCCCAAGTAAAACCAATTCATTAAGAAGAAAGAAAAGCATATGTCCATATATATATATATATATATATATATATGTATGTATGCGCATGTGCACATACGAGGGAAATAATTCTATAAGGTCAATCTACTCTAAGCTAAAGTAAGATTGGGTTCAACAAGCCTAAATGATAGATCATATCAATAATCCATTAGGTTAGAAAGCACAAATTACGGGTGTGTTTGGGAATGGATAAAACTTTTGATGAAAAGTTTTAAAGAGTAAAAATTGTCAAATTATGTGATATGATAGGGGTTATAATGAGAAGTAAAGATGATAAAGTTAAAATAGATAGGTTAATTGTATGGGTAGTTGTGTAGAAATGATTGAAAAGTAGGGTAGTTGTATGGAAAAATGTGAAAAAATGATTAAAAAATATGATAATTATAGAGAGTGAAAAGTTTTAGATTGAAAAGTTTTAAGTTGATATTTTTTCCTCATTGCCAAACACACCCTACATATCTAAACCATTTGTGATATATCTTTTACGTAGATTAAAAAAAAAACAATACAATTTGGAGATTTTTGTTGATCACAAAAAATTAGAGAATTTTGATGAATGCATACTTAATCTCGAATGAGATAAAATTTTGAACTTACAACAAATAGTAAGGGAAATTGATAGATGCATAATAACTCTTGCACGAGAAATGCTATGGTCCACTTAAGTCACCAAATGATATATATTTTAATCTCGAGTTATGTTCTTAATAATATATAAACCAAGTTTTACCATTTTTGAATATGTTTTTTCGATTTTTAAACACATTTTTTAGTTATTTTTTACGGTTGAAAATGACTAGAATACCCATGTTTAAAAATCCAAAAATATATACATTTCCAAAAATAATAAAACTTAGTTTATATATTAAATACACTTGGTTTAACAAGTTTACAAAAAAAATAATAATAGGGTTTTTAGGCCGAGCTAACAAAGAAATTTGTTAGGCTCGGCTAACAAAATCATAACTCTTATTGATTTAAGCCTCAAATCAAGCATTTCTACCATAATTTCTTGTAATAATGTTTTTCTAATACACAAATATATACAAGCTTAGGCCACATATGCGCACATGGGTTGCATGGATCAAGGAAACATACTTTTGATAGCTTGTGAAAGGTAGTTTTTTTGATAGCTTGTGAAAGGTAGTTGTATTGCAATAAAGTTCTTTTATTTGAGTGTCAAAATTTTAAATGATAGTGACCCTCTTCTAGAAACAACTAGGATCATGAAGGTGGTAAAGTATTGACATCTCCCAATCATCTCAGTTGGTTTTCTTGAATTTGGACATTGGTCTTTCTGGGTTGTCTTTTGAGCAGCAACCTTCGATTCACGTAGACACTCTCATCAAGAATTGGGGCATTGTGCACCTCGCTAAAACCTTGATAAGGAACCTCAAGAGCCATCTTTGCAAATAATCACATCCGACTGGCGAAGTAGTGGAAGCCATTTTTGGTGATAATAGCAATGGTCGCCCATTGACAATCACTATTGACTTGAACCTCTTTGATGTTCCCTTCCCAATACCGGTAAGTAGGCAGTAGCAGTGGGGACACATATCACATCCATAAAAGAAAAGGTGCCACCTCACTTTCTCTAGCTCATGGTACACTTGAGTTAATTGACAAAATGTAAATCAGTCAACTTAGTATGATTCAAAGAATGCTTGAAAAATATCTAGAAGGGTCAACTATAAATACCTATCCCACTAGTTTGGCATGCATTAAAGCTGTCTTAAAGCAATTGACTGCTACTAAGGTCCCCTCACCCTCCAGATAAGCCATTCCTCTTAGTTAGTGTCAGATGCAAACTACCTTCACGGCAGTGGATCGATTCTTATTTAGTTTATTTCTTTTTCTGTTCTTTTGAATAAAAATGGATTCGTCATCATCATCATCATAAGTTGTTTCCCACCTATGTGAGGTTAGCTGTATGGATCTTGTTACGATCCCGAACTATGTTTAAAGTGATCTCCAATTTTTTTTATATTTTGTTTAGTTACTTCTATGTTTTTCAGATCTTCCTCTCATTATCTATTATTTTCTATTTGAATAAACTCAAATCCAGTAATTGACATCATTTCAAGCCTTCATTTAACATGCCAAAACTACATTGGTTTCCTTTTTCTCATTTTATTACACAATGATTTCACCTTTAAATGATCTCGGATTACTTCATTTCCAATATTATCTTTTCTTGTTTTACCGTTTATCCACCTTAACATTCTCGTTTCTTTTATACTCATTATATATGTTGTTCTTTAACCACTCAGTATTTTGTCTCATATAATAAAGCTGGTATAATCGTCATCTTATAAAATTTTTAAAAAATTTAATTAGGACCCACCAACCATATAAAATTCTTTAACACTACCATTTTTCCATCCTGCTTGAATTCTATTTACAATATCTTCCTCAATTTTTGCATTTTCTTAAACTATTAATCCTAGAAACCGAAAATGATTAGTTTTAAGTACTCCTTGTCAAAAATCTTAATAAGTTCTTCATCTAAGCGTTCTCAATTTTTGTTCAACGAATTTTTAAAATCATTAAATTCTAGAGCATTTTCCTACTTATTTAATTTTATTTTACTTCTTTTCTTGTTTCATCTATTAGGATTATATATATACAAATAACATGCTCCAAGGTACTACTTATAAATGTTTAATAAGTTTGTCTACAACTGAAGTCAAAAGGTAAAGGATTAAGGCTGGGCCTTGATACAAATCTACTGCAATTGGAAAATCACTCGTATTTTCACTCATGGCCTCACATTACCCCACCTCATACATATTGTTAATAACATCAAGTTATTAGCAATCCTTTTCTTTACTAGTTACCTTTCATATTAATTTTCTTAAGACTATCATATGCCCTTTTTTCTTTTTGATATATTATCGTATGGTTTTTCTAAGTCAATAAAAACCATGTAAAAATTCTCTTTTTCTCTTTACACTTTCAAATAATTTTCTGGATAAAAAGATAACTTCAATGGTTGATCTCCTGAATAAAAAATTAAATTAATTTTCGGAAACATTATCTTCTCGTATTAGTTTTTGTCCAATCACTCTTTCCATTTATTAATTTCGTTTCATGATAATTTACACAATTTTGAATATTATTAGTTTTATTTCACAATAATTTACACAAATTTGAATATCTCCCTTACTTTTATAAATTGGTATGCAATATTTTTTCTCTATTCATTTAACATTAACTTTATGCTTATAATTTTATTAAAGAAGTTTATTAAACAATTTATAACCGTATCTCTCATGTACTTTCATGCCTTAATTGGCATATCATTTTGAGTCTAATGTTTTTCCTATTCTCATTTTTTAGGTTTTTCTTTTTAAAGAATCGAATTTTTGGAGAAATAGATGATATTTATATCTTCTTTTACATTCAAATTATCTTTTAATCTTAAATGTTCTCATGGATCACTATTTAATAAATTGTAGAAATAAGTTTACCATCTTTCTTTATTTCATCATCTTTTACTAAAACTTTCGGTCTTTGTTTTTAATGCATCTAATATGCTCTAATTGTTTATCTCTATTTTCTCTTAATTTAGTTAGCTTAAATACACATCTTCCATAATAGTCAAATGCGGGCATGTGCCTAGCACCCACTCAAGGTGCGGTCCTTCAAACAGGCACACTCAAGCATGCACTTTAGTGCAAGGTGTGGGGCCTAAGCATCTCATTAAAGATACATATGTTTTTATCTTGTTTTATTTTAAAAAAGCAGCTGCTAAATTAGGGATTTTATCCCTCTTGTTGCCAATGAAAGTCAAAGCTCCCATAGTCTCTATCGTCCATAAAAGAGGAACGGAATAGAAAAAAGCAAAAAAAAAAAGGATCAAGGAAGAAGGAGATAGCCTGATTCGAAAGTCGCCTAATTCTCTTTTTTCCCCCTTCTTCTTCACAACCTCATTTTCATTTCTTTTCTTTTCTTCATAGCCCCAACGCTTTTTCTCCTCTTCTTAATAGTCTATCATGTAAATTGTTATAAGCTTTATGTTTAGTTTAAATTTTCTAGATAGTTTCTATTGTTGTAGATTTATATCATTTTTATTAATTTGTCATTTTTAAACTTTTCTTGTTGGTCATTTATAAACTTTTGAACATCCTCATTCCACCAATAGATCTCTTTATTTAGGATTTCCCATTTTTATAGATTCTTAAAATTCTTTGTCCATCTCATTTAATGTATTTTTTCATTCTATTACACATTGATTACAATAGGGGTTTAGTAAAAAGCCAATCCCTTGGATCAAAGAGTCGTCAATCCCATGACATCATCAAACGGATCGGCAACTCCCCTTAAAAGGCTGAAGCTACTGCTTTAATACTTGGTCATCTTTGAAGGACGAGACCAAGGTACCTTTGGATGTGAAAGCGTAACTTTCTTTGCATCACAACAGGATTGGACTGACAGCATGATGTCAGTGTGACATCGAGTAAGCTCCTCATCCAGCCATCCAAGGAAGCTTATCAATGTTGTAATACTCAAGCGGAGCATCACTGCTCAACATTAATGGCAACTCTTTGAGTCATCTTGAGTCATCCATGATAGGCCTTGTTATGCACTTGGCTAATCAGAGATAGATACATCACCATATGAAAGGATATGACAAAGATGATTACAGATTTCCGTCTGCCACAAAGCATGTGCCATCCTAAGCCGAGCCATGTGTAAAAGCAAAATAATATACCCTTAGAAAGGGGTTGGACTAGCTAACTCCTTTGGAGGGAACTTCTCCTTGGAGAGGGTTCCACTGCAAGGAAAATCACACAGCCTTGTATCCTCACCCTGCTGTATAAAAACCCTAAATAGCGGAACTTTAGCCTCATCGGTCACATGGTTTTTGGATAATCTTGTATTCATAGATCATTCTTTCCCACTATAAATCATATCTACTTAATCCACTCTTAATATCTAGTAATTTAAGTTCTTAATCTAGTTTGGCTAAGCTTCAAACCAAATTCAGACTTATCAAATTCTATTTCAACTTATTTTATATCTTATTTTTCCTTCTTATATTATTCTTTTAATAAAAAGTTTCATATAACCCTTCTCAAATTTCACTATTTAATTTTTTAAAATTTTATTACTTTCATGTTTTATCATTCTCTTTATGTATATATATTGATTATTAACAACCTATGTTGCATAGTCAAATTCTCACCTGAGATAACCTTATAATTGCTACACAAGGATTCATTTGTTCTTCTTAAAAGAAAAATAAATCTATTTGGCTAGAATTGGGCCCACTCTTAAAGGTTTTTTTTTTTTTTTTGAAATGAAGTATTTGCTATAACTAAATCATACACTATAGTGAAATCTACAATAGCATCACCAATTTTATTCCTCATTCCAAAATCAAAACTTTCATAAATTTTCTTATCACCAACGTTCTCTTTTTCTACATGTTCATTTAAATCTCCTCTTATAATAGTCTTTTCTTAAATTAGTATCCTTTGTAGTAGACTATCTATGTCATTCAAAAATTGTTCCTTGATTCATCATCTAATCCTATTTGTGGCACATAAGCACCAATTAAATTGAACAATTCTACCATCTAAGTCTATTAACATCTACACCTCTTTTAAAAATTTATTTTCTACCATTATTCCTACACTGTTTCTATTTACATCCTTTTCTGCATAACGTAATTTGTACTCATTAACTTGTTTATCCTTAGCTCATTTCCATTTAGTCTTTTGGAGAGTTGTTACATTAATTCTTTTTCTTTTTATAGTATTTAGCAATTTCATATTTTTTTCAAGAAGCAACATTCCATGAGACAAAGTGATGAAAATAGAAAGAAAATTTTCAAATCTGTCTATTCTAGACGCAAGAATTTTGTAAAAGGGAAATAATCATAGGATATTTAGAAAGATTTTATTTTGCTATTTTTGAAAGATATTAGAAGATTCCTAGGATATTTTAGGATCTGTTTAAAATAAGCATGTATCTATTTTAAGTTTACTTCCTTAAGAAGTTTACTTAAAATATACAACTTCCTTTTCTAGAAAGATTTTCCTAGGATATTTTAGAATCTGTTTAAAATAAGCATGTATCTATTTTAAGTTTACCTTTTTAAAAAGTTTACTTTCTTAAGAAGTTTACTTAAAATATATATTGCTTTTTCTAGAAGGATTTCATTTGCTAAGATTGGGTGGTATGTTCACCTATAAATACAGTCATTGTAAGTTCTAAAGGGAGATTAGTTCTGAGATTTATAAAAGTATTCTCTACTTCTTCTCCTTATTCTTGTTCTTCTCTCCTTATTCATCTGTTCTTTCTACCTTCTTTCTTCACTTCTCATCTCTAGAGGTTCCTTCCTCTTTCTTCTATTTTCTTCTCTACCTGTCCTACATCAATTGGTATCAAAGCCAAACCTGGTACTACTTTCACCCAATTTCTGTTACTGTTTGCTATTCAAAAAAAAAAAAAACTGCTGCTGTCCACAAATGACTGTTGTCCATCCTATTGCCATATTGCCGTCCACGAACTGCTGCCATCTACAAAACACTGTTGTCCATTTTATTGGAGTTCGCTGTCCACAAGCTGGTACTATCATTGCTGTCTATTCCATTGGAGTTTGCTGTCCACAAGCTGGTGCTATCATTGCTGCCCATTCCGTCGCTGTTTTATGTTGTCTGCTGCTGCCATCATAACAACCTACTGGTCATCGCGAAAATACTGCTAAGAAGTTGCTGAAATTACTTTCAAGCTGTCTCTCGCTAAACTTGGTAATATTGGACCTCAACAGGTACATTTTCTCTAGTTGAAAGTAATTAATTCATATCTGTTTCAATCAAGTTCTTTGCTTTTGAACCTTTTAAAAAAAAGGAGAAAAAAAAATCATTCTTAGTAGTAAGTCTTTCCTATATCAGCATAAGTTGAATTTTGAGTCACCATGCCTACTAATGCTGAATTAAATGCTGAACTCGAAGCTTTATCCAATTTTATTGATAATCGATTTGAATCTTTAACAACCCTTTGTGATACCTTGGCCCAAAAGCAAGAAGATTTCCAAAAAGAAACCACCTCTTCCATTCAATCTCTCATTACCTCAGTAAATAGGTTGACTGAAATTGTTGGAAAACGTCCTATGATTGAGACTGGACAATCGTTTCGAAATGGTCAATCACACAATACTCATGCTTCTAGTAGCTCTCCTATCGTAACTGACCTTCTCCAAAATCCAAACATACATGCTAAAGGTCATCATAACCCAGAACATTCACATATTCCAGAAATGCATACAAATTTGGAAAATCATGAAAACGACAATAATTTTTATGAAATTGGTTTTGCAAACAATCTTAGACATGAGAACTATCAGAGAAATTATAATATACCTTTTCCACAACAACAACGCCGTGTAACTGATAATTCTCGGGTGGCAAAACAAGTCAAGGTAGATGCTCCTAGTTATGACTGTCGTCTAGACCCTAATGCTTTCTTAGATTGGTTGGCAGACATGGAAGATTTCTTTTGTTAGTATGATATGGATGATGCCCAACGATTGAGATTTACAAAAATGAAACTTGTTGGGTCTGCCAAACGCTATTGGCAAGGGGTTCTAGATGAAAGTCAACGCATAGGAGTACCTATCACAACATGCGCTGAAATGAAAGCTAAATTGAAAGAGAAATATCTTCCTGAATATCATCAGACTCAACTATTGGACCAACTGGTTAACTTGAGACAATGATCATTAAGTGTAACTGACTATCTTAATAAGTTTGAAGATTTAAAAATGAAATGTGGAATACAGGAAGATCCTTGGGTTACACGAACAAAGTTTATCAATGGCCTGAAATCAGAAATCAAAACTTTGTTGAAATTGCATTCAGTTGTTTCTGTGGAAGACGCATATTATAAAGCTCTAGAATTGGAAAATTTTCAAAAATCTTTCACTAACAAACGTTTGATTCCACAAACTGGAGAGACAAGGGTATCCAAATTAAATTCTAATCTAACGTCTTTTTAAGGAACAACTAAACCATTTCCTGAACAATACACAAGTAGGGAAAAGAGTAATCCAGTTTCTCGATTTGATGCCACTAGTAAGCGGGTTAATGGTCCATGTTTTCGTTGTGGGGGTAAAGGTCATATTGCATCACAATGTCCTCAGCACACACTCACAATTAATCATGTAGATGATCATGAAGATGTGACCATTGATCAAGTTGCTGAAACTTTTGAGGAACCATCGGATTGTGAACTTGATGGAGACTATAGCTACAATGAGGACTTGCAATTAAATGTTGTGCGTTGCATTTTGACTACTTTTTCAAATAGTGATTGGAGACGTACAAATATATTTCATCAATTTTTTAAATGTGGGAATACAGTATGCAAGATTGTTATAGATGGAGGTAGTTCCATGAATGTGATTGCCAAATCAGCTATAGCCAGATTGAATTTGAAAACTGAACTACATCCTCATCCATATCGTGTAGCATGGGTAGACAAAACTACACTTCCTGTTAATGAAAGATGCTTGGTTCCTATATCAATGGGTGATTATTCTGATCATATTTGGTGTGATGTGCTACCCATGGATGTGGCTCATATTCTTCTTGGTCGACCATGGCTATATGACTTAAAAGTAATCCATTATGGGCAACCCAACACCTATATTATTAAGCATAATGGAAAATCTATCCTTTTGAAGCCTGCTAAACCTAAAGAAAGTGATAGATCCCACAAAGAGTCTCCAGTTGATTCATCTGAAAAATGACCTTTGCATATTTTTACAAGAAAGCAATTTGAAAAAGAAGGACAAGATTCAGGACTCATTTTAGCTATAGTAACCAAAGATAAAACAAATACTGTTCTTCATGAGACTAATGTAGCATTACCTGAAATCCAAGCATTAATGAAAGAATAAAAAGATGTGATTCATGATGAATTACCAAATGAGCTTCCACCTATGAGGGATATTCAACACGCTATTGATCTTATACCAGGATCTCAATTACCAAATTTACCTCATTTTCGTATGAATCCTAATGAGCGTGCTGAATTAAAAAGACAGGTAACTGAACTGCTTGATAAGGGATTTATTCGTGAAAGTCTTAGCCCATGTGCTGTACCAGCTCTATTAAACCCTAAAAAAAATGGATCTTGGAGAATGTGTGTTGACAATCGTGCGATCAACAAAATTACCATAAAGTATAGATTTCCTATACCAAGACTTGATGATATGTTAGATCTTTTGACTGGTGCACAATGGTTCTCTAAGATAGATCTTAGAAGCGGATACCATCAAATTCGAATTAGAACGGGGGATGAATGGAAAACTGCCTTTAAAACTCAAGATGGATTGTTTGAATGGTTGGTTATGCCTTTTGGACTATCAAATGCCCCAAGTACATTTATGAGAATTATGAACCAAGTATTTCAACCTTTCATTGGAAAGTTTGTGGTAGTCTATTTTGATGATATTCTCATTTATAGCCGTTCTAAGGAAGAACACTTGCAACATTTAAAATTTGTTTTTGAGACGCTTCGATCTGAAAAGTTCTTTGTAAACCTCGAGAAATGTTATTTTTTGACAAATCAAGTGATTTTCTTAGGATTTGTGGTATCAGCTAATGGAATTTCTATGGATCCCTCAAAGGTAAAAGCCATTAGGGAATGGCCAGAACCCACATCAATTTCTGAGGTGCGAAGTTTTCATGGTTTAGCTGCATTTTATAGGCGCTTCATTAAAGGGTTTAGCACAATCATGACTCCTATCACAGATTGCTTGAAAAAAAAAAGAATTTCAATGGTCAACTTCTGCATCTAGAGCATTTAAGGAGATTAAAAAGAAAATGACTGAGTCGCCTGTATTGCGACTTCCTGATTTTACTACAGTTTTTGAAATTGCTTGTGATGCATCAGGAGTTGGGATTGGGGGTGTTTTGAGCCAGGAAGGTCATCCAATTGCGTACTTTTCTCAAAAACTCAATGAAGCTAAATAAAAATATTCAACATATGATCGAGAATTTTATGCTGTCGTGCAAGCACTTAAATTTTAGAGGCATTATTTGCTACCTCATGAATTTGTATTGTATTTAGATCATATGGCTTTGAGGTATTTGCAATCACAAAAACGATTAAGTGCTGGACATGCAAAGTGGATTGAGTTTTTGCAAGAGTACACATTTGTTCTCAAACATCAGGCAGGAATTGAAAACAAACCTGCAGATGAAAGTGGATTGAGTTTTTGCAAGAGTACACATTTGTTCTCAAACATCGGGCAGGAATTGAAAACAAACCTGCAGATGCTCTCAGTCGTGTCTCACTCATTCTTCATAGTATAGATGTTAAAGTTGTCGGATTTGATAGGCTGAAAAGTGAATATCCATCATGCACTAATTTTGGAATTATTTTTCGTGAAACACAAACTGAAAACCGTAATGATTATGTGATTCATGATGGATATTTATTTAAAGGAATAAAGCTATGTATTCCCAATACATCACTTCGAGATTTTTTAATTTGGGAATTACATGCTGGGGGTATTGCTGGTCATTTTGGTAGGGATAAAACCATTTCATTAGTTGAGGATAGATTTTATTGGCCTACATTGAAAAGAGACGTGTCAAGAATTATTTCACAGTGTCGCACATGTCAACTTGCTAAAGCTCAAAAAAGAAACACTGGATTATACACTCCTCTGCCTGTACCACATATTCCTTGGCAAGACATAAGTATGGACTTTATTCTTGGATTGCCTAAAACCTCTCGAGGATTTGATTCAATTCTTGTGGCAGTAGATAGATTTTCGAAAATGGCTCGCTTTATCCCATGTACTAAATCTGCTGATGCTTCATATATTGCAAAATTATTTTTCAGAGAAATTGTTAAGCTTCACGGTTTACCAACTTCCATCGTTTCCGATCGAGATGTTAAATTTGTAAGCTATTTTTGGAAGACATTGTGGAAACTCTCGGGTACCAAATTGAAATTTTCATCTGCTTTTCATCCATAAACTGATGGCCAAACTGAGGTAGTCAATCGGAGTTTGGGAAATCTGCTTAGGACTTTGGTGGGAGAACATATTGGAACTTGGGATTCTGTATTGGCTATTGCCGAATTTGCATACAACAATTCAGTCAATCGTTCTACTGGGAAATCTCCTTTTGAAATTGTCTATGGTTATATTCCTAGAGCTCCCGTTGATTTAATTCCTTTACCTATTGATACCCGTTCATCTGCTACTGCTGAATCTTTTGCTCAACACATTCGAAATGTTCATGCTGATATTAGAAGAAAGATTACTCTAAGTAATGAAAATTATAAGTTTGCTGCAGATGTTCATAGAAGAAAACATGAATTTGATGTTGGGGATTATGTCATGGCTCGTGTACGTCCAGAAAGATATCCTAAAAACTCATTTAATAAATTGCATGCAAAAGCCAATGGCCCCTTTCGTGTTTTAAGAAAATTGGGATCTAATGCATATGAACTTGATTTGCCTTCAGATATAGGAATTAGTTCTACTTTCAATATAGAGGATTTGTTTCCTTACCGAGGTACTTTTGAGCCTCCAAGTTTGTCTGCAGGAATTTCAACAGATAACAGTTCAGCATCACCACATGTGCCTATACTTCCACGAGTATCGTCTACTTTTTCAGATCAGATAGAGGATATCCTACAAGATGAACTTGTCACTACTGGATCAGGCATTATGCAAAGATTTCTTGTCAAGTGGAAAAACAAGCTTGATTCAGATGCTACATGGGTTACTGAAGATGAATTACGCCACTTGGATCCAAATATTCTTGAGCAGTATCAAAGTCAGAACTCTCCAGTGGCGAGTTTTTCGAAGCCGGGGAGAATTGATGAAAATAGCAAGAAATTTTTCAAATCTGTAAAAGGGAAATAATCATAGGATATTTAGAAAGATTTTATTTTGCTATTTTTGAAAGATATTAGAAGATTCCTAGGATATTTTAGGATCTGTTTAAAATAAGCATGTATCTATTTTAAGTTTACTTCCTTAAGAAGTTTACTTAAAATATACAACTTCCTTTTCTAGAAAGATTTTCCTAGGATATTTTAGAATCTGTTTAAAATAAGCATGTATCTATTTTAAGTTTACCTTTTTAAGAAGTTTACTTTCTTAAGAAGTTTACTTAAAATATATATTGCTTTTTCTAGAAGGATTTCATTTGCTAAGATTAGGTGGTATGTTCACCTATAAATACAGCCATTGTAAGTTCTAAAGGGAGATTAGTTCTGAGATTTATAAAAGTATTCTCTACTTCTTCTCCTTATTCTTGTTCTTCTCTCCTTATTCATCTGTTCTTTCTACCTTCTTTCTTCACTTCTCATCTCTAGAGGTTCCTTCCTCTTTCTTCTATTTTCTTCTCTACCTGTCCTACATCACAAAGCGGATCTTGCGTTTTAAGACTACCTTCTTCATTCAACTGCATATAGAATGATGTGGAAACTCTTGCCAACTTATCACCACAATCGGATCTTGTTAAGGAAATGACCTAGCAACTGGTGCCTATTTCTCACTACGCTTGAGCTCTAATGCAGTGTGTCACTTTTGGGAAAATGTTCTAACAAACCTTGTTCACAAGGGACACCCTAGCACTAATAACTTGGGCATCTCCCAAGTCCGAAGGTAATGAATTACTCAAACTTAACCCGCTCAAGTCCCTTTACCTGATGCACCTCGAACAAATCAACAATTTTGGGAACATGGTTCCAAACAATGACACATCACCAACACTTGAGTGTATATGGCTGAGTCACTAAGATCAAAAATGGTAATTCCATTATTGACACATCACCAACACTTGAATGTATATGGCTGAGTCATTAAGATAAAAAATGGTAATCAAAATTATTCCCAACTCCCCCCTCACCGTTTACATGATCACATGATGAACAGGCACTATTAAATATTAACAAGTTTACATAATTCTCAACCAGAAGATTAACAAGTAGGTACAGTCCGGTGAGCTTTGAATCTGATGCTAACACCAACAGAGGCAAAGAAAGGGTTCATAATATATTTCCAAGACCAAAAATGTTGGACAAGCAAGGAAAAGCCTTCAATTAGCCGACCATGAAATAAGAATGTTTAAATGGATAAATGGCAAGAGAATGATGAAAGGATATAATTATGAATGGATTTGCACACAAATATGAAGAAGCAAAGATGAGAGAGGATAATTATAAAGTTTGTGATTGTGCAAATGAAAGCTAGAACAGCATCGATTAGGGGAAATCAGCACAAAAGTGTGCTCAAAAGTGATAAGAAGAGGACCCAAAGAACATAGTTGGTGTAGTAAGAAAATAAATTTTTAAAAGATTTCTTCATCACAAATTATTGTAAACCAAATTAGTGAGCAAAAAGTTTTGATGATGATGACTGGAAAATGTTCTCAGATGTACTCTACAAGACCAATTTCACATCTACAAATGCAAAGTGAGTCACTGCTTTGGTCATTAGAACATTCTTGTGAAGTAATAAGTGGCACAACTAAATTGACTTAACCTGCATATAAGTGAAGATAAGTTAGGGCATGTGCAACATCAATAGAGATCTCCAGCCGCTGATTAAAATCCAAAATTTTTCCATGCTGACCTGTGAAGATAATAATGGAAATTTTAGAATTGTGAGTTACAATCACAGAATATATGTATCTTATACAAACATGCATCTTACCATCGAGATGTTCCCTAAGGGTACCATTTGGAACATATTCAGTTATTATGATGCGCTCAGTTCCTTTATCAACATACCCAAGAAGCTTCACCAAATTTCGATGTTCGATTTTGGCCAATAGTTCAATTTCACTACTGAATTCAGTTCGTAAAGTGTCGAAGTGTTCCTGTTCAAAATTCAATATTAACATGATTATGCAACATTTACTATTAATGATAGCTAAATATGAATAATGAGGGTTCAGCATTTATAAAAATATTTTGTTCATTATGCAGCAACAAAAATGAAAGAAAAGATCCATATTTCCTTGTTACAGGTGAATCAAAGCAATCTAAAGAGCTTCAACAAGAGATATCCATGCTCAGCCCACAATATGTATTTATGCCAAACAAAAGCAGCATGACCGCCAGATTTTGGTGGCACTTTTGTCACTTGGGTGGGACGCTCTAGCTTACTCAGCTGGTTTTAGCTTGCTTTAGGCATCAATTTTTGGTCAGCATGTGGTAATGAAACAAACCACAAACGACCATGGTAGATATTTTGCCAAACACTCAACTCACAAAATGAAATTATTGGCTCATAAGTCCTCATCAAAGCATTGCCATTGTTGGTAACATCATCACCTAACTTTATCTTGACCAATTTTTGCTCGGCCATGCATCCTACCATCATTGACACCACTCACCATCATCATCTAAACCTTACATACAATTGAAATTCTTGCTGGGGCATGAATCCAACTATTTTCCTCTCATCCTCAGCTATTTCTACTCCCGTATCATCATTATTCCCAAGAACATGCCAGTTCTAGTAGTCTACTAAGTTCCTTTTGTGTTCATCCATATATAGTGATCAGAGAATGATCAGAGAATGTTCCTAATGTGCACTTCCCTCTTCATCCACATGAGTTCAACTATATTACCAAGCTCACACGCTTCCTATCCCCGTCAGAAAGGAATTTTGTGCAGGTCTATAGCTCCTTCTCTTCAACATATCCTGCATAGAATTTCCAGAGAAGGTTATCCTCAGAACTGTACCTCCTTAGCCACCTTTCTGGTAGTTCTCACTTCATTACATCGAAAGTCTCAACACAAAATTTTTTTTATCTTTATTGGTTTCATCAGGATGATCAGTGGGCATCTCAAACTTTTGACATAGCTGCTCTAGTGAATGTGGCTTGCCACCTCTAGCGTTTTTGCTTGCGCACTTCAATACTTCCTCACCACCCATTCGGTTATTGTTCACATGGTCCTTTTGAGTATTCACAGTGCATTGTAGTCAAGCAAGATAACTTATCAATAGTTTGCAATGTCATAATTCAAACGGATGCCTACACTAACCCACATCAACATGATCTAATTGTGTGCTTGTCAGCTCATTTTTTGTTGGCAGGCCTTTTCAAGACGTTACCTTTGTGAAAATTTGCAACTTTGTCCTCACATCTTGGAGGTTGTTCACAACATCCAATGACAACGGATATGTACTGCTCTTCTTTGCATTTCAGATGGAAAAAGGTATATGCTTACAACCTACCCCTTTGAGACCTAAAAAATCTTCTGTTGATAATTTGAAGAAATGAAGGCTTTACTTGGAGCTCAGTACCTCCAATAGGCAACATTACAAGTGAGATTAGACTTGGATGTTTCGTCTTATAAAGCAAACCAACAACCATATCAGTCATGCCAAGTGAGTTACTTCAAGATGATAGAGGACAGGATAGCCAAAAAGGATGTGCTACAACCATTAATGCAATATGAAAGTACATGAGAAATATTGGCTAATAACAGAAGACATATTCAGTGGCAGAATGGAAGGTTGAATGCAATTCACCTAGCTCCAATCGATCGAGATTTCGGATCAAGCTCACTCAATGATGATTCTGATCCTTCTGATAAGGCCTAATATTTTCCAGTTGAATAATACCTAAGTCATTTGAATCTACAATACAAACTTTCTTCTATGTAACCCCATCCATTTTTCCTACCTCGTTGATTGCTTGGAAATCCACTCCCATCAATTGTATTCAACATCATTTACGTTGTCATGGAAACCCAATGTTATTGTGCATAAGCCCCATCCACAAGTGTGTAAAATCAATGTAATAAAATGATTTGATGCTAAATATCAATTTTAAAGTACTATTTCCAACATCTAAACCATCTAAAATATCATTATCATTTAGATAAATGATTCTACAAAGTATTGTTTCATTCTAAAGCATATGTTAATGGAACTTTTTATTTTTCATAATTTAAACATGAATATATATATATATATTAAGCAAATGTGGCTCATGCACATCTTTGATCTGCATGAAGCTTGGACTCCTAGCCAAAGTGATGCTTAATATAATGGATGAAATAGATTTCCCATCAATCATCAAGGTGGACAAAATGGAAGGGGTTACATGAAATTATGAGTGGGACTTTTCTTTTTTTAACTGTAACCAGCAGTTGTGAGTTTTACGCAAAGAAATATAAACGAGTTTTTTGAATATATATATATATATAAAGAAAAAAGCATCCAAAGAACCTAACAAAATTTACAAGCTTAGATTTTCCTGCACAACGTTATCATATTTATTGTTTTATACATTAACAAAGTTATCTGGTGATGATCTAAAGGTTCTAGAAGTTACCTTCTTTGCTCTTTTAATGGCAACCACCTGACCATCTTGTAAATAGGCCTTGTATACTGTCCCAAAACCTCCTTCACCTATCTTTAGTGCTGGTGAGAAGTTGCGAGTGGCTTTGAGAACCTGATTGACATTAAGATGTACTGATCCAACCCTACTCAAGTGTGGAGAAGTTGCAAACCGAGATGGACTAGGAGGTACTCGAAGAGGACTAGCTGGAATTCTTTCTGTGGTAGAAATTTGTTCTATCGAGGAGACAGAATCCACTGATTAAACAAAAATATTGAATTAGAGAAACTTCTGATTGATACTTCGTTTTGCTGATTGAAATTTCCATTCAAAATTATGATGCAAGTCTATAAATAAAAAAAAAAAGTACTTCAGAAAAATGCAACAAATATTCATAAGCTCTTGAGAAAACCTGAAAAGAGTTGATCAATAAATCATTCTGTTTTAGGGATCCCCAAGGGAAATTTCAGTTCGATAGTACAAGGCCTATAGCAAAGAACATCAACTTCAAACTTCGCAACAGCTCACTTTTGATCTCTCACAGGATTGAATGGTAGAGATTACCCATCTTTTAATCTTTCATAAGCTCACAATCAAGATCACAATTTCAAATTTTCTTCCACACATGTACCTTTCCTTTAAATCAAATGTTTTCTTTTCAAGATATGTAACTAAGGATTGCCACATGATCTAGGATGTACAAACATCGAAATTTTTCTAAATATTCAGATTCAATGAATAAAATACAGATTTTATTCCATGAGATGCAATCCCCTCAAAACAAAAACATAAACAATTAGAATGTATCTGACAGGTAGATTGACATGAACTCTCACAAGGTGAACCCAGAACAATCTAGCACTAGCATAATCTTTTTCATACCTGCTTCGATAATCCCAACACATGCACATAAGATCAATAATCAGATTGCTGGACCCCATGCAGTAAACTGGGAGTGATAGGAACCTGAAGAGACTCCCAATTCCTTTACAAAAAAGATGCATATGAGCCTACCTGTTAACTTTTTTGAATGGCCAGTGCCTTTTCATTTCAAGATCCAACATATGATGCACACACTAAGCAGACAAGATAATAGGTTTCTCCACAAACGCAAGAACCAAGTCAAGCAAGGTCAATGATATTCTGTATCTGTAATTGACTGTTCACTTGTAATTGCAAGGGTGGCATGCTTAATAATCTGATCTCTTATTTCTTTAGAGGGTGGAAGATTGATTTTGGAAACAAATATATATTGCTCATTTTCAACAAATCACCAATTTTTTTGTTTGAATGGAGGCTATCACCCCAATCCGAATTCAAATCCCAGACCTCACAAACTTACACTAGTGTCAATTACTTAATCATCCAAGTGTTGACACAAATCATCGTCTAATTATGAAAATATTGACATTTTCCAAGAAAAACGGTGCATTTTTTTGCATGGAACACCCACCACTTTGAATGATTTTATTCACTGAAGAAAACCTAATTATTGTCCTTCATCATCTAAGTGAAAGAAGATTTCACCAAAAGGAGCACAACCGAGAGAAAGGGAATCTGTTAAAGGGAACTGAAGAGCCGCTTCCTTTTTGGTCAGCTGAGACATTTCCTTCACTGGAAGACTGAACAAATATGTGAATGGGATCACTATGTAGAATCCATACTGATCATTCATCACTCACCTACTTCAAGTTACTCATCTAAATCCACAGACAGCGACTGCTGGCATTGGTCTACAGCTGTGGGTCAGACAAACCATCTATGTTTTGCATATAGAAACCACGTATTTCATCAGAGTGAACATAGAAAAATTAAACAGGGCTGAATCAAACAAGATGAGTTTAAATTTCTTTACGTATTCCTAAATAGACCTTGTAAACTTGCATGCACAGCCAGACACGAGACATCCACTGATACTATGTGGAAAACAGCTAAAAAATAAACAACAATTTTTTACATACTTGAATGTGGGTCTTTGCTAAGTTCAGAATGTGCTGGTGTTTTCTTTCTTGCACGAAAGCAGGGGCATACCAATGCACAAGACAGAAGAAGCATCCCTGATGCTGCCACAACAAAGTTCTTTGAGGAAGAAGACATAGAATCATGATGCTCTTCTTGTGTGGATGGGATAGCGAAATCATTTATTCTTGGCCTTGGGAGAAGTTTCCTGCCTGATCATCGAGGCAAATTTACTAGGAGAAAATTAGAATATGAGTCATATCAAAACAAAGGATAGTCTTACTAAGTTGCAGCACGAAATAATTAATTAGTAAATTGAAAGTAACAAGAGGCGTTAACAACTACTATCCCATTCGAACTGACAGCCCTGAGATGAAACCTCAATTCTTCAAACAGTTCCAAAATGCCACCAGCCCTCATTCTGCATTGAAATTTGGTGAAGGGCTCTATTCATGGTTTGTACTTCATTGAGTATCCATGAATTCAAATCACTAAAGTAACAGTTTTATTTCCTTCACTGTTAACAATATTTTTGTATGCTAGCAATGTGAGAATCAGATGATTCTTAATCAAAAAAATCACAAACTATTTTCACTGTTGCTGAATGCTACGATAAATCAGGTAGGCTTACTTGATTCCTGCCCCAGTCTGTAACATAAACATTTGTATAAGAGATCCTCTCTCTCCTTATTTCTGAATTGCAAGTTCGAACCTATGGCATTCCTAAAATGTAAGAGGCTGCCTACTCTAGTTTATTAGATTATAAAATTCATGTTCACTTGGTTTCTGTTGTTCAATCCTATAAAAGACCTAATCTTACCGGCGGGATGTATGAAATTCACCGAATGCGAACTACAAATGTCGAAAGCTTCAGTGTCTTACCAGCAGGATGGATGAATTCCATACTCTCTGAAGCTGACAGCTGCAAATTACAGTACTTATCTCCAACTACTCTCCATTCTTCCCCATCAGAATCCCAGAAGCACCCACTCCTGTAATAGAATTCCAGCTTCTGGCAGAACCAAGCCGCATCGACGGCCCTCCCATTTATGTAAAACAGCTGGGAATCTGAAAAGGGCCTCGAATAGGATAAAAGCTCGCGCCCACAATCCTTGGACTGAAACACCGACCCCCACGCCAAAACCCCGCCCAACTGCAACACCATCAAAAGACGAATCGCAAAAGAAACCATCGTCAGCGGATTCGAGCGCCGGCCGAGCATGAATTACTTGCAGACATCTTCCGACTTACGGCGATCCCTGCTAAACTCGCCGAAGAAAGACGAGCCGAGCCTAGGAAGCATCGACTAACCACCTAAATCCGGAAAATTCGAACAGAAGCTCTGCTGCTCAATACACGAAATCAGGAAATCGATACAAAATATCTTGTTCCGCTGGAAATCCTCGACACCCAATACGCGGAATCGACGGAAGTCTATATTCCGCATGGAAGAAAGGATTCTTTCGGGTGATTGATGGATCCGGGTGATTTCGTTTTGCTAAGAGGATGACCTGAGGTGACCGGCATTAAAGGCGGCTGACTGGTATCTTCGAATATTTTCGGTGCACTGAAGGAGTATAAATTTTCTACCCATCCAACCCCCGGAAACCACGCCGCGCGCGACCAATCCCTGATAGAGATAAATATGAAATGAAAATAAATAGGTTTGTTGCAGAGTAGTTATGAAAAAAATAATTGAAATATAAGGATAAAAGTAGAAAAATATAATAATTAATTGATTAATAAGATGTCTTGAAATCTATGCACTCTCCATTTCTTACCCATGTTTCCTACCACCCATTACCAAACCTTCTCAGTGTTTTAAGTTTTATCATGCGGATTATAACAGTTTTGATTAATTGATTTAAACAACTTATCGTGACACGATCATAATTCGTTTTTCGCTCCGAATCTGTGATTAAGCTGTTTTTGAGTCGATGCAAGTGTATCCACCGGGCCGCAAAGATTATGGCGCGACAAGATTGATGGAATGAAAAGATTGGTGGGTGGATGAGATAAGTAAATTGAATAAAAAATGTTATTGTATGTTACCACTGAAAAATTATAATGAAAATGAAAAAACAACGTTGAAGATTGAAAAACAAAAAAAATTAATGTAATTAAAATTAAAAAAAATGATAGATGAAAAGGTTTTTTAATGTGTTTTTAAGACGTGTTTGTTTAATAATTAAAATTTTCATTTTCAATAATTATTTTATTTTTAATTTTTTTTTCACATCTTATTATATAATTCTTTTACTTTTCGATTATTTCAACTAATTAAACTTATCTATTTTATTTTTATTTTTTTTATTCTTTACTATTACCCGTACTATATCACATAAATTTACATATCTCTTATGGCTTTCCTTCCTCGTCTTTTAACTCATCCTTTTGCATCTAATCATCTTCATAAGCCCATCACATCCCTTACATGGCCGCATATTTTGTACGGTCGAATTGAGTCAGGAGTGATGGGCTGAGACGGTCGCAGTGATATCCTCAGCTGCATCAGTTCTGCAACTGCAGCATAGCAGACAATGATTGGTCTGATCCACCGCATTTGGAGCCGTCGGTTCCAAGAAGGTGAGCAGATTATGCCGTCGTGGAATGATGCACCGCTGTTCTAGTAATAACAGTGCACGTGCAGCCCATTATCCCTAAAAAAACGAGAAACATATCTTCATCGGCACGTTTAAAATCCTTCGTCCAATTCTTATATTTCATTTATTTTCGAAAAAAAAATATAAAAATTGACATATTCTTTACCGAGTAAGCTCTGATATGATATGAACATTTGATGATTTTCCGTTTTGGGTTTCCACTAGGTGACAAAGTTCAGTATACGAGTAATTTTCTTGGAACGCTCTCTTATAGGATAGTTGGATCTAATTGTTGGAGGGTCTGACGTTGCGATCATTTGTCTACCTGAGTATCGTGGAGGTCAGGAGTATTTATTAAAAAAAAAAAAACACAGCGATGGAGGAGAATTGACCGCTGTAAGAAACAAAGACGGTCAACCCAAGAGACGAAATGCCGTGCAAGCGAGCGTGTGGCGTGAATGTCGCTGCGCCCATTTCCTTGAAATCGGCCGTTCAGCGTGCGATTCCTTGCTACGTTTGCACTGACGCCACAAGATTAGGGGGCTCTTGGTAATGTAATTTTTTGTGAAAGGGTGGCGTGGGGTGGCGTGAGAGTGAGAGCGGAAAAGAGAATATTTTAAAAATTTATGAGATTAGTATAAAATAATAAGGGTAAAATTGAAAACTTGGAATAAACAAGACGAGTAGAAGAAAAAATGATTAAATCTAAGGATAAAGTTAAAAAGTATAATTGTTTAATTATAAAATCAGTTATTGAAAAATGTGTTTACTATGTTATACCATCCCACCCCACACAAGGGCTTATTTAGTAATTGATATTTTTTGTCGAATGAGATGTAGAATAGAAAATGAAATATTTTAAAAATTACGTGATTGACAGAAGATGATGGAAGTAAAGTTGGAATAAATAAGTTTAATAAAGATAGTTTGTAGGAAATATAATTGAAATATAGATATAAAAATAGAAAAAATATTAATATTAACAAAGTAAATGACTACCTCGTAAAACATACCTTACCCCATGTTATAGTTTCCCACGCTTGTAGCATACCAAACAAACCTTGGTAATTCCCAAATATACCCATAGTTTTTTGTGGAATTGTGGGATGGGGTAGAGAACAGAAAATGAAATATTTTGAGATTTGTGTAATTGATATAAAATAATATTGGTAAATTTAGAATAAATAGGATTATTGGAGGATAGTTGTAAAAAAATAATTTAAATGTAGGGATAATATTGAAAAATAAAATTATTAAATGAAGAAATGATTGGAGGGGACACGAGGAGGATGGAACATTTTCCACCCCATTCTGCTTTCATCATTTATTAAACATGAGTCTCCTTTGAATGGAAAAGCAGGGTTAGGGTTGTTATTTTGCTATGTGCCAAATTCTATATTAAAAAAATATTATTTGGGTATGAATCGCCAACTAATATTTATTTTTAAAAATATGTTCTACATTACTGTCATACTTGATAGCAACGCAAAGAGCCATTGTCTACCCAACTAAAAAGATGATGTTGGAGTCGTTTGAGAATTTGAATTTTGTGGGAATTGTGAGATAGTATGCAAGTAGAAAATGAAATATGTAATTGATATGAAATGATATGAGTAAAGTTAGAATAAATAGGTTTATTGAAAGGTAGTTAATACGAAAAACAATTAGAATATAGAGGTAAAAGTGAAAACTATGATGATTAGTTGATTAATGATGAACTTTGAAAACTATGCTCCTGCCTCTTCCCACCCCATATTTCCCAAGTCAATCACCAAACAAGCCGTTTGTTCCTTCAAAATTTTCTTGCTAAAATGATTCAGCCTTTAAGGTATACTGATCTTAAATCTTTCAATTGTTACAATATGTTTGACATTTGTAAAACTTTTGAAGCAAAAATTTTTGAAGTAACGGGCTATTTGGTAACCACCAAAACTGCGGGATATTTTTTCTTCGTCAAGATGTCACACATTAAATGATTTCTGACGGAAAGAGTGATCATTTTTGTCAGTTTCATTTATTTCCACAAGACACCAGTGCCGCAAAAAGTGCATAATATTTGTCATGCGCAAATTGGCATACACGGCAACCCTTTTTTGCACAATGTGCCCAAGTACAGTTGAAATTTTCTATTAACACAAGTACGGCAGACAGCTTGAAATGATAAGTTTGCATTTGGGTCCAAACGCTGAAGAATTTTATATCTGAATATGAGTTTTTGTTGTTGCTTATAATTTTTTTTTAAAATAAGAAAAGTGACATGATACGGAAATAACGAGGAGTAAATAAAAGAAATGACGAACAGTAAATAAAATAAAATTAAAATATATAGGATACTTGTATGAATTATTGCAAATAAATGATTGAAAAAATACAGTAGTTTGTCTATATTAAAGTTAAATAGTTGTAATTGAGAAACTTAAAAGGCAAAATAATCTTTTCATTAGGTAGACAAAGACTACATTGACAGCGTAGGTATGATAAAAATTTACAATAAGGCTTTATGATTACAAGAGGATATATTAGAAATTAATGGCAAATATTACACGTATTAGAGAAATTTTACCAATAAAATATTTTACTTTGCGGCTAATGTGGTTAGCTTCCTCCTAACACCAGTTAGATTTTCCGTCAATAATTGACTCCCTAACTGTTCCTAGCTTAGATAGAATGAAGAGGAGATGATGATGTGTGATGAAAAGTACTATTGTGTGTTTTGATAAGAAAAAGTGTATTGAAATTGAAAAAATTTGTTACAAAATTGAAAAAAATAAGTTATTATATTTTAGGAATGGGAATAACTTTTTAAGAATTGAAAGATTTTCTTTTATTCCTATTCCGGTCTCATTCACATCTCATCCAACATGTGAACTAAGAACGGCTTCTCTCCGAACAGAGGAATGAGCAGTATCGGCAGCTGACCAAGGGTACGTCTAATGTAGATTGCTTAGTCTCAATGACATCTGCAGTTTATTGACAACGATGAAGAAGGAATAAAGGGGTTTGACATTGTTGGGTTTTTACAGGTTCCTATGACCAGAGGGCAGATCTATTGCGAAGAAGAGTGCATTAGAGTTGGAATAATGCAGGGGTTCTATTAGCCGGAGCAAATGATTATTTGGAGGTCAAATTGTGGTGTGGTGTAAGGCCGTTCCAATGGAAGATGATGCACTGTGAGTGTGTAAGGTTGAGGATTCGGTTTCAAAGCTTGGTAGAAACATTTTTCTCGTTATCCTCTCTTTTAGAGCTATTCTTCATCAACTTGAAGAGCTAACCACATTAACATGCATGCAAAGCAGCAAAATATTTTAAAAATCAATAGCATAATGGAACATATAAAATTTAATCAGTATAGATTCAAATAATTTATTTTTTAGTTGGTATGGATTCAAATAATCCTACTAAAAAGGATTAATTCTAAATGTACTTATAAATTAGATGGGTGATCGAGTGTGGTAGGGTGCATGAGGGCAGATATGCATCCGGCCAAAAATCTCATTTTTTATTTTTTAATAAACATGTAGAGCTATATGTATTTAACATACAAATTGATTTTTACCATTTTTGGATGTTTTTAAGTATTTTTTTATTTTTTAAACATAACGACATTTTTCGTAATTTTCGAGCTAGAAAATTACAAAAATGCCACCATGTTTAAAATAAAAATACTTAAAAATATTCAAAAATGGTAAAACTTAGTTTATAGGTTAAATATACCCAGTTCTATATATTTATAAAAAAATAAAAAAAAATATTTTTGGAGGGTCCTATGGCCGGATGCATGGGGGTCCCATGTGCCCAGGCACATGAGATCACCCATCTATAAATTATATCTATATTTACAAGGATTTCATAGCGGTCTCATGTAACCCCCTTAATTTTTTAAGATTTTGATGATTGATTTAAAATTTAATTCATTTATTGTATTTAACATCACATGTTTATCTAGGAGACTAAGTTTCATCCAAATCAAGTCTATCCATGACGCCACATTTGCTCCAAAATATGGACATTCGTGTGTAAATTATGAAAATACTTAGATTTATTTTCACCTGTATTCGAATATAATAATACTTCTAGAATCATTTATTCTCATAGTTATGATATTTTAGATGCTTTAAATGTAAAAAAAATTACTTTAAAGTTGATATGTCAGGATCGAACAATCTTATTACATTAATTTTTCACATTTATAGATGGGACATGTATACAGTGAAATTAAACAAAAAAAAGAAAATTTTCAAGATACTAGAAATGATGCTAAATACAACGAATGGAGTGGATTTCCATCAACCATCAATATTTCAAATATAGAGAGAGTTACATAGAAATAAAGTTTCATAGAAGCGGGGATGTACATGATGACACGTTTATAAAAATGATATAGACGACTATATATTTACCCGTAATCCTAAATAAATATGATAAAACCATTAAGGCTATTAACTAATGTTAAAAGCGTTGTAATGATTTATGACCTACTACAATTTACACGATTTATGTCCGGTCGTAAAATATGTTTTTATTTTTAACTTTTGTATCGATATGGATCCCAATTATAAATTTCTCTCCGTTGAATTTGACAATTTCCAGAATCTATTTGGTATTTTATTTTGGATTTTAAAAAAATGGAAAAAGTGTACATAGATACATGCTATTTGGTATTTTAATTTGAATTTGTGCATTTATCCTTTCTCATTTTATGCAATTTTAAAATTTAAAATAAATTAATTAATTAATTAAAAATGATCAAATTTTATGGAAAGGAAGATATAGATGGGGCCCTCGTATGGACAAAAAATAGGTTTCTTGATGTTAAGGCGTTCTGATTTCGTGCAATTAACTGCACAGGGGTAGCCATGCGGTCAATGGTATGGAGCCCACATGTATTTTTTTTTAAAAATTTACACCCACTTATACGCCTCATCTAGATCTGTGTACACAATTTTTTTCGAAATTTTGAGCTATCCAGACTTGTTTTTTAGATTTTCTAAAATAAAAGATGTGCATAACATTTTCAAATTAATTATCCTATTTTAGGCTTTAGCTATTGCTTCTAGAACTTTAAACGTATACATCTTAATTTCCTTGTTAGGTGAACCTTTTGTTTTTTGATGTTTTGTTAGGTGAACCTTAATCTAACCTTTTTTATTATTCCCAAGCATGTTCACCTACATCTAACTATCTTGACCTTTCATAGTTAATCTGATCATTTCAACTAATATAGAAGGTTCAAACACATAAAAATTAAAAATTAAACCACTTAAATTGGACGTAGAGATCATAAAATATATCATTAATCTTAGATGGAACATGATCTAATGATTTCTCACATGTGTTATGGACGCCCATCTAACTCTAGTTATCATGATCTCAAATGACCAATTTGACCCTTTATTAGATTCGGGTTGTGCAAAAATTTTAGTTTTGACTATTCAGTTGCTCGAACTGGAGTTCAATATTAAAACTTACAAAGAAAATAAGATTAACCGCTTACAGCAGATTAATCCTGGCTGGCCAACTCGCCCGCCGGGTCTACGCTCTGGTCCTTGAGCTCGCCTGCCTCATTGGGCTCTTCGTCAAGACCCATATATTTCGGCATAGATTCTTTTGGGCTTTCCTAAACCGAAACCCTTATATTTTGGGCATTGATGATTTCGCCGGCACAGACACTGGCAGGCTTGGGATCAAGCCCCGCCCAATACGAAAGAAGGAAAGAAGGGTTCTTGTGGAAATTTTCCGCTAAGACAATTTTTGTAAATTTACTTGTTTGTGGGGTTTTCTGCAAAATTTCGTTCAAACCTCAAAAATGGAAAATGGAACTGGATGCATCTTCTGACAAACATTGGGTGTGTTTGGAAAGTGATAAAGTTTTCGAAAAAAATTAGTGTAAAGTTTTTAAATTAAGAAAAAATAATGTGATGTGATAGAAATAATGATGAGTATAAAATAAATATATCTCTAATTAATATCACATTAAATGGATTAGTTATTTGTATGAGTCATTGCATAGAAATGATTGAACGATGACTTAGTTGAATAAAAAGATATAAAAATGAAAAGAAAAATTGCCAAAGAAGTGCGGAAGTCGCAGGCCATAGCTGCCAAAAAGTCTATGATTTTCTTCAATCTAGTCATAGAGAATAAATTATGAGTCTATACAATTTGTAAATATAAACCTAATTTAATAAATAATCCATATGCTTTTCGTGGGTTCAAGTTTTACGTGCTGAGATGAAAATACTCTATGGTCAAATCCACGAGCGCCCACTGATTCTAATTTATGCACTATAATGAATAACCCACAACTTCCAATCTGCGCATCTTAGAAAAATACATAAAAAATCTAGAATTTTTTAAAATTCTGATATCCACGTACCTGACTATCTGCAAAAAGAAAGCTGTTATGGTAAAATTCTTTTTTTGGCCGTGAACATCCTTTCTACCATCCTCCGATCCACAATCTTACTGAAGTTTCTAAAGCCCAAAAGTTTATCTGAGCAATCTAACCATCTTTGCTACTAGTCTAGGTTTCTCTAAAATAATATCTAAAAATGACCATTCTAATATAAATTTCTGAAGATGAAACTTTCTCCAGTTAACTAGTGAATTTGCAATGTGGAATTAACAGCTGAACCTACGTTTCTACAGACCGCATGTTACAAAGGATGACTCGTCGAAAATGAACAAGTTTACCCAATATGCTTAACCGCTGATACAGGCAAGTAGAAAGTAAATGACCAATACGGTTCACAGCCTCCTTTTGGCTGTGCAAAGTCCCATGCTGAGAGTGGGCCGTTTTTTCTTCTGCTTTGAATTAGAACTGGCTGAACTGCAATTCTGAGTTGCAGTGGGGATTTAGGACTTTTGGCTGGGGGGCAATTTGACCTAAAAAAAATGTATTATTCTTTGAGTGTGGGCAATCATGTTAAAATAAATAAAGTTTTGAAAATTTTCAAATTATTATGGAAAATTTATATTCTTTTGAAATTTTAGTGGGGCAATTTGTATTTTGATCCGCCTGTGTTGAGTTAGGTCTTGTTCATGTGCTCACCAACACTGTAAAAATATGGATTTCATTTGGACTGAGATTTTAAAGGTGTGTTTAGTATTTGATAAAATGTTTTGAATTTTTGGTGTAAAAGTTTTGAAATAGGAGAGATGATGTGATATGACAGTGGTAAAGATGAAAAATAATAAAAATTAAGTTAAAATAGATAAAGTAGCAGCATGAAAAGTTGTAGAAAAATGATTAAAATGTAAGATAGTTGTATAAAAAAATATAAAAAAATAATTAGAAAATAAGATAACTGTAATAAAAGAAAAATTTTAGAGTTCACCAAACATACCCTTATATGGTTTTGTTCATTGGATTGCATCATGAAATAATTTAACTAAATGTATGTTTGTGTGGAGGAGAAAGAAGGATCATTAATGAGAATGAAATGGATGCAACAAGGAAAAGTGGGAATGTGAAAAAAATAAATATATCACATGTGTAGAAAAATGTAAGAAATAATTAAAATATATGGACAAAAATGAATAAATAAGGTACTGGTGTGTCTACTTTTTGCGTCCTCCTCCATTTTTATTTCTCCTGTAACAGACACTCTGAATGCAAGAATGTTTCGAGTTTCCATTGATTCATGTGTGATGGTGTCGTGTGATCTGCCGGCATCCTCTAGACTAGCCAGCGAGAAATCAACATCATTCCCAATCCTAGGCAGATTCCCATGGTAGATCGAGCTGTGGACCATGGTGGGTTCGCAGAAGACAAGAGGATGGGATGGCAATGGCGGTAGCAACACATTGGCGACCCGTTTTGCTGAAGATAGGGCGCCGCATTTGAAGGGAAAGACATTTTGCAAAGAAATCTCTTCAGTTGGTGAGGATTGAGTTCCCCTTCAAAGTATCAATCTGTTAGGTGGTTCCTCCCACGTGAAGGCAAAGTGGGAGGGCCCACCCATTTTGTTTTCATTTGAAAGATGCCCACCTACCTTTGACTTCTCCTTTGCTTTCGGCGGAATGGGAAGAAAAAGGTGAGAGAGAGAGAGAGTGATATACACACGGCTCTTCTCGGTGCAGGAGAAATAAGAGGGAGAGAGAGATACAGATCTCGATACGACTCTTCCCTCTCGCCAGAGAAAAAAATTCGTCGTCGTCGTTCTCTTCAGTCTCAGCAGCAGCAGGAGGTCCGACACAAGAGATTCAATCCTCCAGGGCTTCTACGGCAGTTATTTCTTTCAGCCATCAAGCGATAAAATTCTGCCGTCATCTCAATTCGGTGAGATCCATCCGTGATTAATTTCTATGTTGAAATCCATCCATATCGTGATGATGAAATCCTCTAGATTTAACTAGAGAAGACATTGCTTTGTAATCCCATTATTCTATAGTGGAAGTTTTACCTGGACTGGGTCCCGTGGTTTTTCCCCTTTATTAAAGAAGGGGTTTTCCACGTAAAATTGTGGTGTGTTTTTCTGTGGGTTTGATTATTTATTATTTGTGATATTTATTGTTCCTGTTTAATCTACACAAAAGGGGATAGCCTAAAATCCCAACAAGTGGTATCAGAGCCTGGTCTGTTTTACATAATTTCTTGTGTGGATTAGATGGAAGAAACTTCATTCACAATGGTCAAACTCACATCATCAAATTACTCAATATGGAAAACAAGGATGGAAGATATTTTGTATTGCAAAGAACTTTATCTGCCTATTAAAGTGAAAGGAGTGAAGCCCGTGGATAAAACTCAAGATGATTGGGATGTGCTAAATAGAAAAGTTGTTGGGCATATCCGCCAATGGGTTGATCAGAGTGTTTTTCACCATGTTGCTAAGGAAACTGATGCATTCAAATTATGGGAAACATTAAAAAGCCTATATGAACGCAAATCAGCTGTAAATAAGGCTTTTCTAATTAAAAGGCTCGTTAATATGAAGTATAAAGATGGACAAAAAGTTGCTGAGCATTTGAGCAATTTCCAAGAAGCTTTAAATGATTTATCCAGCATGAAAATTATATTTGCTGATGAAGTGCAGGCATTACTTTTGTTGAGTTCCTTGCCAGACAGTTGGGAAACCTTGGTAATTTCACTCAGTAACTCTGCTCCTAATGGTGTTGTATCAATGGATGTGGTGAAAGACAACATGTTTAATGAAGAGGCAAGACGGAGAGAACAAGGTACATCCGTCAATTCTGAAGCACTAGTTACAGAAAACAGAGGGAGAAATCAGCACAGATATTCTCGCAATAATGATCGTGACAAGTCTAAATGGAATCGTGATCAATCGAGAAGGAGATCAAAGTCAAGAGGAGTCAAATGCTATCATTGTGGTAAGCCTGGACATGTAATTAGAGAATGCAGAAAGTTGAAAAGAGAGGAAGAATATAAAAAGAAAAATGAAGAAAAGAAAGATGACACAAAAAAAGCAGCAGTTGCATTCGAAGATGATGTTGTCATAGCTTGTGATGTTAATTGCTTTGCCAATGATGTGCCTACATGGGTAATAGATTCTGCAGCTTCTTCACACGTTACTCCATGTAAAGAGTTCTTCTCATCTTACACTAGCGGAGATTTTGGCTATGTAAGGATGGAAAATGATGGCAGATGCAAGATTCAAGGTATTGGTGATGTTTGGCTAGAGACAGACATGGGATGCAAACTGGTGTTGAAAAGTGTCAAGCATGTTCCAGAACTTCGATTCAATTTAATCTCTGCAGGACAGTTAGACAATGATGGATACTGTCATCAATTTGGTGGTAGTAAATGGAAACTGACGAAAGGTTCTCTTATTTTCGCTAAGGGAAATAAGACTGACACTCTTTACAGATCTTATATGAAGATTGCTAAGGGAGAAGTGAATGCGGTGGAGCATGAATCCTCCTCAGAGCTATGGCACAAGCGACTTGGCCACATGAGCGAGAAAGGTTTGAATATTCTTGCGAAAAAGCAATATTTGCCTAAAGGTTTACCTCTGAAATCATGCATTGATTGTTTAGTTGGAAAACAACATAGAGTTGCATTTCATAAATTCCCTCCACATAGAAAGCATGATATACTTGATCTGGTGCATACTGATGTGTGTTCTATGGGTGATAGAACTCTTGGTGGTGCTATATATTTTGTTACTTTCATTGATGATCATTCCAGGAAAGTATGGGCTTATGCAATAAAGGCCAAAGACGAGGTTCTAAGTATCTTCAAGCACTTCCAAACTACTGTTGAAAGAGAAACAGGAAAGAGATTAAAATGCGTTCGTGCCGACAATGGTGGTGAATACAGAGGACCGTTTGAAAGATACTGCAGTGAACGTGGTATCAGACTTGAGAAGACAGTTCCTAAGACGCCTCAACAGAACGGTGTGGCAGAGAGAATGAACAGAAGTATTTGTGAAAGAGTCAGGTGTATGCTCTCTCATGCAAAATTATCAAAGTCCTTCTGGGGTGAGGCAATGAGAACTGCAGTTGATTTGATTAACCTGTCTCCTTCAGCTCCTTTGGACGGTGAGATTCCAGAAAAGGTATGGAAAGGAAAAGATATTTCTTATGAACACTTACGGGTATTTGGTTGCAGGGCATTTGTTCACATTTCTAAGGATGAAAGATCCAAGTTGGACAGTAAAACTAAACAGTGTATCTTCCTCGGCTATGCACATGAAGAATTTGGTTATAGATTATGGGATCTTATTGACAAGAAGATTATTAGAAGCAGGGATGTAATCTTCTTCGAAGATCAAACAATCGAAGACTTTGAGAAAACTGAAAAGGCAAAGTCTCCAGAAGAAGGCCCAGTTGATTTGAGGTCGTGTACTCCACCTGTTGCGCATACAGGAAATGGGGGAGATATACCAAATGCTACATCAGAGCAACCAGATGAGCAAGCTGCTTCACATCCATCAGTTGAAAATCAATTGAGAAGGTCTGTAAGACAACGTCGGCCATCAGAAAAGTATCCTCCTCATGAATATGTGATGCTTACTGATGAAGGTGAACCTCAAAGTTATCAGGAGGCAGTGTCCCATGAATGCAGTGAAGAATGGATGGACGCCATGCAAGAAGAGATGAATTCCTTGCATGAAAACCATACGTATGAATTAGTAAGATTACCTGCAGGCAAAAGAGCACTCAAGAACAAGTGGGTTTTCAGATTGAAAGCAGATGAAAATAGCTCACAACCAAAATACAAGGCAAGATTGGTTGTGAAGGGATTTGGTCAAACAAAAGGTATTGACTTTCATGAGATCTTCTCACCCGTGGTGAAGATGAATTCAATTAGAGTTGTTCTAAGCTTGGCAGCTAGCTTGGATCTGGAGATTGAGCAGCTTGATGTAAAGACAGCATTTCTTCATGGTGATTTGGAGGAAGAGGTATATATGGAGCAACCTGAAGGTTACAAGGTCAAAGGAAAGGAGGATTTTGTGTGTAAATTAACAAAGAGCCTATATGGACTGAAGCAGGCACCAAGACAGTGGTACACAAAATTTCAGTTCTTTATGAGACAGCACGGGTACAGTAAAAGTATGTCTGATCCATGTGTATTTATCAGAAAATTCTCCACTAATGATTTTATTATTCTTCTGTTATATGTGGATGATATGTTGATTGTTGGTCATGATACTAACAAGATTCAGAGATTAAAACTGCAGTTGAATAAATCCTTTGCTATGAAGGATTTGGGACCGGCTAACAGAATACTTGGCATGAAAATTGTTCGTGATAGGAAGAACAAAAGGCTTTGGCTATCACAAGAAAGCTATATTAAAAAGGTGTTAGAAAGGTTCAACATGGGCGAGGCGAAACCTGTTTGTACTCCACTTGCAGGTCATTTCAAATTAGGCTCTCATCAATGTCCTACAAGTGAAGAAGAGAAGGAACAGATGAAAATAATTCCTTATTCATCTGCTGTCGGTAGCTTAATGTATGCAATGGTGTGCACAAGACCAGACATCGCCTTCGCAGTTGGAGTAGTAAGTCGGTTTCTTTCAAATCCAGGAAAAGAGCATTGGGAAGCAGTGAAGTGGATCCTCAGATATCTTAAAGGTACCTCCAAAGCCTGTCTATGTTTTGGTACTGATAGACCTGAACTTAAAATTTACACAGATGCGGACTGGGCTGGTGATGTAGATACCAGAAAGTCCACTTCAGGTTACTTGGTAACATTTGCAGGGGGAGCAGTGTCATGGCAATCAAAATTGCAGAAGTGTGTTGCGTTGTCTACTACTGAGGCAGAGTACATTGCTATAACAGAAGCAAGCAAAGAGCTTCTATGGATGAAGAAATTTCTCAAAGAATTGGGAATGACTAAGGAAAAGTACATCATATACTGTGACAGTCAGAGTGCTATTCATCTCAGCAAGAATCCTACTTTTCATTCAAGATCTAAGCATATTCAGGTGCGTTATTGTTGGATTCGTGATATCTTAGAGTTGAAGATGTTGCAACTTGAGAAAATTCACACAGATGACAACGGATCAGATATGATGACAAAAATTGTAACTAGCGAAAAGCTAAGGGTATGCAGAGAGATGGCAAGTTTGCTAGAGCCCTCCACGTAGTCGGAAGGGGGAGATTTGTTAGGTGGTTCCTCCCACGTGAAGGCAAAGTGGGAGGGCCCACCCATTTTGTTTTCATTTGAAAGATGCCCACCTACCTTTGACTTCTCCTTTGCTTTCGGCGGAATGGGAAGAAAAAGGTGAGAGAGAGAGAGAGTGATATACACACGGCTCTTCTCGGTGCAGGAGAAATAAGAGGGAGAGAGAGATACAGATCTCGATACGACTCTTCCCTCTCGCCAGAGAAAAAAATTCGTCGTCGTCGTTCTCTTCAGTCTCAGCAGCAGCAGGAGGTCCGACACAAGAGATTCAATCCTCCAGGGCTTCTACGGCAGTTATTTCTTTCAGCCATCAAGCGATAAAATTCTGCCGTCATCTCAATTCGGTGAGATCCATCCGTGATTAATTTCTATGTTGAAATCCATCCATATCGTGATGATGAAATCCTCTAGATTTAACTAGAGAAGACATTGCTTTGTAATCCCATTATTCTATAGTGGAAGTTTTACCTGGACTGGGTCCCGTGGTTTTTCCCCTTTATTAAAGAAGGGGTTTTCCACGTAAAATTGTGGTGTGTTTTTCTGTGGGTTTGATTATTTATTATTTGTGATATTTATTGTTCCTGTTTAATCTACACAAAAGGGGATAGCCTAAAATCCCAACACAATCTCAGTCCTGCTGTATTCCTCGTCTCATTTCTCTGTGTTGTTCATTCTTATTGAAGAAATTGTTTGCAATTTCATCAAGAAAGGGAAAGCTATTCACTTCCACATCATCTTGGGAAAATTAACAACAATAAAGTCACTAACAAGGATTCTAGCAATGCCCGCTCAACCAGATGTTTTTGCCAAGCAATGAAGGATACACCAACAAATAGTTATGAATATGAGGCAACCCCAATTTACTTGAGGAAGAGAAGTGTACACTGTTCTTCTGTCCAAATCACTTTGTAGATATCAAACTTATACAAGTAGGTTTGTCCCAATCATCTAATTTGCCTAGGTATCTATGAGCAAAAGACATGAATAATTGAGCTTTCCTTGCATGAATGTAGATCCTCAGGCGATCACTTGGTAGATTTGACAAGCCTGACCGCTGAAAAGATTGCTCGACAAATCTGCTTGAAAGATTGACATTAGTCTTCCTTATCCCCAGTGGAATTGTTTTTGTGGTAATTTTCTACTGACTGAACAAGTTATTGGACATTTAAAGTATGATCTTGAAGCATCAAGGAAAGCATGATAAAAAGGCTAGTACAAGATTGATAAACAAGTTTCAATACCGAAGCTTAAACGCAAAATTTTAAAAAAAATCTCAAGTAATGATAATAGCTAGACTTTATACAAGAGAACAAGTAAACCTTACGCTAAGAATTTATATGCACATAAAACTATGAAAAGTACTACATTGTGAATTTTATTGAAAACAGTAAAAATGCATGATTTACTACAAATAGAAAATAAAATTGTATAAAACTTTAATAACCTTGATTCATGCACAAATAGTGGATTTTGGCATCAGAAATGTACTCAACAGAGTTCACCAGCGTTGCTACATTGATGGGTTAGAAAAATATTTTCATTGATATATTATAGCTCCTATACTCCTAGATAAAAAGTTATGACTAATTAAAATTGACATGCTCCTTTGCCATTTACTACTCTTTCTTGGACGATCCGCCAACTCTAGAAAGTGATAGAAGATGACATTTACGTTAGATCTAGAGCTGCCGACCAAAGTCAGGGCCATAATTTACCCAATGACCCATTCACCTATCCCACTTGGTTGAGAGGTTTCTACAAATTTAAAACGTTGAATTTGTACTTTTTAATCCGATTGAAGCAATGCACAAAGCTAATTTTCTGGTTCAAGGGTCGTCCAGAAGCCCCGACATTAAATTAAAATTTTTTGAAATGAGAGAAAATGATATAATATAATATGAATAATGGTGAGTAGTAAAAAGAATAAAATAAAAATAAATAAGTTAGTTGTATATGTAGTTGTATAGAAATGATTGAAAAGTAGAGTAGTTGAATGGAAAAACATTATAAAATATTAAAAAATAAGATAATTATGGACACTAAAATTTTTTAGATTGAATAGTTTTAGTTTGAAAAATTTCGTACTTAAACAAACACACCTAAAGAGAACAAAATATGAGTAATGAAGCATTGCATATATTTTTAAGGATTTTTGGGTAGATTTTAGACAATTTAATTATTCAGTTTAAAATTTCAGTATAGGATAGTCAACATGGATCAATTTGATGAATCTCTGGAATCATCGTTCTTATTAATATATTAGTGTTTTTCATGTTTGTATGAAAAATATTCAAGTGCAGTTGAACTGCACTATAATTATAATATAGTCCATAATTATGGTTCAGTCTGCATTTATAGTATATTCTACTTAAAATTGCACCCACTTGATCATAATTTAATCCAAATCAAATATGTGTTTAGGCCCTATTTTATACACACTTAGAAAGATATATGTGATCTAGTGCATTTATATGTATAGTAAGTTATGGTGCATTTGACTCAAAATGGGCCCTATATGCATTTAAATATATCAATACTTTATACAATCATTTATCTATGTATAACTTATATTTTAGATAGTTTACATGTCGAAAAAATATTTATTGGTATTTAAGTTAAATTATTTTATTATGCTAATTTTTTGTACCGTTTTCAAATGGATCTCATACAAATCAAATTTGGATAAAAATTGGTATATTAATACAAGAAATAATTTTAAAGATAATGGGTAGAGTAGATGTATATTTTATGAACACATGAGACTCATTTTGAGCCAAATGCACCGTAATTTACGATACACATAAATGCATAAGATAAGTTTTTAGATAAGGCAGCGTTACAAGATTTCAAAATAGACGATGAATTAAAATTTTAGCTAGATCTTTTGTCTTTTTATTTACACTTCAATATTTTCACTGAACCTCCTCTGTTTTTCCCCTTTAGGGACTTTATCTCTTTCATTCCAAGTATTCCCCCTTTACATTCAACCAGAGCTTCGTGCTTTTTTTTTTTTTTTATTATTATTATTTTTTTTTATCTCTTATATACAATAGGACAACGAATATTACAATTAAATACATTTCAAATGGTCACAATATGGAGGAAAATTCCTACAAACCTTCATCATTAGAAGCAAATTATAAACCCACAACAACTTGAGGAGAATGTGGGTGGGAGGGTTGAACCCTTTATAAACATGCCCACTATGCATCCCACTTCACCAGTGGAGCTGATAGCAGAGCTTCTGTCTTATATTAGCGCTAAAAACCAAGGAAGGCGGTAACAGACAAAAAAATGGGCGAGAGTTCTTAATATATTAAAAAAAAAATCCAAATCTAGGAAAATAGTAAAAACTATCCACACGATTATATTTCAGACAAAGTTAAATAGGCCTATTTTTCCAAGCTGCTCTGATATTTTTACAAGGTCAGATCCTCCGACAACACCTACAGCGACTGTCTGCAGCTGAAGAGGCCACCATCATTAGAAGCACCATGATACTAGAATTCATTTTCTGCGCAACAAAATATAGACAGCGGTGATCAGGTACCTTCCGCAGGTTCTCAAGTTCTGCATAAACTCCAGTATTTTCTGCGTCACAACCTGATAGGACAACTGGACAAGAAGCCAAATGAGAAAAGATAATCCTAAGCAAAACCGATATTACCACAGATCAAAAAAGGAAAAGAAATACATTTAAACACACCTTTATCATCTGTATGTTCATAGGAACAGGCAGAAGCTATGATTTCATGAAGAGAACCAAAAACAGGTATATGTAGACATGAGATCAGCCCAATCAATTTATATCTAACAAATAAGATTACTTCCATGTTGACTTGGATGTATTTAACAAGTTGCATGTTAGAGTTTAAATTTTATTTGAACCAGCTGGAAATGTAATATCAGATATAAAAGGTCTTTGCCATGAAAATGGCTTGATATGAGAAAATCTGATTTAGGATGTGTTGACATTTCGTGAAATTTGTCTATTTAAAACCTTTTGCTCTTCATAATTATTCTAATTTCTAATTATTATTTTACATCTTCCTCTATAACTATTCTAATTTTTAATTTTTTCTCCACATTTGCTCATATAAATATCACATCTATTTTCTAATATTTTTTCATATCTTCGTCTACAACTATTCTAATTTCCAATTATTTTTCTACATTTTCTCATATAAGTATCATATCTATTTTAACTTTATTCTCTTTACTCCTCACCATTATCCTTGTTATATCATATTACTTCTCCTATTTCAAAAATTTTTATTCAAAAATTTTGTCAAATACTAAACATACTCTTGATAAATCAACTCCAATTATGAAAATACAAATATCTATCTATTGTTTAGGCATATTCCATGTTGAGCTCTATACATAGCTCAAATGGCTTGCATGAACAAGAGTAACGTAAGGAAATTTTCTCACCACTTGTCATACTATGTTTGCCAATAAAGGCATCCACATGATGGATATTTATTAGAAATGTCTATTGAAATTGCATTCAATGGTACTCGAGTTTTATTGCAACTGTCTACATGATCAACAGTACATGTTTTATTCCTTCTGTCTCTTAGGCTTTGGCTCGCTCAAGTCTCCAATAAAATTGACTTGTGGGAACCATGACGAAATAAGGCTTCCTGCATCTGGCACCCTCTAGTCAAGACGTACGAAGTTCATCCATCTGCATGCTACTCACCTTTTGATATTATTTAATATTTTAATTAATTACCTAATTATCTTATTTTTTATCTATCTCTATTTTCTGATCATCTTTACATCCTTTCTTACGCTATCTGATTCTTACTAGGAGCCTGCTTCCGTAAACTAAATTTACTAAAAATTTGGTTACAAGAGCATTTGAAATGCAATTTTAGCATAGATGTCTTAATATTTTTTTCAAACCAATCCTTATAAATATGGGTGCAACTTATGATAATGGGCTGGGGTCTATTTTGATAACAGCATAAAGGGGATTTTCCTAATATAACTATGAGTTTTAGCTCTAATTCCTTTTGTACCCATAAATTTTCAAAAATTCCTTTCATAACAACAAATTTCCATCAAAATTCCTCCCATAACAACGAAAACAATTGTCATCATCTGCTGCATTATGGGAAATTCCTGGAAATTTTGTGATTATACAAGGAATTTTTGAAAATCCATAATTATATGATGAATTTACGTTAAAATTGATAGGCATATTTAGAAACTCCTCTAGAATAAAAAAAAATCCATCTTTTGCTTGGTTTAACATCATTTATTTTATCATGAAGTGAAAATTATCTTTATTAGAGGTGTGGTTGTGCAACATTTGCTTTAAAATATATATTTATGTGTAAATTATGAAAAATGCTTAGATTTATTTACAACATCATCATTATCGTCATTATCAAAAGCCATTTCTCACCTAGGTGGGGTTGGCTGCATGAATTTTGTTGCGCCATTCTTGCCTATTTAAAACTAAATTTTCTGTAATTTGTAATATTTTTAAATCTTATTTAATTACTTTCGTCCATTTTTTTGGGTCTTCCTCGCATTCTCCTACCACCTTCTACTTCGATAAACTCTGTCATCCTAACTGGTGCTATTTTAAGCCTTCTTTTAATATGACCAAACCATCTTAATCTATTTTCTCTCATTTTATCACAAATTGGTCTTACTTTTAGGTTTTCTTAAATGATTTCATTTATAATTTTATCTTTTCTTGTTTTACCACTCATCCACCTTAACATTTTCATTTTCGCTACGCTCATTTTTTGTATATGTTGTTCTTTCATTGCCCAACATTCTACTCCATAAAGCATAGCAGGTCTAATAACGGTCTTATAAATTTTTCTTTTAATTTGATTGGAACTCGATGGTCACATAAAATTCATGAGGCATTTCGTCATTTCTTCTATCTTGCTTAAATTCTATGCATTATATCTTTCTCAATTTTCTCGTTCTCTTGAGCTATTGATCCTAGGTACTGAAAATGATTAGTTCTTGTTACTATTTAATCTAAAATCTTAATTGGTTCCTTATCCGGGTTCTCACTATTATTAAAATTGTATTTCATATATTCAGTTTTTGTGCGACTAATTCTGAAATCATTAGATTCTAAAGCATCTACCCACCTATTCAATTTTAAATTTAGTCATTTTTTAGTTTTATCTATTAGAACAATGTCATTTGTAAATAACATACACTAAGGTACTTCTTCTTGGAAATGTTTAGTAATTTCATCTATTATTAAGGTAAAAAGATAAGGACTCAAGGCTGAACTTTATTGTAAACCTATTTTAGCTAAAAAAATATTAGTATCTCCACTAATGGTCATCACATTTGCAACGGCTCCCTCGTACATATATTTAATAATATCAATGTATCTATTATTAATTCATTTCTTTTTCATTACTTGCCATATTAACTTTCTTAGTACTCGATCATATGCTTTTTTTAAATTAATAAAAATCACGTATAAGTTCTTTTTTTCCCTATACTTTTCAAATAGTTGTCTAAGTAAGAAAATAACTTCAATGGTTGATCTTCTTGGCATAAAACCAAATTAATTTTTAGATACATTAGTTTCCTGTCTTAGTCTATGTTCAATTACTCTTTTTCATAATTTCATAGTACGACTCATTAGTTTTATTCTACAATAATTTGCATAATTTTGAATATCTCATTTATTTTTATAGATTGAGACTATAATACTTTTCCTCCATTCACTTGGCATTAACTTTGTTTTTATAATTTTATTAAAAAAATTTGTTAACTATGTTGCACCTACATCTCCCATGTAGTTCCATGCCCCAATTGGTATATTATTTGGGCTTAAGGCTTTTCCTATTTTTATTTTCTTTAGAGCTTCCTTTACTTCAGATATTCGAATTTTTGAAAAATAATTGATATTCCTATTTTCTTCTCTATTTAAATTAACGTCTAATGTTAAATATTCGTGTAGGGTATCGTTTAGTAAACTATAAAAACAAGTTTTTCATCTTTCTTTAATATCATCATCTTTGACTAGAACTCTTTGGTCTTCACTTTTAATACATTTAACATGTGTTAAATCTTTGCCTTTATTTTCTCTTAATTTAGCCAACTGAAAAATATCATTTTCACCTTGTCTAGTTCCTAATCTGTCATATAAGTTATCATAAGATTTGTATTTAGCATCACTAATAATCTTTTTAGTAGTTTTTTTGATAGTTTGTATTGTTGTAAGTTTATATCATTTTTATTTCTCTATCATGTTTTAAACTTTTTTTATTTAGCATTCATAGCCTTTTGAACATCCTTATTCCACCACCAAGTTTCCCTATGTGAGGATCTACAATTTTTATATATTTTTACAATACTTCATCCTACTTCTTTTAGGTTAGTTTTCATTTTATCCCACATTGATTCTACTCCATATTCTTGCATGTCCTATTTTTCTTCTTTTATTATTTTTTTTACTAAAAAGTTCAATGTTGTTTCCCTTTAAATTCCACCATTTAATTTTTGGAATTATATTGCCTTTCATTTTTATTGACTCTTTTTGTATATATATATCCATCAATAATAATCTTATGCTGCATAGCTAAGCTCTCACCTAGAATAACCTTGCAATTAATACAAAAGGGATCTATCCAATTTTCTTATAAGGAAGAAATCTATTTGACTAGAATTGGTCTCACTCTTGAAAGTTATCAAGTATTCATCTCTTTTTTGAAATAAGGTATTTGCTATAACCAAATCATATGCTATAGCAAAGACCAAAATGATGTTCCTCATTTCATGACTTCTCTTATATCCTACATTCTTCTTTCCTACATGTCTATTTAAATTTCCACCAATCACAACCTTTTCCTGGTTAGGTATCTTTTGCATTACATTATCTAAGTCATCTCAAAATTATTTTTTGATTCTATCATCTAATATTACTTTTGGTGTATAAGCACTAATCACAATTATGACCTCTACACCTAATACAAGTTTTATTTGAATAATTTTATTATTTACTATATTGACATCTACAATTTTATTTATGAATTTATTTTCTACTATTATCCCTACACCATTTCTATGATCATCCTTTTCTATATATTAGAATTTGAATTCATTAATCTCTTTAGCCTTCTCTTCTTTCCACCTAGTCTCTTGAAGGCATGCTATATTAATTCTTCTCATTCTCATAACATCTACTACTTCTATACTTTTTCCTGAAAGAGTCCCAACATTCCATGAGGCAAAGCGGATCTTGTGTTTTGGTACTACCTTCTTCCCTAAACCACGTCCATAAAGGCATGAGAACCTTTGCAGACTTCTCGCTACAACCAGACTTTGTGGCGCGTCACTTCCGGGGAGACGCTCTAACAACCTTTGCCCATTTCTCACTACATTCGGGCTTCGATGTAGCGCGTCACTTCCAGAAAAATGCCCTAGTAACCCTTGCTCATTTCTCACTACAGCTCCGCTGCAGTGCGTCACTTACAGGGGACACCCTAGCATTAACGACTTTTAGCATATTTTCAAAATCCATAAGAGATGCGGCGATGATTTTTATAGCACTAGTTGTTAGCCTGACATGCCAACCTTTGCTTTTTTCCAGGCTTGGGACCGGCCGTAAGATAAAAACTCTTACTGGTAAGGTTCTTAGATTTATTTACCTATATATTATAATGTAATAATATTTTATAAAATTATTCATTCTTATAGGAATCTTATTTTAAATAGTTTAAATTTGAAAACACAATTTTAAAAAGATTTATAAATTAATTAATCTTATTGTATTCATTTTACACATAATGGAGCCCATGCATATCTTTAATTTGGATGAAACTTATCTCCCAATAAACAAATGATTCAAAAAGAAATGACCCAAGTGTGTTTTACGTCATCATCGAGCTGAGGTAAAATATATAGAATTACTTTTAAACTTTTTTTATGTATACTTTTAAACTTAACTTTGTGTACTTGGCTTACCTTCATGATGTACCAAAATCCAATCCCACCCATGTGTTCAGAATTATTTTATTGACTAGAAAAATATGTTTCATCAAAACCAAAAAATGTTTTAAATTAAAATAATAAATTTATTTGATTTATATATTAATTTGAAATTTATTTTTCAACATCTAATATTTGGCTACACATAAAACTTTTCGATTTAAAAGTTTTTACTCTTCACATCTACCTTTTTTAATCATTTCACGTCTTTATATACAACTACTCTATTTTTCAATTATTTCTAAAGAACTACCTATACAATTAACTTGTCTATTTTAACTTTATTCTCATTACTTATCCTCATTACTCATATCATATCATGGGTAATTTGCATGGTAAACCCTCTAACTATGGCCAATTGCATTTCAAACCCTGAAGTTTGGCGGGTTGCATTTTACTCCCAGCGAACTTTCGTCTTTTATTTTTTGAACCCCATGGCGTAATGGCATCTCAGGAACGCGTATTCCAATCTGTCTCATGCTCATTTTTTTTAAAATTGACGAAAATAACCTTATATCAGATCTTCCCCATGTCATACCCGCCTATTTCCGAAGACGCATTTTCAAAGTGAAGGGTGACGCAAGTTTCGATCAAGAATGGATGCTAACAGGTAACAGTTTTATTTTTTCATTTTAGATATTTTCTATTTGTATTGTAAAGATCTACTCCCCTTTAGAATGAAGCCACCGAGCGTGCTCTTTCTATTTTCACTGTAAAAAAAGATGTCGTCCCCACAATCTGCACCCCTTAATCTGTCACATCTGACCGGTATTATTAATCTATTGTGTTGTTTCTACATCTGACCGATATTATTAATCTGTCACATCTCAAAATTTTTGTTACAGATTTTCCGTAGTGTGTTGTATTTTTGAACTCGGTTTGTGAGTACTGTTGCTAAACAACTTAGAAAATTTAGATATTGCGTTATTTTTTACAACATGTTAGTTTGTGTTGAATTTGTTGAAGCAGGAATATTCCCAACTGGATCAAGCAAATACAATGTCCATGTGGAATGGGAATGTGCAAAGTGTTCTTATCAAGGACAAAAAAGAATCCAAATAGATGGTTTTATCGCTGCCCAAAAGGGGTAAGAATAAAATATTACCTACATATTTATCATGTATATTAAGCTTCTGTTGTAATTAAACGCGATAAATTTTTATTTTGCAAGATATAAAGAATTGTAATTTCTTTTGTTGATGCGATAAATATGAACTAAATGTGGAAAAGTTGTTGGTTGAAGAAAGTAAAATGGCGGCCACAACCGAATGCAGCAGTAGCAGCTTGAGGGTAGAGTTAGAGAATGTGAAGAGAGAATTAGCTGAAATGAAGAAAACCAATCAAGTTGATGAGATCACCAACGGAATGAGCAACCTGACTATAAATATTAATATCTGCAGTTCCCCTAATATGAATGGATGAATTATGTTCGTTTGATATTATGTTTGTTGGAGTATGAAATATTTGGATGTATTAATGTAATGTATGAGTTGAACATGTAGTATGGTAACTTATATTTTTCCTTCTTGAATGACGAATGGACCGTATATATTTCTCTATTTCAGCTGCTAAACAGCCTTGACTGCGAGCCCTTTATCTTCCATCCACTTAAATCGTGCATGCTCATCAATTGAAGGTCTCTATACAATCATCCGCTGTCAGGAAGAGCGAATCATAAATCTTGCTGCTAACAGAGTGAAGAAATTCTGAATTCAATTATACAATCATATGTATTGTATTAATAAAGCTAAAAACAATAATTTTAAAAAACAACCCAAACGGGACACAAAATATAGCCTTCCACCTCCACGCTAATTCCATGCAAAGAAGATTTTACATTCCATGACGACACTCACTGTCCCTGCTGAAAATGAATTGACATAAAAAAAATCCATTTGGAAATGGCCATATGAAGATCAAGCTTACAAAAACAACCAAAAAAGTTAGCTTTGTTAAGCTGACAGATCACTTATACACAAAACTAAAAAAGCAACTTGATAGTTGACTAGAAAATGAAAGTGTTGTTCACATCAAAATATCTGCTTAAGTCAATTTCTAAAGCCAATACAAAAGACAAGCAATCAAACACCATATCCATCACAACAAAATGCTACAATGCCAATTGTCAGGTATTAACTCCTCAAGTACTAGAGTTGTCACTGTGTAGTTGCTGCAAATGTTCTGTTCCGAGCTAGAGTCTTCATCTTCCATTGAATTGGTGGCTGAATTGGCTGTGAAGATGATGGACCACTAACTAGAGTCTTCATCTTCCGTTTAGATGGTTGTTGAATTCGTTCTGTAGGAGATGATGGACCACAAGAGGCTTGAGATACTTCTGTTTGGGTGGCATTTTGATTTTCAGATTGTGATTGTGATGTTGAACTTCTCATTGGTGGTGGTGGCCGGCTTGTTGAACCTTGTTTTGTAATAGGGCATCCTCTTCTATTATGGCCTTCTCCTTTGCACACACTACAATGCAATTTCCCACTTGTTCGTTTAATATGTTGAGCTGGTCCTTCTTCTTGCCTTTCCTTCTTTCGGTTTGCTTTCTGCCCACTGTTGGTTCAAGATCAGGTGGGAGCACTACCCTGTCTAAGAAAGAAAGAAAATCAATTAGATCATTTATACAATTGGAAAAAAACTTAACAAATAGTCAGTAATTGATCAACTTCAATTTAAAAACATACTATCTATATTTGGCTCCCAGAAGAGTTGGCTTGGCATAGCATGGAATCCATGACTATAAGTCTTCCGGTATGCATCCATAGTATGAAACCATTGACAATAAGAAGTTGGGTCCTCTCGCTTCCATATTGTAATTCTAAAAGCATGAAGACATGACATTCCTTTTAACTGCCATTGCCTGCAACTGCATTTCCTTTGTGAGTATTGAACCACATGTGTATTCTCACCATAGGAAACTTCAAACTCTTCATTCTCACAGTGTATGAAAGTTGCCCTCCTTCCATGTTGTCCAATGGCCTCCAAATTCCTTAAGCATTTCCCTGACAAATTGGCATTAGATGAATTGCCTTCAACACTTCTTTTATTGAACCACTCCATTACTTTTGTTCTGAAGCTGTTAAACAATTGAATTATTTACATGTGTCTTGCATCTTCAATCCAATCATCGAATGCTTTGACAAAGTTGTTATCGGTGTCTGAACACGGACTATCATCAGGAAAACATGCTTGTGACCAATGTGAAGGATCAATCCTTTCTACCCATTCGCATGCTTGTGGGCTGATTGTTCTTAATCTGCTCATTTGAACCTTGAACTCAGCTTGGGTATATGCTTTACTGGTTGCCCAAAATAATTTTTTTACCAAATCACTCTTACCCCACTCCTTCCTACCTAAATTTCCACGCAAGTGTCGCCTACAATAACGATGCTTAGAAGTTGGGAACACGCTGGCCACTGCCATCATCAAACCTTTCTGATGATCAAACATTATGGTATATTCTCTAACTCCAATTGCTTCTTTCAAAAGTGATAAGAAGTATACCCAACTACTTTTGCACTCGTATTCAACAACAACAATAGCAATAGGCATTATTTGTCCTTCAGCATCCTTGCTGATTGCAGTGAGCAAGCTCCCTTTGAAATCGCCTTTGAGAAATACACCATCTAACCCAATATATGGCATGCAACCAACTTGAAATGCTCTCTTACAGGCATCAATACACAAGAATGCTCTCTGAAAGTGGTTCCCATCATCTGTCTTAATGTGTGTGATTGAGCCTACATTTGTCCTCGAGATTGTTGCAAAGAAAGTAGAGAGGCGCGCAAAAGACTCATCTGTAGTACCATGAATGGAACCCATAGCTTGTTTTCTGCTTCTCCAAATTTTGTGATAATTTAAAGTAAGTCCATATTTTGAATGCATCGAGTTGTTTAACTGCTTCACAGTTAAATTGTCGTTGACTCTAAGCTCTCTCTTAAGAGTGGTGGTGATCCAATCCTTATTAGCAGACTTATTTCCACTACCTTCAGCAACTAAGCATGTATGTTCCACGTTGTTGTATGTTTTTATCACAAATGACACCCCATCACTCTTTCGTGATGCATGTAATCTCCATGGGCAACCATCAGCTTTACAGATGACAGTTAGTTGGTAACATTCATTCTTTGCAAACTTCACATTGAACCCATTAACAAATAGCATGTTGTCGAATTGCTAACTCCGACTGTTTCTTATCTTCAAATTGAAGTCCGATATGTAGATATGGATCCTTCATATCGAAATATAGATCACAATAACGTTTTGATGTAACATTCCCATCATCGCCTTCATGTACCTTGATAAACGAGTCATCGCTATCATCACTATCACAAGCTTGTTACCGTTCTCTATCTTCCTCGTGTTGTACTCCTGCTTGTTACCGTTCTCTATCTTCTCCCTCCTGTGAAGCCTGTGGATGGACACTCTCCTGCTCAACTTCACGCATCATCACCTCATAATACCATTCCATCCATTCTTCATGACTATTTATATTATTTCCCTGCCCAAGAGTATGCCTGCACATCGTACTCCATGTCAAATAAACTTTCGAAATTATTTTTTTGCATGGTAAACCCTTTAACTAAGGTCGCGGTGTTCAAAAGGCAAAAGGTGAAACTTTCCAAACCTAGAGGGTTTACCATGCAAAAAACATGGATATTAGATATTCCTATTATAGTGGGATGGATAAACTTAGAAAATTAGCAGCTACAGATACTTAAGAGTAATACAGTCATATTATCCCATAATGAAAGTACAATATACTAATCCTTAGCAGCTACAAGTCAATGAAAACAAAAAAACTTTATAGTCAGACCAACTATTCTTTGCTAGATAAAATAAAATAGTGGCTGGTTGGACTGTTCAAGAACATCTTCGTATAATAGGCATTCCTAAAATGAGCATAGTGGGATGGAAGAGCAGTAGTATTATAACAAGTTATTTAAGATATCCCTAGCAAAATTGGATTGTGCAAATGCAAGGAATAGAACAAGGGGCATATTGCCAGCAATAACAACAATGCATGCTCTAGTCGGCTTGCATAAAATGCAAATTGATACACCCCAATTTTAAATTTTAATCCATCAAAATTGATTACTTATTGATTACTTATTAGTCGACAGTTCCATTAGGCAGAAAGTTGAGCAAGCATCAATTAGTTAGTAACAGAGTTGAAATGGCTCTAGCATTATCTCTAGTAACACAGTGTTTTCTAACATTTCAAAAAGGGGATATAACACTTAGAATGATTCCTCTCAATTTCACATAGAAGTCATATAACCTTCCTTGCAATACATCGGTTTAAATCTTCATGAAAAAATTAATTAGACTGTAATTTGGAGAATTGTCCTTGTCCTTTGACATCATTAAGCCACATGCAAATCCAACATTATTGCAGCCCATTTATTGTACATGGCCACGAATCTTAATAATACAGTCAAACCATGTAGTGGTCCTACAAGCCCATTTACCCTTTAAATCCATAGCATGTATGGTTTAGAGATTTAAGCAATATGACTCAATATTGAATTCATTGACAATTAGTGTTCAAAGATCTAGTTGAGTATAAATTTCGATTTTCATTTTTTGTTAAAAAAATGGTGGAATCAATATGTTCATTTTAAAAAATAGACGGGTTGGTTTTGGTAAATTAGGCATACTTGGGAACTGAAACTCGATAGGGGCAACCACTCAAAGACAAAGAATGCTCAAATGAGACCACCACTGCACTCCAAAAAATAGACAGGTCGGATTTTTTTAAGCACTTGGGACCACTCCACTCCAATACCACGACAAAAAGGAAAGCAATGTCGTCATTGCACGATGGGCCCCCATGAAAAATCAACATTTGTGTTGTTGTCATCCTCCACCATCCCCCCCTCACAAATAAATCTTAAGTTAAAATGAGCATATATATATATATATATATATATATATATATATATATATATATATATACCTTCTCCGAACATCTGTGTTGTCATCTTCCATCCTTTGCAAGCTCGCTATAAGTAGGAGCACTACCCACCGAGAAAGGCAGCCATCAGCGACCGACGAACTAGTGAGGAAGTGAGGAAGGAACACATGACGACAGCTGACTGGAGCTCCGGTCTAGTTTGGGGATTCGAATTGTCTGTCGTTGGGGTTTCTGATTTAGGGATTCTCGATTCCAAGTTTCTTTCTCTAAGGATTTTCGATTTAGGGGTTTTCGCGAATTGGGGCTTTTTGATTTCCATCACTAGTTTCTGCTCTAGGGTTTGCTTTCATTTTAGATTTTTAGCGAGGATATTTTGGACATTTCAAGCATCTTAACGGTGCTTTTCGACGCCATTACACTGCAGGGTTCAAAAAGCAAAAGACGAAAGTTCGCTGGGAGTAAAATGCAAACCGCCAAACTTCAGTGTTTGAAATGCAATTGGCCATAGTTAGAGGGTTTACCATGCAAATTACCCTCATATCACATCATTTTCTCTGATTTTAAAAACTTGTCTTTCAAAAGTTTTATCACTTTTCAAACACATATTGTATAAAATATCACTGCTATATGGATAAATAATTTTATAAAGTATTATTACATTCTAATACATCCATAAAACAATTTTAAATAGTTCGTAAAATAAATCTAAATATTTTTTCTAATTTCATAGAAATATATGAGCAAATATAGCCACATAAAACTTTGATAAAGATAATTTTTGGTCCTTTACTAAAACAAACAATGTTGAATAATGTAAATGATTGATATTTTTATTTTATCATCAATTGAAATGCACCCAATCCATGTGATAATCATAAAATTTTCCATGTAACTTGAAGCGGGATTCTATATTTTATATAGGCTAGCTTCTATGTAATCCATTTACATAGAAACGGTTCCATATAACCCTTTTCATTTTTGAGATTTTAATGTTTGATAAAAATATAATTATTCATTGTATTTAACATCATTTGATTAGCTAAAAGACCAAGTTTTATCCAAATCCAACATGTGCATTGGTTACATTTGCTCAAAAATGAATACATACATGTGTAAATTTGGAAAAATGTTTAGATCTATTCACATATATATTAGAATGCAATAATATTTTATAGAATCATTTATCTACATCTCGTGGTATTTTAGATGTTGAAATTACTACTTAAAAATTGATATTTAATATTAAATTATTTTATTACATTGATTTTATATTTTTGTAGATGAAGCCTATATATAGCAATATTAGACAATGAAAAATTTTCTATGATAATGTAAATGATGCTAAATGTAATGGATGAAGTGAATTTTTAATCAACCATTTAGTTATTAAAAATGAAGGAGATTACATAAAAGGGGAATTTCATAAAAGCACTCCCATATTTTATGTTAGATTAAACATATATAGGGAAATCTAGTTTGGGTTCTTCTATTTGGTTAAATCCAAAACAACTCAATTTATAAATTGGGGTTCTCAGTCCTGGTGTTCTTCTGTTCAAGCCTTCAAAAAACTTAACCATAGTCCTAAATTTTCTAAGGTAAGAGTTTAGCCGAACCTATGCTACATCTAAAAGGTTTCATATTTTTATGAAGTAACAAAGCACGTAGGGTGTTAATAGATTAGGTTGGATGGATTATAGCTCAATCTTAATCCTAATCCATTTAAAATATCTCAACCCTAATCCATTTATTATCTCATTTGAAAAATCTCAACTCTAACTCATTTATAACCTATTTAATAAATGGGTTGGTGGGTTGTTAAAATACTTTAGACGATTTAGATGTTAAAGATACCATATATTAAACTATTTTATTATGTTAATTTTATATCATTTTAAGATGGGTCGCATATGCATGTTGGATTCGGATGCAAATTAGTATACTCATAAAGTAAATAATTCTAAAAACAATGGTGAAATAGATTTTTTATTTTTGATTAAGTGGGCCCCACAATTCATGAACCACACTTGAATAAATTCCTATATATATGGGATAATATATATATCGGGGATGCTTCTATGAAGCCCCCTTTCTATGCAACTCTCTCCACTTTTAATATCTAAATGATTGATGAAAAATTCACTCCATCTATTGTATTTAACATCGCTCATATTATTATGGAAATCCTTTCATTTGTCTAAAATTATTATATATAGGCCCCATCCACAAACATATAAAATCAATGTAATAAAATAATTTAATACTAAATATCAATTTTTAAGTAGTATTTTCAATATCTAAAACATCTAAAATGTCACTACTATATGGATAAATGATTTTATAAAGTATTAGTATATTTCAATATATATGTGAATGAATCTAAACATTTTTTCAAATTTACATATGAATATACTTATTTTTGAGTAAATGTGACCTGTATACATATTGCATTTGGATGTAACTTAGTATCCTAGCTAAACGAATGGTTTTAAATACAATGAATGGATTAAATTTTTATTAAGCATCAAAATTTTAAAATTTATGGGGATTACATGGAACCACTTCTATGTAACTAGGTTATATAGAAGTGGAGTCATGTAACCCCTTCAATTTTTAAGATATTGATAATTGATCAAAATTCAATTTACTTATTATATTTAACATCACTTATTTAACTGAGAGACCATATTTTATTCAAATCAAGTTTGTGTATCGGCCACATTTGCTCATATTTAACATCACTTATTTAACTGAGAGACCTTGTTTTATTTAAATTAAGTATGTGTATTGGCCACATTTGCTCAATGTATATATATATATATATATTCATATGTAAATTATGAAAAATTCTTAGATCCATTCATACATATATTAGAATATAATAATATTTTATAGAATCATTTATATACAGAGTAGTGATATTTCAAATGATTAAGATATTAAAAAGTTACTTTAGAATTGATATATTAGCATTAAACCATTTTATTACATTGATTTTTATATTTATAGATGAGTCCCATATATAGTAAAATTAAACAAATAAAATAGTCTCTAAGATACTATAAATGATGCTAAATACAATAAATGAAGTGAATTTTTCATCAACTATCAAGATTTTGAATATGAAGGGAGTTACATAGAAAAATAGTTTTGTAATATATTAGCATTAAACCATTTTATTACATTGATTTTTATATTTATAGATGAGTCCCATATATAGTAAAATTAAACAAATAAAATAGTCTCTAAGATACTATAAATGATGCTAAATACAATAAATGGAGTGAATTTTTCATCAACTATCAAGATTTTGAATATGAAGGGAGTTACAAAGAAAAATAGTTTTGTAGAAGCGAGATTGTATATATATAAGAAAATAATCAAGTGCATTTGGATTACACCGTAATTATAGTGCAGTCCGTTGCAAAATGAGGTTCACTTGATCATGAAATCAATATCTACCTTACCTATTATATTTATAATTATGTAATTTAACAGCATATCAATTTTTATCCAAATCAAATATATCTATAGGCCTCTTTTGAAATGGTATAAAATCAATGTAATAAAATAATTTAACATAAATATCAACTTTAAAATTGTATTTTTAATATCTAAACCATACAAAGTATGATTTTTATATAGATAAATGATTCTTAAAGTATTATAGAATTCTAATATGTGTAGGGCCCTTTTTTAATAAAATGCACTATCATTATGGTGCATCCGATTGCACTTGAATGACTCTTATATATATATGAGTAATATTCAGGTGCAGTGGTATAGTTGCCTCAAAATGGGCCCTATATGATCATAAAATTATAATCTATTTCGCCAATTATATTTAGAATTATTTATTTTATTACCGTACTAATTTTCATCCTTATTGGATATGCATATGAACTCCATCTGAAAATGTTATAAATTGAACGTAATATAATAATTTGATGTAAATAACAACTTTGAAGTGATTTTTTCAACATATAAACCATTTGCTATAAAAGTTATATATGGATAAATAATTGTATAAAGTATCAATACATTTAAATACATGTAGGGTCCATTTTTGGCCAAATGTACGATTTATATAGTGTAGGTGTGCTCACCAAATAGTTTATATACATATATATAGAGTTATATTCATGGAGTGGTTGCATCAAAATGGGCTCCACATGATCATAAAATTATAATTCACTCCACCAATTGTATTTAGAATGATGTACTCTATTGTCATACCAATTGTCATCCTAATTGAATATGTGTATAGACCCCATCTGAAAATGGTATAAATTCAACATAATAAAATAGTTTGATGTAAATAACAACTTTAAAGTAGTTTTTTCAACATGTAAACCATTTTTCATAAAATTTATATATGGATGAATAATTGTATAAAGTTCCATTGCATTCCAATATGTGTAGAGTCCATTTTTGGGCAAATTTAACATTGTTCAGGTGCAGTTGCGCTGCACCGGAACAAGTCTCATATGTATATATAAGAAATATTCAGGTACAGCGCAACTATACCGGAACAGTAGTGCAATTGAGTCAAAATGGGTCCCACATGATCATAAAATTATAATCTACTCCATCCATTTTATTTAGAATCATGTATTCTATTACTATAATAATTTTCATCTCAATCGGATATGTGTATGGACCCCATCTAAAAATGGTACAAATTTAACACAATAAAATATTTTGATATAAATAATGACTTTAAAGTGATTTTTTCAACATGTATACTTGCTATAAAATTTATATATAGATAAATGATTGTATAAAGTTTCATTGGATTCTAATATGTGTGAGACATAAAAATGAGCAAATGTACCGTTGTTCCGTGCAGTAGCGCCTCACCAGAACAACTCTCTCTCTCTCTATATATATATATATATATGGGGTTCACTTCCATGTAATTGGGTTACATAGAAATTATTTCATGTAATCTCCTCAAATTTTAAGATTTTGATGTCCGATAAAAAATATAATCCATTCAATGTATTCAACATCATTTGTTTAGTTATGAGACTAAATTTCATTCAAATCCAATATTTTTATAGGCCACATTTGCTCAAAAATAAGTGGATTCATGTATAAATCAAGGAAAATGTTTAGACTCATTCACACATATATATATTGAAATGTGGTAATACTTTATAGAATTATTTTTTTTAAGTAATGATATTTTAGATAGGTTAGATGTTGAAAATACTAATTAAAATTTGATATTTAGCATTAAACTATTTTATTATGTTAATTTTGCATGTTTATAGATGGGGGGCCATATATAATGATATTAAATAAATGAAAAGATTTTTATAATAATATAAGTAGTGTTGTCAGAACCAGACCGGACCGGCTGGTCCAACCAGAAATCGGTCAAATATTCGGTTCGTATATAAGCGGTTCGGTTTGATTGTATTAACCCGTCCGAATCGTCAAACCGGCGATCAAACTGGACATCCCGGTTGGACTATAAGCAACCGGTTCGATGGTTCGGTGAATTAAAAAAAAAATTTCGATGCTGTGCTCGTGAGTCATGAGTCCGCTCCACTGTCCCCTGTCAGATTGTCTTCCTTAGGCCCGGCGCAATGGCGCGGTCTCGTCTTCCTCAAGCCTGGCGAGGTCTTCATCCAATTCCAGGCTTCCAGCGAGGTCTCGTCTTCCAGTTCCAGTGAGGTCGAGCCCCAAATCGGAGAAGCCCTGCTGCGATCAGCGATCACATCGTCTAGTCATCTTCCCCTCGTCTGATCGGCGTTCAGCGACGATGACATTGTGCAGCGACAGCTTCCGGCGACGAGCAGAGAAGCGGCCTGCTTTCCATTTTCGGCGACGAGCAGGGTCGCGACTGTCCGCTGTCGTCCCTTCATTACAAATTTGGACGACACTGGTTGGATCGTCTTAAAAATGGACGCTGGTCGCTGCTTCCATTTGAGCCAGATGCAGTGGACGGAGCTGGATTTGGGGGTGATGGAGTACCAAAAATGGTGCTTCGGTGGTGGATGGTTGTTCGGTGTTCCTGCAATGAATTTAAATACGAATTTAAATATTAATTCTTTGATAAATAATTTTAATAATAGCATATATTATCTTAGTTTAATTCACTTTATCCTTTAATTTAATTTATCTAAATATAATAATCTATTTTTGTACCTCATATTTTAAAATATAATTGTAATCATATATGTATGATTTTTCTAATTAAATAATTTTATAAATTTGCTCAAATTATATTAATAAGCTAATACACATTTCAACGTTAAAATTTTCTAGCCTATCGATTCATAATTTTATATTTTCAAAAAAAATATTGCAAAATGACCCGTTTTATAGCAAAATTAAAGATTTTATGAAAAACGTAATTTTCATGAAATTTCACATAAAATCTATATTTAATTAACATTTTTATACTCAAAAAGTGTGAATTTAATATGAAATTATATGAAAATTTCTAGAATTATCAGAAAGCACAAATAATATATATGTATGTGTGATTGTTGCGGCCTACCCCTGTCCCTACTACAGCCTGCTCCCGTCCCTCCTGCATGTTTTATACTTATATAGTGGTTTTTAAAATCTAACATATATATTTAGGATTTATGAAAAATGAAAATATAATTTTATCAATATATTTATTTAAAATTTATAATATCATAAATATAAAATATGTCATGCTGACGTCACCGGTTTGAACCAGACCAGTTCCTTTACCGGTTCAATCGCCGGTTCGATTCTGACAACATTGAATATAAGTGATGTTAAATATAATAGATGGAGTAGATTTTTAATAGACCATCTAAATGTTAAAAATGAAAGGGATTACATAGAAAGAGTGTCTCATAGGAGCATCCTCATATAATAGAGTGCATACGGACTGCATGTGCAATTTATTACAAATGGAGCTCACTTGATCATGAAATTAACATTTACACAGTCCATTGTATTTATAATTAATTAATTTAATTGTATACCAAATTTTATTTAAATCAAACATGTGTATGATCCCATCGTAAAATAATACAAATCAACATAATAAAATAATTTAATGTAAATATTAATTTTGAAGTTATATTTTTCACATTTAAATTGTCTAAAACATGATTTTTATATAAATAAATGATTATATAATATATTATTATATTTTAATACATATGAGGCCTATTTTTCAGCAAACTACATCTTAATTACGGTGCAAACTGACTGCACTTGAAGATTTATGGATATATGCATATATGTTGAAGGCTATGTATGCATATGTTCTTATGTACACTTGAGTGTAAGAAAATAATATTGCTCTCTATTTTTTAAGAGAGAGTGTGGAGTCTAGCACAAATTACAAAATAAATCCTAAACCATTTACGCCTCTCTTGTGCAAATTGGAAACTAATTTATTAATTTATTTAGGGTATATTTAGAAAGTGATAAAACTTTTAGATGAAAAAGTTCTAGTATAAAAGCTTTTGAAATAAAAAAAATAAAATGATATGATAATGGTAACGATGAGGAGTAAAGAGGATAAAGATAAAATCGATAAATTAATTATATAGATAGTTATGTAAAAATGAATGAAAAGTAGGGTAATTATATAGGAATACATTAAGAAATAATTAAAAATAAAGTAGTTTTTTAGGGTTTATTTGTTAAAAGGAAAAACTCAATAAAGAGTGCAAAACTTATCAATCCCAAGTTCTGAAATGTAAAGCCTGTCATATCATGTTTTCACACAGAATAGTTGCATGTGAATGATGGGCCCCACGTGCATGAATTTTGCAGGTTGTATGCGTGCACAAAGGAAGTTGCATGCAAACCGTGCACTGCTGGGCACAATTAATATTAACAGAAGTGGATATTTGACAGTTTTTTTTGTGAAAAAATTGTCACCCAAGTTTTGCAATTTTCTGAACACACCCTTAAAGTGAAACTTTTATATTAAAAAGTTTTAGATTAAATTTTTTTAGTATAAACAAACACCATTAATTAATTAATCAATATATTAATAAAAAATTAATAAATTAAAAACTAAATTAATAAGTAAATTATAAATTTATAAACTAATAAATAGTTAATAAATAAATTATAAATTGATTTCTGTGTTCTTTACAATTACATTTAATATTTAGTTTTTCTTGTAAAATAATTTGTTGATCTTGTGGTTTGATATCTAAATCTAAATATTCTATTCTTTTCATTGTTAATATTGTGTTATTATTACTGTTGTTAACCAGTTTTCTATTGTCTTATATAAGGCTATTTTTAGTCTAAAATTTCTCCTGGTATTTTGATTTACTATATGATCTATCTGTTGTTCCATTAGTCTTATTGTGTCTCTTATTAGATTTCTAAAAGCAAAGACGCATATTCTATCATCTAATCTTAAAATGTAGATATTGTTTATTATGTCTTGATGGTAATTTAAATCAGGATTATTTGCCATTTAGTTGTTCTAATGCTTTAGATATTTGTGTTTCAACATACTTATAAGCGTTTAGAATTACTATATATTTATGTGGATTGTTCTCGAACGAATGTTTATTATCTTTTATTTGTTTTATCATTTGTTTAATTTGTTGATTATTTTTTTGTAATGATATCTTTGGGTCTGTACTAGAAGTCGCTAAGTTAGTATTATAATTTAAATTTGAATTATTTGCCATAATATTCTTCTATCCAATTATTATTTTCTAGTTGTAAATCTGGAAGATTTTTTGACACTATTTATTTTTCTATTTCTTTTATTTTCTGATCTTGCTGTCTTTTATAATTTTGTTCCATTATTTTCTGAACTTGCTGTCTTGTATAATTTTGTTCCATTATTTCTTGATTTAATGGATCTGTGTAAAATGTTTGTATACTTGCTATTTTTTGTTTATGCTTTCTTATTGATTTAGTTTTTACTTTGATGTTAATTTTTTGAATCATTTTATGTCAAAAATAAAGAAATTTGACTTCTTACTTGCTGTATTTCTGTATTTGTCCATTCTAATTGTTCTAAATAATATTGTCGTTCTCTTATATTATTACTTTCTAAAACTTCTAATAAAAATTCTTTATAACTTATTAACGTTCGTATATGTAATAATAATATATTTAATATTCTCATTTAAATTGTTAGGCTCTGATACCATTTGGGGGGGTAGTTTTGGTATTAAGTTGCGAATTTTTAATGTCTGAGTCTCACTCCTTTTATATTGTTTATTTCATTTTTTATTACTTGTAATTCTCCTAAGGCTATATCGATTTCAGATCTAATTTGTTCTATTTTATCTGATATTTCTTCTATTATGTGTTCGTCTTCTGGATGTAATATATCTAAAGTATCTATTGTTTTTTGTAGGCATTCGATTATTGGATTTAATTGGTCTATTATTACATGTTTAACTACGAAATTTTGTTGCCTTATTATCACAAGTTCTACTTTTTTCTTAATTCTATAAGACTCAAAGGTACTCATATCGTAACTTTTAACTTTTAACTCTTAGGGGCTCACCTTTATAGTACTAAGCTATTGGGTGGTTTAGTTTTGTGCGGAATTTTTCATTTTATTTAATTTAGTTTTAAATTCTTCTATTGTTATTTTTAGTTCTTGTACTTCATCTTCTAGATCTTCTTTTGTTTCTAATAGTCTATTATATTTTTCAGCATTATTTTTAATTATCATATTTTTCTCAGTTATTGTTCTTGCTAGAATTTTTGTTATATAAATTATGTTTTTTAAGAAGCTATTCATGTTTTCAGAGTTTCCCAGCTGACTAGATTGTCTGATCGTAAAATGAAGTTTTTTAGAAAAAGGCGTTTTCCGGCTTAGTTTCACAAATCATTCTTTAATTCTGCATGATTTTGATGATTACTTCTTTTCGTTTTACTGTTATCGAAAATAATTCAGAGGCTTATTTCTCTTTCTTGTCTAAATTTTTATTTTTACAGAAATTCCAACCCTGAGAGCCATCACATGGCATGAGTGGGCATTACGGAGATGTAAAAATAAGTTCTTTAGTCAATCTGAGAAAATAAGTATAAACTATTTCCCAAGCTTTCAAACCAAACCTTTTTCATACAACAAAAGCAACAGAATTATTGAACAATATGAAACCAGAGGCCAGAAAACCTTATTATTATCTACTCCATGATTATAACATCAAACATTCTTAAAGAAAACTGACATACTTACAGACTCGACTGACTGTGTTGAGCGCTTTAGGAAGATGACTTCAACTCTTAGCTCTCTTGTGTGTCTCTCTGTGTGTCTGTGTTTTTTTTTCTCTGTGTGTTTCAAGAGTTGGCCGATTGCTCATTTTATAGTCATCGGACGTGAACTTGGCGCTCAACGGACTCTAAAAATTATAAAAAGATTCGATCTTATCTTACAGATCAGAGATGCCTATCCAATACTATTAAAGATAATTTCGCATCTTTAAATAGTAAAAGGAAGCGCAATTCTGGTAAGATAAGATCGTGCTACGACATAAAGTAAAACTATTTACATCGCTATGACATAAAGCAAGACTATTTACATTGCTATAAAGCAAAAAGTAAAGATAACTATGACATAAAGCAAAAGTAAAGATAACTAGTCATTCGGAAATGACATGTGCATCTGTCCTGGTCGGGTCTTGAGCTCCTGCCTCGATCGATGCTTTAACATTATTATGTTCTTGCATTTTTCCAATGAATCCTGTTGTTATTCTTAAATTTTTGCTTCCTAATACCATGTTATAGCCTATTGTTACTAATATATTAATAATAAAATTGATAAATTAATTTAAATTCATAAATTTATTGATAAGTCATTTTCAATTTATGCAAGAAGAGACAAGCTTACGCATGGTTTTTAATTTCTTCAAAAAGACAATTTTTTATTCAGTAGTCAAAAAAACCGAGGATAATAATATTCTTTGTGTTCAAGAGTGCACAAAAGCATTCATACAGACACACACTTGAAAATTATATATCATATTTAGGACATGGTCAAACTTGGTATTTAATCCATGAATAAGATAAGACATAGGAGTGAATCAAGTTGAGTTGTATTAGGTCAAGGCACGCCCAACCTTAACTATATTTTTAAAAATCTTGCTTGATTATAATTTTTATACCAATTCCAAACCTCACTTTTTTTCCAATAAGTCTTGTGATAAACTTTGTATTGGTGTTAGGTCGATATTAGGACGATGGATTAGGGAAAAAATGTGGGTCGAGTAGAATAGTTTTATGAATTTGGACGCCTATGGAATATAAAGATGCATTTTTGCTACATCTAAATGTTGTATCTTCATCATTTTTACTAATCAATAAAAGTAAACATTATTACTAAAATGCAAATGAATAAATATAGTATAACTTTATGAAAATAAGTTAATAAAATATACCTCTCCATCCACATCCTCTACTTTTCTCATCCACACTCTCCTCCAATGTTTTAGAACCCAATTGGTATTGAACAGGTAAAGGAATTGGTCTGCTTCAAACCCATTCGACTGGTTAAGCAAACCATTTTGAACTAGTGATATTGACATGAAATATTTATGATGTAATAAATGTTTAATTATTACATATCCATAACTCCTAAATCTATACATTAGACTCACAATAAAACATGTGGAAAAAAATTAGTAGAATTTTTCAATAACTATTAAGTAAACAAAAATAAAACATATTAAATTAGAAAAAATAACCACATTAATTGACTTGAAATTTGTAATAGGCCTTGAATATTGACGCTTGACTCTTGGATTTTTTCCTGTTTATTTTGGTGTGTTTATGAATTGAACATTAGTAGATAATCTAGCACAATAAAAAATAAAATAAATCAATAATTGTTCAAAGGTTGAACAAATAAATATTCATAATAATTTAACAATTCTTGAGCCTAACAAAAATGAAAGTCTAAAAGTCTACAAATGCATCATCCTTATCAAACATAAAATTTAAAAAACTTATAAACGTATCATAATACTTCCAGATAGGTTTGATGATGACATGATGAACAAATAATTATCTAAAATAGTATAATGAAAAATTATAAATTATGCGATTAACAATATTTTCTCAAATAGATAATTAAATAACAAACATTGCAATGAATAGCTATCCACTACTATAGTATAATAAAAACTCCATGCAGTAGCAATTTCATGGAATATCGCGAAGCTGGTGGTGATTTCACAGAATATGAAGATCACATAGTAAAAAACCAAAACAGACAAATTTCATAGAATATGAATATTATAAAATTTCAAAAAATATGAATATCACATAACAAAAAAACCATAACAGATGAAACTTCACATAGTATTATAGTTTTGGAAAACCTGGTGGCGATTTTAAAATTTTACCGTTCTAGGGAGGATGGGCCGATGAAAGACTGAAAAGAGGCTGCTGAAGCACTGGCTGTCAGAGCAAATGTCGAACGAAGAGAATGCAGCAGTAGGGAAGCTGTCGGAGCAGATGCCAAACAAAGAGAAGGCAGTAGCAGGGAGCCTGCCGTAGAAGACACCGTGCAGTAGGGAAGCCGGACAAAGAGAAGGCAGCACTAGGGAAGATGCCGGAGCAGACACAGGACGAAGTGAAGGCAGTAGCAGGGAGGCTATTGCGGAAGATGTTAGATAAAGAAAACGCGGCAACAGAGAGGCTGCTGCAGAAGACGCCGAACGAAGATACGGTAACAACGGACTTCCCTTGTATGCAATGCTGCATGCTCCAGTTACTTATTTTTATTTTTTTTGAAATTCTTTTACAATATTATTAATCTATGTGTATTTAAGATGTGTATAAATTTTTACCATTTTTGGAGTATTTTAGATATTTATTTTTGATTTTTGATATCTAAAATATTCCAAAAATCACTAAAATTATTAAAATGCCATTGATTTTCAAAAATAAAAAATAAATATCTAAAATATTTCAAAAATGGTAAAAAATTATACATAGATTAAATACACCTAGATTAATAATCTTATAAAAAAATTTTGAAAAAAAGATTTAAAAAATAAGTATATACGCCCCGGGAGCATTGAGGATCATGTTCCGGTAACAACAGGGAGATGCCATATTGCCGAAGCGAACGCTGAAGCAGAGGCTGCCATCGATCGAGCTTGGATCACGCCGGGGTTGGGCAAGAAAGGGTGTGGCCGGAGCAAGCTGACTTGGTTGGGCAGGATGTGATTTGGGGGAAATCGTGAAAATGAAAATATACAGGCTGTGGGTTGTGCTGCACTGTTGTTAATATTTTGTTTTTTTGTTGAACCGAGCCAACCCGGTTCAACCGTTATCACTGGTTTGACCGCGCTTTGGTAGGTTTGAACGGTTCATTTGCTTGAATCAAAATCGGATGAGTTAAACTGGACTCAGGACTGGTTCTTGGTCGAAGTGGTCCGACCGGATGGTTTGGTTTAATTTTGACAACACTGCTCTCCTCCACGTCATTTTCATATTCTTATCTTTTGTCATATCTACTACAACTCCTAAAAATAATTCCAAATACAAGTAATCAAAATTCAAACACAGTGTAAGTAGATTCCACACAAATAGAAAATACAATGCAAATGATGTAAGTTTCTCCACAATCTACCAACGAATAATAAGACAGTGATGATTACAATAGATTTGCAAATGCAACCCTCTAGATGTTTTTTTTCTGATCAATGCAATCCTCTAGATGTTGCGTATGCAATAATTGGCAAAGAGGTTACTGTCTACTTGACATTCCACAATACTTTCTCAACAAATGGATTCACAAAGCAATAGGTAGCAACCCTCTGTTTCACCTTAAAACTCTTTCAAGGTATGGAAAGATGCTCGTCAGTAGCTGCTTTTGCAATAGCCGATCAGAAATGGTTGCCGAAAATAGAGAAGATAAAGGAGAAATCCAAAAATGAATTAGAAAATGGAAAATCAAAACAGGAAAAATGAGAAAGAGAAAATTGAAATTGGAAAGGAAAAATGCTCATTACCAGAAATACCAGCTGTCTAAGACAATGTATGAACACCAAAGTGAAGTTGAACGTCAAAGATGTAGAAGAGTTTGGAATCGATGCTGGATGTGATTATTGCAGCCTACCACTAACAAGTTTGGCGTCGAAGGGGAAGACTAACACCGGTTGCTCGTTGAAGAAGATGATAAAAGTCTAGGCTGCAACTTGCTGAGGTGCTCTGGCTAACAGTGGTGCGAGCTCGATCGTACGTATGAGCCGAGAAGACTTAGGCTCCATGACGCTTTAGGTTTAGGTTTCATAGACAAGTATAATATCTGTTGCGTTTGGCATGCCATAAAACATTTAAGTGAAAATATTTTGCATAAATTTTTAAAATTGAAAAAACAATATAATATAATAGGGATAATAACGAAAAGTAAGACATGAAGTCACTGAAAAATAATTGAAAAGTAATATAATCATATAAAAAATATAAAGAAATTATTATAAAATAAAATTATTATGAAGAGTAAAAAATTTTATATTTAAAAACTTTAAATGAACAAGTTTCATTAAATGTCAAATTAACACTTCTAGTAAAATATGGAGGGAGCTGCGATGTGGGTCGGGACATGTTGACCCACCCTGCAAAGCGGGTCGTGACAAGGTGGGTAACGGATCGTTACCAATTCCGACCCCTGCGTCGAGAGTTATACATAACGCGGCCTGGGATAAGACAAGATTGCACTAGGGAAAGCATGTTGAGCATGCACGCAGCCATGTGCTTTCTTGACGTGGATAAGACAAGATTGCATCGTCCGCATCTACGGCCACAGGCTTGAGAGACTTGACGTGGATAAAGTAATCCACTGCTTCTCTCAATTTTCCCCTGCTGGTTCAGGCAGCTGAGCAACCTCGCTCGGAAGTGGGAAGGGAGAACTTTTGTCGGTGGTAAGTGGTGACTCTCCCCAAGAAATTAGAATTTTAATTTTATTTAAAAATCTCTCCGTTTATATCATTTAAAATAAATTTGATGGTTCATAGTGAAAATCATATAAATTAAACGGCGTTAATTAGAGGATTACTATGATATAAGAATTATAAAGCATATACTCATTTTTATTATAAGTAATATTTATATTAAGATTTATATAATCTGCAGCATTATATACATGTATTTTATTGAGATCAGTCAAAAAAACCTTTTATGCTATTAAGGGTATAGCGGATCAGTTATTTTTTTTTATGTTTATACTTTCTACTAATACATATTGTTAAATTTAATTAGGAACTTGATTCTATGCTCCCAAGAGAATTAAGGCTTAATGCTCCCGAGAGCATATATCTATTTTTTATTTTTTTTGAATTTTTTTTCATGAAACTGTTAATCTAAGTGTATTTAACACGTGTATCAATTTTTACTTTTTTTGAGATTTTTAAATATTTTTAAAAATCAGTGGTATTTTTTGTAATTTAAAATTACTAAAATGTCACCAATTCAAAAAAATCTAAAAAATTTTAAAAAATTCCAAAAGGTAAAATTTGATGCACATGTTAAATACAATTAGATTAATGGTTGCATAAAATTTTTTTTAAAAAATAAGTTTAGTATACCCAATGCATTAAGCTTCAAGGCACCCGGGTGCATAGGATTGGAGTCCATTTAATTACGGTACTGTTTCTATTATTATCTACATATTTCAATTATTTTTATATTTTTTCATACAACTATCTTGTCTATTTCAACTTTATTCCATTTACTTCTCATCATTACCAATATCATATTACATCCCATTTTCAATTTTTTTGATTGGTATTCCTTTCAATTTTTTTTTAAAGTTGATGGGAGCCGATTAGGTATACTCAGATGCACTTAGTTTTGATGTAGTTGGGTGCAAATACCCATTTTAATTTTTTTGAAAAATTTTTAACACAACTATTAATGTAAGTATAGTTAACATGTGTATCAATTTTTACTATGTTTTGAGACTTTTAGATATTAATTCCTCTCATTAAAAGGCTATGCGTTACATAGGGCAATTGTGATGAGGTTATCAAGTATTGATAAAGACAAGGATAGCAACTGTTATATATAATTTTATATTATTATATAGCATTACATTTTGCTTTTCGTTATATAAAGAAAATATTACATTTTTTTTGTTGAAGCATATGCTAGTTTAGGGGTGTCGAATTTTATTGCTCCATTACATATTAATAAATAGCATATCAGTTAGTAAGAGGTGGTAAATCCCTGGAAACAAATTGAGAAGGATATATATATTTAAATTAACTCCAATAGAACCCAATGGCGCCGAAACATGTATCTTTAAAGGCTTTCAATTCCTGGGGTGGCATTTAAGCATTATATAATATTATATCTAATTAAAGTGGTTAACCAAAGGTTGGTTATGTGCATAGTAAGTATAATATAATATTATGTCAAGCTCTAGAGATCTTGTGAATGGATAGAATAATGTGTTTATACGCATGTACAGTTGATTATAGAGCTCCAGCATTTCACTTGATATTAAAGATTATAATTTTTGATATTGGATATTTATAGTTGATTTCAATTCAAATAAACAATTTGAGGAAGCTAAAGTTTTATTATGTATTATTGGATTTTAGTAGATCTTTGAAATTTTATGGATTTATTTAAATTTTTATTGGAAGTAATTAGGAAAGGATATTTTAAATTACACATTCTAATAAGAATTTGTGAAAAAGGGTTATGGTTTAGTTACGTCATTACAAATTTGGAGTGAGGTGGAATTGTTTATATTATAAATTTGGGTTGATAAATCATGATTATTAGACATAGAAATTTATTAATAAATTATTATATATATTTCAATGAGCAAGGATTCAAGGTTAAGCTTTAAATGTTGGATTTCAAGAAAGAAAGGTTTGATTTGTAGATTTGAGGTGAGTAGGACCTTACTTCGAATTAATTTAAATTTTTGGTATATTTTCAGGCATATTTGTTTTGGCTGGTAATTTATACTCTTATCTCATTGAAAGATTGATTTATTATAATGCCGAATTGAAACTTGATTTATGAATTGAGCATGCTGGCGTTATATTTCGATATATGCATGTGTGCATTGGATGCTAGCAGTATCATGAGTCATGACTGAAGAAGTTGATTGAGAAGTGTTGTTTGGGATCACCGATGACGATCGGTGACATACCGCTGACTGAGGAACAGGATATGATTTAGCCATTGAGGGTCATGAGTCGAGACAAACCATCTAGCCACTGTGATATTATGACATTATATTTGGAGCTGTGAATGTGACAAACTATTTGTTGTTGGCATTTGTTGTGAGACTAGTATGTAAAGACAGTTCTTGGAGATGAGTGTCTGGGCTGAGCTATGGGCGTAAGTTTATGATGAGGCCATGAATGTGTGGAGATCATGACAGAATATCCGTTACCTTTCCTTGTGTGTTGACTTGGTGAGTTATTTTCCGTATTTAATTGACTCGTGCTTAGCATTGATGAAAGAAGGGGTAAAATATCTACCTCCCCTTGTTATATCGATTATATTGATGTGGAGATTATTTGAATATTGCATTGGTTCAATGCTTGATGATGAACAAACATATGACATTGATTTGATTATGGTTTATGATTTATTAAAAAAATACGTATGTTGTTTAATACTTATTTTAATCGATTTATGTTTATGGTACTACTTCCTGAGTTTGCTCGAGTTCATCCTATCTTTATCATTCTTAGATCACGGGCACATGTATGGAGACCAACGTGGAGTTAGTGCACCAATTTGGGCTAGGACTTGAAAATCCTAGACTATGAATTATTTATTCTGATCTTGAGAAATGTAGTAAGGACATGATGTAATGTATTTTGCACACCTGATCATCTTGATATTACTTGCTTGGAATTTGAAGGGATATCAAGGTAGCATGACTTTTAAGAGGTTTTATATTAAATAATGATTTATGTTACTATATATATGTACGTTCTTCCCATTAGCATTGATCCTATAGTTAATATGTGATTGCAGACTAAAATGCTTGAATAGTCATCAGGGCGCTACACCATGCATCCCATTCTCTTAATTTAGAATGAATATTTTAAGTTAAAATAACTTATCACATTTATTCGTAAATATTTATGCATTATACTAAAATCACTTTGATTGAAAATTTATATATAATATATTATTTTCAAAATCTAATACTTGTAGGCTCATGGATTAACTTCTACGAAATTGGTTGCAACATGTAACCACTTATGTTGCCCTTTTATTAATTTTTTTTAAAGATTCTAGTCATACATGTTTAAATTATTTAATTTGTTTAACTTAAATATAAAAATCATTTTGATTGAAAGCTTTATTCATGGCATAGAATGTGATACATGTTTTAGATCAAAAAATCAAAGATTAGAAAATTGAAGAGGGTACACATGCATTACACTTGTTTCAGAGGAGAAAAACCTATACATACACCATCCAAAGATGTAAAATTTTACAAAATGTAAGTTTTCATTAAATTTTTAAAATAATATATCATATATAAATTTCCAATCAAAATGTATCTAAAAGTCATTAATAAATATATATGTATAAACATAGTAAATAATTTGGATTTGAAAAACATTTTAAAATAAGATAGAGCAAGGGTGAATTAGATCATTAGAATTACTTCTATGCAACTAACAACACTTCAATCAATGTTGCAACTTCAATTGCTCAGGTTCGAGTTGAAGCCAACCCAAATAGTAATATATATATATATAGGAAAATAATCAAGTGCATTCGAATTGCACCATAATTATAGTGCAGTCTATGCATATATATTTAGAAATCTATTTTACTCATTGTATTTAGAATTATTCACTTTAGCATGTCAATTTTTATCCAAATTCAACATGCGTCTGTGCTCAATTTTAAAATGGTACGCAATCAACACAATAAAATAGTTTAATGTAAATATTATATTTAAAGTGATATTTTCAACATCTAAACTATCTAAAGTATAATTTTTATATAGATAAATGATTGTATAGTGCAATCTGTCTGCACATGATGAGTTCTCATATATATAGAGAACCTTTCTTGTGCATCTTCTTGCACTATAATTAACGATGCATTTGGCCCAAAATGGGCTCCATGCGTACTTAAATGCATTAATACTTTATACAATCATTTATCCATATATAAATTTTATAACAAATGATTTACATGTTAAAAAACAACCTTAAAGTTGTTATTTACATCAAACTATTTTATTATGTTGAATTTGTACCATTTTCAAATGGAGTCCATACATATATCCAATTGGAATGACTGCACCGGAACAACTCTCATATATATATCTAAGAGCTATTCTAGTGCAGCGCCACTGCATCGTAACAATGGTACATTTGCACATTTTTGAGTTTCACAAATATTAGAATGTAATGAAACTTTATACAATTATTTATCCATATATAAATTTTATAGTAAATGATTTACATGTTGAAAAAATTACTTTAAAGTTGTTATTTATATCGAATTATTTTATTACGTTGAATTTATACAATTTTCAAATGTGATCCATACATATATCTAGTTAGGATGAAGATTGATATGGTAATAGAATACGTTATTCTAAATACAATGGGTGGAGTAGATTATAATTTTATCATCATATGGGGCCCGTTTCAGGTGACATTACACTTGAATACTTCTATATATACAAGGAGTGATTTTGTTAGCCTGGGATAAGTAAATGCCCCACTTAGCCCACCTCAAAAAACCTATTTTTAATAATAAAAAAAAATTTCTTCATATACTTATTTATCCAAGTGTATTTAATATATAAACCAAGTTTTACTATTTTTGATATATTTATATATTTTTTTAAAAATTTTAAACATCTATGTGTATGTATGTATTTAAAGTACCATTATCTTTAAAAATCTCAAAAATATATATATATATAAACATATCCAAAAATGGTAAAACTTGGTTTATATGTTAAATAAACTTGGATAAATAAGTGTATGAAGAAAAAAGTAAAAAAAAAAATTGTTGAAAATAGGTTTTTTGAGGTGAGCTAAGTGGGACATTTACTTGGCCCGAACTAACAGGATCATTCCTCTTTATATATATTAATATATATGAATCTTAACTTTTCCCAACTTTACTCATAAAATCTCGAACCTAACTTTACTTTTATAAGTTAGGTTTAGATGGGTTCAAGTTAAATTCAAGTATTAACTTGAGTACAAATTCAGGTTTGGATTAAAATTTAGGTTAATTTTATTAATTTATATTTAAATTTTAAAAATGTGAAAGTTATATCATCAACTTCAAATTATGTTGTGTTAAATAACTATTTACAAAATATTCAACCTAAAATATTTTATTATTTTCAAGATAATTACTATGGATGATATGAAAAAAAGACTCAAATATATATGGGATATATATAATGGGCTTTGCAAAGCAATTTCATATTATCCTCTTCATTTTTAAGATGTTAATAATTGATGTAAAATTCAATTCATTCATTATATTTAATATTATTTGTTTAGCTAAGAGACCAAATCTTATTTAAATCAAATAGGTGCATGGGCCACATTTGCTAAAAAATAAATATATTTATGTATAAATTAGTAAAATGCTTAGATCAATTCGCATATGTATTAGAATATAATAATTCTTTATAGAATCATTTATCACGTAGTAGTGATATTTTAGATGGTTTATATGCTAAAAATACTTTTTAAAATTTATTTTTTAATATTAAATCATTTTATTATGTTGATTTCGTGCATTTATTGATGATGCCCATATATAATGATACTAAATAGATAATAGGTTTCCTATAGTAATATAAATGATGTTAAATATCATAGATATAATAGATGGAGTGAATTTTCATCAACTCTTAAAATATTAAAAATGAAGAAGGTTATATAAAGAATAAGTTTCATACAAGCAAAAACCACACATAATTATACTAAAATTATATGTGAACTACAAGATTTTTTCCTAACATATATTAGAATTCGGATTCAGATTTCAAGCTGTATTTCTATTTAGTATCCACCCAAACCCAACCTAATTTTATGTTGGGTCGGGTTAAAATCCAGATTTCTAAATTACCAAACCCAAGAATATGGTTGGGTCGACTAAGTTTGGGTTAACCACCCAAGTTGCACCCATTGTTGTCCCATTTTGGTGATTAAGAGTGTGTTTAGGAAGTAATTAAAATTTTTGAATTGGTAGAAAATGATGTGATATAATATTGGTAATGATGAGGAGTAAAGAGACAAAAGTCAAATAAACAGGTTAGTTGTATAAATAATTAAAAATTAAGTAAGGCAGTTATAGAAGAAGATGTAAAAAATAATTAAAAATAGAATAGTCACAAAGATTAAAAAGTTTATATTGAAAAATTTTAGTTGAATTTTTTTTTGTATTTCCTAAACATGCTCTAAATCAAAACCTAATATACTTATTTTATTTAAAAATATTTATTTTGTTTTAATATTTGAAATCACTTTTATCAAATTCTTTTTGGATTACACCTGCTTAGATATTTATAATCACATATAATATGAAGATTTCTTATATTAATACATCGTTTTATTGAATATTATAAACATTTATACAATATTTTATCTATATAGGAAAATGTTTTATATGCTGTAGATATTGAATTAATAATTTAGAAATGAATATATAAATTTGATAATTTTATTATGTTAATTTACATTTTTACCACTTTTATCAAGTGAGGCCGACATAACTTGTGATGCGGGTGAAATTGACATTTTGATCAAACAAATAATTTTCAATGCAATCAGTGGATTAGATTTTAATTTAACCATTAATCTACCCATAAATGTTACTTTCAAATTTTATAATTATATGTTCACCTTCATAAGATGTTAATTTTTACAAAACATATGAATAATAATTTTTAACATTATGAATAAATACATATGCTTAAAACTAATACATAATTCATATTTTAAAATATTAAAATAATAAATAGAAGTTACATATACCTTATGTACGTCCCAATTGCATGCTATCATCCTTCTAGGATGGAAATACTTATAGATGCCAATATTTTTCAACGTTTCATTTTCTTAGATCACTAACCAACTAAAAGAAGACAACTCCAGTAGAAGAGATAAATGAGGCAAGTGGTTTACCCAACTTCAAACCATGGACCTCCTATTCTGCACACACTTACATACATTCATCTCAATCACTTGGTCATTCAAGTGGTTACTAGATGCTAACAACATTTCCTCATGATTAAATAAAACTCAATCTACCTATTATATTTAAAAATATGAAAATTTTCAAATATAGTCACAAGTTGTGCTTCTAACTCCAAATATGCTATGATGTTTCAATAATTCCAAATATACACATATAATTTGCCTAAAATCTCATTCATACCTATGCCCCATATATGAAATGATGAATATGCTGAAGTCTTAGTCATGATTCTAAATTAAAAATTCTCATTCAAATAAATTTTTAGTACTTTTACAGTTATAAAATTATAATTTACTCTATAGAGTTGATGGATCAAATTCTGGGGAGGTGGACCCCCTTCAATGCAAAGAAATTGATTTTGGAATATAGAAATTATGGGATTTTTTGAAAAAAAAGATCATATAATTACATCAATGGCCAAGATTAAATAAATAAAAAAAGATTTCTGAATGTTGGAAGCAACAGCTCGACCCAACCACGAAATTACAAAGCTAAAGCCCGGAGCCACCACTGTTCGCCTCGAGCTCGCCACCCGCTGCATCGTCGCCTACGTCTTCCACTACGCTCCACCCGACGTTCAAGAAAAACAGAAAGAACGCAAGGCATTTGACTGCTTGTAAACCAAAAGCATCATCAAACCCTTGGAAAAGTATCTATATATGTAATATGCCGCGTCTATCTCAGACTCGCAGCTGCAATAGTGGCAACGAATTGGACAAGCAGAAAACAGGCCGCAAATTGCCGAAAGGAAAATTTAAAAAAAATTCACTTGAGGCTATTCAGGAGAGGATCAGGGCGGCTTCTCTCAGCTCTCTATTATGCCTTCGAAATTCGATGGCTCTCTTTGTATGATGAAGCTTTTAAGAATGGTGATATGATCAGTGCAGTATAGTGGCTGCTGCCAAAGCAACCTTTGCCGAAGGACCCAAGCTGGAAAATTTTCTAAGCAAATACACCCATTCCGCTGCCAAAGACCATCACAAGAGGAGCCGCGGCAGCCGTTGTAACGGCCCACTCTGATCCGGGCCAAAGACTACGCTCACATACCTCTACTCTCCTCCTCCTTGCACGGTCCTGGACGACTCTCGCCGACGGCGATCTCTCCGCAATGCAGGAACTCTCCAAGGACGTCAACGAATCCAAGCAAGCTGAAGTGGACCGATTCTGACCCTTGTAAATGGCTCAAGGTCTCCTGCTTGGATAACCGTGTCTCCACCAACCGGATTGGCCATTCCGGCCTCGCGGGCTCCGCCCCACTGTATCTTCAGAACCTTACAGCCCTACAGTCCCTCTCCGGCCCGGCTTAGCGCAGCTCCAAGTCGTCCTTTCGACCGCAACGACTTCACCTCTGTCCCCTCCGATTTCTTAGACGGCATGACAGTGCTACAGTCCGTCAGCCTCAATTACAGTTCCTTCTCTGCATGGAGCATTCCCAAAGGCCTCGCCGACTGCGCTGTTTTGGTGAACTTCTCAGCCAACTACGTCAATCTGAAAGGCGCCATCCCAGGCTTCTTCAGCACTGCCTTCCCGAGCTAGAGCCATCTGGCCCTGCCTTTAACTTCCTGAACAGCGGATTGGGTTATAGAACACCCTATTTCAGCGAAAAACCAGGATCGATTATGCTATCGATGAATTTAATAATTAATACTTTATTCAATAACATCCAAAATTAATTATAAATATCCACTGAGTTAATAGGAATAATTCTCATTAATTTATTACAAGTAAACAAATAAAATAAATAAAATAAAATAAAATGTCTATGCCGCACCATCCCAACTCATTAACCCGCGCTGTTAACCAAATGGTCTCGCCTATCTTTGAATATAAATTACTTAGGAATGAGTTAAATAACTTAGTAAGCAAGAAATAAATTACATATATAATGGTGCATAATACCATTAAAGTACCGTACGAAATGCACCAACCACTGTCTCAATGTATAAGGTTGTCCACACTACTCACAATGGAGTAAACTCATAATCTTTCAAGCATAACATACGGTCCACAAAGGGACAGAACTATCCATAGTTCATCAAGGTAATAACACGCTGTTCACGAAGGGACATTCCAAAGTAGCCTTCTAGCATACATAAGACCTACTAAGGAAATAAATAAAAACCAATACATATATCCTCGCACATATGTAATTACACTCCACTTAGTAATAATCATGATGCATTACACACACCATTCTTACTTAATATCATAACAACTATCTCAACTCAATTAAATATTTTACCAACTAAAATAATTAGTCATCCACATTTAATTGGATGAACCAACTCATTGAATTTAATAAAATAAATTTAAGAAGAAACTTCCATCATAACCTGCAAGTGGCCAAAATTTCAAAATGAATAACCACAAATATTTTATGTAGCATAACTTGCTATTCCTATTTTTATTTTTCAAAAATTCTCAAAATTCTCTTTATTTTAATATGTAAATACTATATCGAATCTCACTCTTCTTATTCCAATAATCTTATTAGAGAATAAACTAATTTATTGAAATTTAATTATAAACTTTTGAATCCATTCTCAATTGATAAATTATAATTTAATTTATCCTCCATCGTACCCTATGTAATGTTTGCTAAACAAAGTGTCTATCTATACAATTTATAATTGTCAACACAAAGAATATTAAATAATTAATTTAATCTTATATAAATTAATTATATAATTGCTAGCACAAAGTATAATTTATATATTTTGTTTGTCCATAAATAACCATATCTCATATCTAAATTCGTATATGCTAAATTTAATTAAGACTCCTACACTTAAGTTAGACTCAAGAATATATATATATATATATATATATATATATATATATATTAAACTAACTAATTAAATACAACGGTTGGTCCTTGGACTCCCAAACCTATATTAAAAACACTAATATATAGGTATTTAAATAATTATAGTGGACAATACACATAATTTAAAAACATATATGTATACAAATAATTATAATGGACAAGACACAAACTTCTTTCGTCAACAAACCTGTTGACAAATTTTTATAACATAAAAATCCATCTCCCAAACTTCTCTCGTCAACAAACTTGTTGACAAATTTTTATAACATAAAAATCCATCTCCCATTACAAAAATAATATCAATAGAGACACAATCCTTTTCTGCCTCTGACTCCTTCCTTTATTTGGCGTTCTTTGAACTTGGCAAATTCCACCTGGATTCTCTCTCATGAATAGATACATGTCTAGGAATTTAAATGTATTTAAAAATCATCCAAAACATAAACAAAACAACGTCCATAATTGATACACACTGTTTAACCACTTCAATTCCTTACCAAAACAAATGATCGTTATTCCCTTAAGATTAATAATCTTGTTTATATAATATTTTCGGTATTTGCCACTACAAATACCGGCCAAGCTAACTATATATTAAAAAAATATTATTACATAATTTACCTCTCTTATCCAGTAATTTCACACCACCAAATATAACAATAATTAAATTAATTGGATAAATAAAATGATACTTTGTACACAAATTTAAATCATCGAATCTTAACTAAAGTAATAATGTTCCATATGAATGATATATAAAAATATATCCCCACTTAACTAATCTATAATTTATATATGACGTAAGAGTATCAAACCAAATTAAATCAACAACTAACAAAATCTACAATTCATAATTTATATAATATCTAACAATGCTCGGTCATGCTTTCTAAATTCTATAGAATTTCCCATAGACATAATTTACCAACTCACAAATATTATTTCATTGTAATCACCACTTTGCTAAATCATTTTCTTATCGTTAGTCATTCCATTGAAAATCATTAAATAAATAATTTTCATAAGTTATCTCCAAAATAAGTTAATTAATATAATATACATGGCTCTAAAAGATATTTAATTATTTTTCACTTACCTTTTTGTAGAACTCATGGAGGGATTTTTTGAATGAAAATAATTTCTTTTCTTCTCACTCTCAATCCGCAACAAATTCCTTATTTCCTTAGCTTTCTCTGTTTATCCCTTTCTTTTCTCACAAATCCTAAATAAATAAAATTCTACCAAATCCCTCTCCATTTACACGTCTCTTCTTTTCCAAATCCTCACTTAATTGCAACCTCTCAATATTCTCTTTAGCAATTAGTTTAAATTTTAAAATTTAAAAATCTAATCTTATTTCTATCTTATCTTTTCGTGGGTCCCGCATAGATTAATTGCTAAAAGAAAAATTATCTAATTCTACTAAGATATAATTTGAACCCATTACCTTCAATGTACTTGTTACAATTTCTAACCATCTTAACTTTTCAATAATTTGTTAATTTAAATTAAAAATTAATTTAAATATATTTTAGAGTCCATTTTGTTTAAAATTATAATTACCCACCTTCATCAATAAGTTAACTCGGCAACCTCAGCTATTTTTACTAACATATCATATGGTCAAAAATTTTACATGTCACATCAATATGTCATGTCAAGTCAGGTTATTACAAGAACCCTACCGGCTAAGTTCGGTGGGTTGTTTAGTTGGGCCCAAAATCCTCCGGCAAGCCCGATTGGGCTTGAAATCTTTCAATAAGCCCAATGGGCCTAAAACCCTTCAGCAGGCTCGAGCGGGCTCAAAACTCCCTCGATGGCCCAATTGAGCCCAAATTCCCCAAATAATCCATTTGGGCCCATAACTTCTAGTTGGCCTACTTGAACTCAGAACATTTTTCCTGGGCCCAGTCTGTTCCACTTAAACCTATTTGAATAAAAAACTCTCCTATAGGCCCGCTTGTGCCTATATTTATTGAGTCAAGCCCATTTAGGCCCAAACTCTTTTCGATAAGCCTAGTTGAGTCCAAATCTTTTAGTTGGTCCAAGTTGGCTTAAACATATTTTCAAATTTTGGTTAAAGCCGAATTTTGGTAAAACAACTCGATTTTTAATCTAAAAGATGTATGCGGAACATGCTATCCTGCTGTGTAAATTTAGAAATTGAATGTGGGTTGCGCTGGTCTGTTGTGTAAATTCAGGAGCTGAGAGCACACTTAGCTTGCTGTGTAGGATTGTTAGTGTCGCCAACGGGCCCTCACTAGTCCCGAATCGAGTCAAGATGTGTGGCATAGTGTACTCACCCTTTTTTTAAGTCATGGCTCGTGGCGAACTAATCTATATTTGTTAGTCTTGTCAAGTTATCAATATGCAACCCACTTGAGTCATAGCCTAGGGCAAAGTTTATTCATTTATATTTGTATTTTTCGTGCACTTGTAAAGTTGTAGAAATACCTTCTACACATTTTGTTATCATTTTAATAAAATCATCATTTTTTAATATGGACTATGGCATTCGGCTCTTTTGATCAACGGTTCTCACGTTAGAGATGTAAAATTAGAGTTTAGATGTCATGACACCAATCCAAGGTGGTGCCTTGGGTTGGCCAATAACAGGACCTTTTAATCATACCTGAATGACATTTGATAAGGAGTTCATAATTCATGCATAAATATAATCGATAAAGTGCACCCACAGGATCTGTATAATAATTATTACAAATTCATGTTCAAAGTAAAGAAGTAAAACAAATTTATTATACTACTAGAGTCTATGCCTAACACATTTTCCATGCATCTACGAGTAGGATGGATCTACAGTTCTTGCAAAAAAATATAATTAACATGAAGTGAATTCTTAAGAACTCAGTAAGGAGGAGTTTATACTTTATCCATCTATATCAATCAGAGTAAATAATGTAGTCAGTTAGATTGTAGTGAATAAAAATTATTTCAACAATATTATTAAGCATGAAAATGCAAATAAACTCAATGACTCAACATGTGCAATTGGTATCAAGTAGCCTTCCAGCAAAGCCTGTGGCTTACCCCATAATCACACACCGGGTAGCATTTCAGCAAGCCTAGGAACTACCTGTAAAATAAGTAGTCTTCCAGCAATGCCTAGGACCTACCTTCAAATCACGCACTGGGTAACCTTCCAGCTAAGCCTGGGACCTACAAGAAAATCAATTTTAAATAGACTAGTCCCACACACTTGCATTTCCAACTTCTACATATATGGTTTATGTAGCCTTCTGGCAAAGCGTAGGACCTACATATAAACCCACACTAAACAAACTATACATAACATACTCATCCTCTAATGGATTCTGATCCTATGCTCCTGTGAGCATTGAGCCTTAATGCTTTCAGGTGCATATACCTATTTTTTATATATTTTTTTAAAAATTTTCATGAACTTGTTAACCTAAGTGTATTTAACATATGTATCAATTTTTATTATTTTTGGAGATTTTTAGATATTTATTTCGGATTTTTAAAAATCAGTGGCATTTTAGTAATTTAAAATTACCTAAAATGCCACTGATTTTCAAAAATAAAAAATAAAGGTCTAAAATACTCCAAAAATGGTAAAAATTTATATACATATTAAATACACATATATTAACACTATTGTAAAAAAAATTTAAAATAAAATAAAAAAATAGGCGTATGCGCCCGGGAGCATACGACGAGGGTCCTCCTCTTATGGTATCAATATATGGTGAATTTAATAGTGATACTTGCATGCATTCTATACACTTATCATATTTTGTTGTGCTAAAGAAAATATTCACATGTTAGCAAAGATATTCATCTTGAATACCAATAAAATTCACTTTATTGACTTCCAACATTCTATCTCAATTGGAACCCATGTTAAACATTAGATGTAATGCTTAGAGATATCTGTTACTATCTTAGTGGACCATAATCAAGTGAAATCTCAAGCATTAATATCTTTCCATTAATAACTTGTAATAATAATCTCTTATAATCCAACTTATTCAATTAATCTAGAATGTCCGAAAATGTAGAGATCAATAGTTGGATCATTAAAATCAAACATCGACGTCGAAAGTTATATTTAAAATAATTTATACATGTCACAAGTCATCATATGTTGCTGATGTGGGGTACAACCCGCATATGCCCAATGCTCTGGTTAAAGGTTTTATGCAAAATATTTTTTAGAAACCACTTTGTGAATTTCTAACTAATATAAGACATTTTTGTAAATATTTCACTCTTGGAGGGTTTTTTGAAAAATTTCTAAAACTTTCTTTATGAAATTTCTCAACAAATTAAGAGAGTATTTTGTGATACTCTTTTGAAAATTTCTTTCATAAAATTTTTAGCACGATTCAGATTTTTCTATAATTTTTTCAAAATAGGTCTTTTTAAAAAATCATAAATTCATTGGGTTTTTTTGTAAAACTTCTGTCAAAAGTCAAAATTGCTACAGTCTTCTTCTTCTTCCTTTTCTCGCTCCATTTATCCATTTTCTATTGATCTTCGCCAGCTGCAGAAACTACCCAAACAAGCTCGGATTTTTCATTTGACAGATATCTGGATTCTTTATTTAATATAAATTCATCAATTACTTTTCTTTTCATTAATCTAGTGAATCTATAGAGTCTGAGAAAAAATTTGATGAATTATAAAAACTTAAAAATTCTCATCAATTCCTCAGCAATTAAGCTTATAAATTCCCACTTACCTAATTGGTGTACCCACGAAGGGACTTTCTAGGATGGATCTAAGAATCTTGCAAGTTTTCTTCAAACTTTCAACTCAACAGCCTCCATTCTCTTTTCCCTATCTATTTTTTTCTACGCCCGCATTGTTTTGAAAAGCACGTTATTGTTGGTTAATGCCTGCCTTCCAACGCTTTTCATTAGTGCTCATAAATTTTATTTTTAATTTAATTATATATTATATATTTTTAACAGCTGTTACAGTGGAATAAAATGTGAAATACTTTTATCATATATTTTTAGACTCGGTTAAAAGAATTAAATGCTTAAATATTATTGAAAAAATTAATCAAGTGTTTATTTTCTAAAATCACAAAGAAATGGAACAATCTAACCCCCTGCCCAAATTGAAGCTGAAACAAGTTATATATCATTTAAATGCGTATTTTTAGCTATAGAACCATTAAGGCATGGTAATTCCATAGAGCATTGATATAAATGGAATTTTTGACAAACTATGGGTGTGTTTGTTTGGGGCAAAACAATGTCAACCAAAACTTTTTAATCTAAAACTTTTCACTCTCCATAACTACTCTATTTTTTAATTATTTTTTCACATTTTTCTATTCAAACTACCCTACTTTTCAATCATTTCTACACAACTATCTATACAACTAACCTATCTATTTTAACTTTATCTTATTTACTCCTCATCATTACCCTATTATATCACATCATTTTCTATCAATTTGACAACTTCTATCTTAAAAACTTTTCATCAAAAGTTTTCCCCCCAAATAAATACACCCTATATGAATATATTTAGAATTATTGAAATATTGTGACTATATTTGAAACTAGAAAAATATTTATGGGCATATTTTATATTTATGCTTAAATTTATTTACTTAACTAGGACATCAAATTTCAAGAATATCGAATATTTATGCAAGTCCCATCTAATAAAATTCTAAAATTGATGTAGGGGGCTAATCTCTTAAGTTGGCCTAAAACGCATATTTTTTAAATTTTTTAGTGAATATGTTAAATTAGGTGTATTTAATTTATAAACTAAATTTTATTATTTTTGAATATTTTTTATTTTTAAACACAGTGGCATTATCGTAATTTTTAAGTTCTAAAAATTATAACAATATCACTTTGTTTAAAAATAAAAAATAAAATCTAAAATTGTAAAACTTGATTTAAAGATTAAATACACCTAATTTAACATGTTTATAAAAATTGAAAAATAAAAAAATAATTTTTTAGGCCGGCCTAAGTAAAGCTTAACTTAGGTTAGCCTAAGTTGATCATTTGTCGTTAAAGTAATAGAGATTTTTTATTCATATATCTATTTCAAAACTATTAATTCAACATTTATATCATCTGTAATATTCTTTTCATATGGATAAATAATAATTCGTAAATTATGATAATATTCAAACAAAATATTGGAATGAATTAAGTAATTTTCATCCTTCACACATGATTATACATATTTTTAAATAATTATGATCTACCAAAACTTTCAGCAAAATAATTTTGATACGATGATAAAACAAATAATTACGTATCTTTTGATTTAACCATCAAAATGGGCCATGTCTAATAGGGCAACAAGTGGGAAGCACTTCAAAAGTATCACAAGCATAGAAAAGTATCTCTAATACATGTGAGTAATAAGTCATTAATCCCGAGTTGTCCATTCATCACCATTGGCTGCTCGTCCATCCACTTGATATCACTGTTTTATGTAATGACAAGCTTCAAATATCAAATGAAGAAAGGATGTACTCTTTTTCCATCACACAACCTCCAGATTGGACGGGGTGAGATGGATTATGACTGAGGCGCCCGGGTTTATCACAAGCGAGTGTAGTGCTTTCTCTAGACAATCGACTCATATTTCCATTTGAATTTTTTTTATTATTTTTATGTAATGATAGGCTTCAAATATCAAATGAAGAAAGGTGTAATTTTTTTGGGGCCTGATACGGGTGCACCCGCTGCATTTAACCTCCATCGCTCTTTTTCACATAACACAGTCTTAGCATTGGACGAGGTGAGGTGGTTTTTCAATAAGACACCCTCTTTAACATCAAAGAAAAAAAAATGAGGGAGGTGAAATGGTCTTTCTCCAGACAATCGACTCATATTCCCATTTGAATTTTTTTATTATTTTTATGTAATGACAAGCTTGGAATATCAAATGAAGAAAGGTGAATTCTTTTTCGGGCCTGATAAGGGTGCACCCGGTGCGTTTAATTTCCATCGCTCCTTTTACATAAAACACAACCTTTGCATTGGATGGGGTGAGGTGGTTTTTCAATGAGACACCCTCTTTAACATTAAAGAAAAAAAAAAAAAAAAAAAGTGAGGGAGGTGAAATGGTCTTTCTCTAGACAATCGACTCATATTCCAATTCGAATTTTTTTATTAATTTCTCTCCAATGGCCTCGAACGTATAAAACAAAGTGGAAGAGGTGAAATGGTCTTTCTCTAGACAATCGCCTCGTATTCCAATTCGAATTTTTTTTTTTTTTTTATTTCTCTCCAATGGCCCCGAACGTAGAGTTTGTCTCATTTAAAAGTTGTATTATTTTCTAAACACACCGAAATGTGTCTACTGGAGCGCCTTAACTGCCTTATCTTCTAGAAAATAATTTTTATTATCTCGGTGCCGAAAGCTACTTGTGATGATTGATGACATTCCACAAATGTATATTAGGAAAGATTTTATTATTTAAGAACAGGACAAACAGGACCTAAATTTACCTAAAAATTTTAAGCGGCCGTACACGAACACCCCCCATCTTTATTACTAGATTCGAAAAGAAATAGATTTACACCGACTACAAAATTTATCAGAACATGGAAAGAAAAAAGAAAGGAAATCTGCAAGGAACAAGAAGCAGAAATGGACAATCCTCGACAGCTGTGCATTAGTCGTCATCCACCTTTTAAGCTCGTCTGATGATGAGAGCTACTCCCACTCATGCAATGTTTTAAAAACCGAACCGGCAACTGAACCGTTTTTATGTCCGGTTCAGGTCCAACCGGTTCAACCGTGGTTCGAACCGTTATGAACCGTGACGTCAGCATGACATAATTATGATGTAATAATTATATTTAATTTATTTTAATTATTTTAAAATTAAATTAAATATATAAATTTTATGTAATATAAAAATTACACTTGTCATCAACAATACATTCAAATACATCAAATTAAAATTATTATGCAAATAAAAAAAAGAGTACACTAATGTAGAGCTAACAAAGGCTCGCCCACTACCGATGGAAGTTTCCGAAGACATTTCGGTAGCTTGGTTTATAGAGGAAAGGAAAAAGGAATGGATCAAGGAGCGTATTATAATGGTGGCAGGTGAACTGGGATGAGAGGAAATAAAATGGGTCTCGATTCCTGAAGTGGAGGCTGAAGATAACATATATTGGACTGAGGAACTGGATGGCAAATACACAATTAAATCAGCATATCGTTTTCTTCAAAAAAGCAAGCAGAACAGAATATCATGAAGGTCATTGCAAAATCCCTTTGGAAACTAAATTTGCCACCAAAGATACTAATTTTTGGATGGAGAATGATATATAACCTACTACCAACAAAAGAAAACCTCCAAAAAAGAGGTATTCAAACTGACATGTTATGCGGTTTTTATACAAATGGAGTGGAAAACAATAATCATCTCTTTTGGAACTGCTAAAAGACTCAAGAGGCATTCAAAAGGCAGTGGTATAGAAAATATGCCAATCTGAATTCAGCAAAGTTGCAGGTGGTCATCCATTATACATTAATGAAAGAGGACAGGAACTTTCTTGGCACTCAAATTGTTTCTTGCTCGGGATATGGAACTCTCGGAACAATATGATGATAAATGGAACTGTAATGCAATGAAGAATGGGGAAGGTTAAGAGCACAGCCACACACGTCAGAACTGGTGCCTGGTAGCCACTAAAAAATGCCCATTTACGATTTCTTTCTTGTTTTTTTTTTCGATATTTCCGTTTATGAGTTCTTTAAGAGAAATCGATGGGGTCGGTGACAAATCCTGGCCTTAGAAAGATGATCTTCTTCGGCAATCTATCCACCCAAGAGAGGGAGAAAAAACACTAAAGCTTCCACGCTAAATCTGGTGATTCGCACGAATTCAACGTACGCTTGAGAAAAGTGCTTTTGAAACACAAGGAGACAGCACACGGGAAGACAAACAAATAAATGCAGTCAATTGCTAGTTCAAATTCAAACTACCAGATAAAGAATAATATAGGAAAGGAAAAGAGGGATTTTGACATAAACGTATTCAATTAACAAACAGAGAACAAATGTGAAGAGTATCATGCGGAGAGGAAAAATACACGACCTCTGTTTTAGAATGGCTGTGTTCCGGAATTTCTGAGGACCGATGCTGCCGGAACCGATGAGGACGAAATGGGTTTCTGTGTTTGCTGGAACCGATGCTGCCGGAACCGATGAGGACGAAAATGGGATTCTGTTCTGCTACGAGCCTACGACGAAAATGGGTTTCTGTGTTTGCTGCCGGAACCAATGACGACGACCAGGCACTGCGACTGTTGCTTGACGTCGATTCCGGCAGACTACGACCTGGATCCGCTGCAGCAGGTGGCCGACGGCGACGGTGGGTGAACCCTAGCTCGGCAAGAAAGGAAGACAGATGGGAGAAGCCGCGGGCGCGAAGTCGCGAACAGAATGAAATGCGACATTTTATTTTTTTTTTATTTATTAATTTTTAAATAAAAAAAAAAAGGTGCGAACCGAGCCGCGGTCAGACCGGTTTTTACGGTCCAACCGCCCGGTTCACACGGTTCGAACGGTTTTCGTCAAAACTGAAGAACCGTATCCGAACCGAACCGTTAAACGAACGGTTCACGGTTGGACCGGTCGGACCGGACGGTCCGGTCCGGTTTTTAAAACACTGCACTCATGTGCGCATATGCGACTATTTGTGTGGTTGCCTTCCTTCTAGACTCCATGCTTCCAACGCATCCTTGGCTTAATGACCCCTTTGGGCAGGAGCTTGTAATGCCAACTAACTTGCTTCCGCTGCTGACTCAGGTGGGTTGCATCATCCTGCTGGTCACTTACGTCGTATGGGCCCTCGTGTCCCTCGCCCATAACACTCCCACCCCCTTTAAAGGGCCCGCAAGCGGTTTAAATTTCCAAGGAGTTTAGTAGGAGTGTTAATGATTATAATCCTCGTAACCTGCTTCTGGAACTCGTTTATGAATAAATTTAGGTTGAAATTTTTGAATAAATGATTTATAATTCTCCAATATATTTAATTATTTTAATAAATAAATGGAATAGGGTTAAGATTTTACAATTCTTCAACTTGTTTAGTAACTCGTTTAACCCATCGACCCATTTAATAACTTGTTCAAACCATCAACTCATTTACAGTCCGTTAAGAAGGGATATATAAATTTTATAAAACTCTAAGTCTAGTTTCTCATTTCAATTTCCTATTTTCCTCATTGCGTTTATGATTATGCAGCGTCTTTTTTACCGTCGTGTTGTAGCATTGTCATTGTTATCTTTGACGACGCTTGCGAATGCCACTAGTAAAATTCTTTTTCTATCTTGGCCACACTCTCTGTTTTTTTCCCTCCCTCTCCGTTCATCCCCCTCTCCATCTCGCTAATTATTTCTAACTTTATCTTTCCTCTCTCTTCTTCCCTTCATCCCTCTCTTTTTGTCTCTAATCATTTCTCTCTCTATTTCTATTATTATTTTTTCCTCTCTTTTTATCTCGCCAAGTTGTCATCCTTTTTTGTCCTAACATATCGAATATACACTCCCCATGAAGATCTGACTATTCCATGTATCCGGTCGGTGTATAAATTGGCTTGGTTTTAACTTGTTTGTAACATACATATAAAACCTATTAACAACCTTTTAACCTATTTATTAAATAGGTTGTAAATGGGTTAGAGTTGGGAATTTTAAAATAAGTTAATAAATGATTATGGTGGAAATTTTTTAAGTGAGATAGAATTAGGATTATGCTTTAATTCATTCAACCTGATCAGTTGACATCTCTAGCTATTATTGTCGAAAAGGCCGCACCAGTGTTCTCGAATTTCCTTCGCAAATGTATAGATCGTAATAAGTATTATAATGAAGAGTAAGACATTGTTCTCATGAAAATTAGATCTAAAACTATCTTCATGTGCTAAACTTCACACTAAATCTTATCTAGACCAAAAATACTTTAGACTGAAAAATAAAGTAAAATAAATGACAAAACTAAGCAACGAGGGCACAAAGGATTCTTCTCAGTGCGGTTTACAACTTGCCTTGCACTTCATGATGATTTATTATATTTCTATGACTGAGCTATTAATCTAGGAAAAATTTATTTATACTCTTCTTTCAATGGTTGTACAAATCTAACCTGTTAATTTTAACTTCTAGTGTAAACCATAATGTTTTGAAATAATAATCAGCATTATACATATCCCTAATAATGATTACACAAGGTTAGTTGATATCTCTATTCATACTAACAAAATTTTCACGTCTTACGTGATAATACTACCCTAAAATTATGTGAAGATCTTGTTTTGCTTAACCTTAAGTTCAATTTCATACTTTCTCTTTCAAGCCTCACACAAAATTTTCAGAACAATTTAGTATGCGATTAGGCTAAGAATCTTAGTTAGATTTACATGAAAACCATCCATTTGTCACTTTTATGAAATGTGGGCTAGGATTATCTAAGTGGCATGCATCATCATTATCAACACATTATTATATCATGTCAAGAAATCAATTATTTAACTCTAGCATGATCACACATGCTCAATTATTAACTTGAGACTATTTTCATGAATCTGAAATTTTTCTCTCAAAACATAGGCAGAAACAAGTGAACATGTTATCAACCCAATGTACATGGATTAAGGCTTTTTAAAACTTTCAACTTGTGAAAGTATTCTTACCTAGTTGTGTACTCTATACTTTTGAATTTAAAACTTACCTTGATTATAGTTTCTCATTTATTCAACATATATTTGGAGGTAGTCATGTTAATTTTCTTGAATTGTAGGCCAAATCATTGTAGGTGATAATTGAAAATTAATAATATATTTTGTGGGCATTTTATACCAATTTGGTGGGTAATTAATTGAGTTTAATGTGAAATTTGATTTAAAATATGTTTTTTGCAATAATTGGATATTGAATATTAATTTCAAGTTATTTAAATAATTTTTATAATCTTTTGGCTTGAAATTACATTTTCTTTGTTGCTATGAAATTAAATGGCTTGAAATATTTTTTATTGATAACTTGTTGATTTATTTGATGAATTAATCACTTAGTAAGATTTTTTTTATTACAGATTAACAAGTCCATGCATGGGGCCCACCAGCCAAATCGTCCATCTGCTATCCAATTCATCACAAATTTGCACCGTCCAAATTCCATGCAGAATTTCAGCACTCATGAAGCAAGATCCAGGCCGTTGATCCTATTCTCCAAATCAAGCTATGTTAAGCTCAAAATCAGCATTGCTTCAGCAATTTTTCAAGCCGTTTATCATGTCCATTTGCTCCAGGCCATCCAGAATTTTGCATCTAATCTCCACCATCCATGTGCTTAATTGCATGTGTGACCCACCAGAAATCAACGGCCAGAAATTAGCCATTCAGCGTCCAGCAAAACAGATGCAGCATCATCCAATATTTCTCACCGTCCAATCAGCCATTCAAAAAAAAATCCAAACCATCCAGGCCGTCCATTTAATACATCAAATACCGTCCAGAAAATCCTGCCATCCTTATGCTTGATTAATGTGGGGGCCACCAAAGACTCCAGAATTCATGCAACGTCTAAGGTTTCGTAGCATCCCAGTAGTGCAAACCATCCGGCCATCCAAAATTTTCAGCCGCACATACAGCCATCTGATCATGTCCAGCAAATCAGGACCATCCACATTTTCCCTTTGCTAATTGGTCAGACCAGAAATCATCACTGCCCATCAGATTTTGAAACCGTCCAAAGAATCCAGAACATATCACCACCGTCCATTTATTCCACCGATCAGCAGCATCTGGCTTGAAATTTAGCAAACTGTCCATCGCCCCAAGCTAATCCAACGATCAACAGCTTCCCGTCTGGCCGCCCCTTTTACGCAATCCAGGTAACACAGATGCAAAACAAATTGTGTAAGTTTTTTTACGCAATTTTCAGCCCTTATATAAAAGGGGCACGACATATTTGAGAAGAGAGAATTTGGGACGGGAAATTGAGAGCAGATTTTAGCAACACAGAAATTCACGAGCATAAAAATTCTACAGAATTTTGAGAAGAAAAATTAGAGAAGAAAAAGAGAGAGAGCGCAAGGAGGTGGAGAGCATGGGCAAGAAGCTGACCGGCGAGTTGCGTGGAGCGGCCGACACACCATCAGGAGCTTCAAACCAATAAGCCTTTCTAACTTTTTTTCTTTGTAATTTTTATTATCTTGTTTAAGATGGATTTGAATTTGAATTTCATTTTGGACTTAAACATGCTCGGCTAAACCCTAAATCTAGGGTTTATGATGTAGCATACGTAAAATGTAGTTTGGTGTGTGTTTTTAATTTATTTATGATGAATATTGTTGTTAATTTAATATCTTATGATTTTAATGTTTGCTTTGTACATGGGCCCGTACTTTGGCATAATTTCATATATTAGGTGATGGACCTGAGAGATAGAAATTTAATATACGATAATCAAGATATTAAACCCGGAAATCTAAGATTATGAGAATAAGCATGATGACCTTGAGGAATTCCATGAATAAACCATAGAATTTAATGGATTCTAATCAACTTAATCTCATGAGAATAAGTGGTTAAGACAATTAGGGTACACCTTGTAGGTTTCTAAAGAATGTGTAAGAATAAATTAGGGTTTGTTCTCCTTTAACAAACAATATCCGGATTAAATAATTATACCACTACCCGTTGCAAAAGTCGCATGTGAAATCCTAGACCCTAGGTACTTACACTTTTGTTCTCTACTCGTTCTAGTTTTAAATTTTCTCTTCCTATTTTTTTATTTTTTTCATTTTATTTGCTATATTCTCTTCCACTTTTCTATTTCATTTTATATCCGACACGAAAGTGTTTAAAAGCAAAGTTTATAGTCTCGAATTCCCTGTGGATCGATAATTTATATACTACAATCTATGACCCGTACACTTGCGGTGAGATTGCGAACAAGTACTTTGGCGCCGTTGCTGGGGGATTTGGCGTTACTTTAAATTTTATTTTTAAATACTTTGTTTATTTTTTTCTTTCTCTATTATTTTTTATTTTTTAACTATTCTTTTTCTCTTCCTACTTTCTGTCTTTTGTCTCTGTCTATTTTTATTATATTTATTATTATTATTTTATAATAATAATTATTATTATTATTTCTTCCTTTCCATCTCTCCTTCTTATTTGTTTTTATCTTTTTTGAACTAGCTAGTTAATCTTTGTATGCACCAACATACTAGAAGCTTTGCAAAAAACTAACTGAAGAACTCTTTGTTGCTGACCCTGAGATTGAACATTCTTTTAGAAGAAGAATTCGTGAGTACAAGCAGCAACAATCTTTTCGAGAGACCATGACGGAACGCAACAATTCAAACCGACCACATCAAGAGTAGGAGGAAGGCTAAGCTGAGAACAATGCTCCTCTAAGAAGGGTAACTCTTAGCGATCAGAACCGCCTGAACCCTCAAGAATTTCGATCATGCATATTAGAATCAGAAATTGATGCAAGAAACTTTGAACTCAATCCTGGACTTATTTGGATGGTTCAACAGGACAAATTTGCAGGACTACCTTCAGAAAACCCAACCGTGCACATCACTAGGTTCCTGCAGCTGTGCAACACAATCAGGGTACAAATTATCCCATGCGAGGTAATCCGTCTTCTGCTTTTCTCATTTTCTCTTCATGACAAGGCAAGCAAGTGGTTCTATTCTATACCACCCGACACATTCAATACATGGGATGAGCTCTCTACTGCCTTTTTGGAGTAATTCTTTCCACCCACTTAAACTAGAAAAATCTGGGACAAAATCAATCAGTTTGTCCAAAAAGATGGCGAAACTCTATACGATACATGGGAGAGAATTAAAGATCTGCAGCGCAAGTGTCCTCATCATGGTATCTCGCAGGGTGACATTATTGAAATTTTTTTCAATTGACTCGACCGACTTAGCTGAAGCGCCGTCAATTCAACCGCTGATGGCCGATTCATGTGACTCACTGACGAGGAGGTTCTCGAACTCCTCGATGACTTAGCTCTTTATGATTCTCAATACGGCGACATCCGAGGACCCTCTCGACGAGGTAATGTATATGATATCAAATCCATAAATTCTCTTCATGCTAAAAACTTGATCAACTTTTGCAGTAAAAGAAGCAGGAACCCACAGACCAGAATGCATCTTCTTCTCGACAAATTTCATGTGAGATATGTGGAGCTTCATACTACACGTCTGAGTGTAGTTTTGCCATCAAGGACACCAGAAGCGAGCAGGCCAATGCATTCAACAACCAGTATTATACTCGCACTTATGGTAACCCTTACTTAAATACTTACAACCTTAGATGGAGGAACCACCCCAATTTCTCTTAGGCAAACCAGTCAAATACCCAAAACTATGCTCAAAATAATAAGTCACATGATTTCCTAAGAAGACCACTAAACCTTCCCTCATACCAAAGCCCACGCTACCTGCACCACCTCAAGCACAATCCTCTGATCCCTTGATTGACAAACCACTTAAAGAAATGAGCAAAATAAAAACCCATATTAAACTTTTTGAAAACCAAATTGCTCAATATGCCACTACCTCATCCCATAGAGACTAGGGCAAACTCCCTAGCCAACCTGAAGTAAACCCTAGGGAACAAGTGCAGGCAGTTACTTTGCAGAGTGGAAAGCAGCTTGACCTACCTCAACCACTTCAAATTGACACTAAAAAGAAGGCCAAATAGGTACAAGAGCAAGAAGAGGAGCTACAACCTAAGCCAGTGGTGGAGAAGCCATACGTCCTGCCACCTCCTTATCAACCCCCTCTTCCCTTCCCACGAAAGCAGCAACAAGCTAAGCTCCAAAAGCAGTTCGAGAAATTTATTTCAACACTCAAGAACCTATCAATCAGCATACCATTTATTGACATGATCTCTCAGATGCCAACTTATGCAAAATTCCTAAAGGAGATGCTATCTAACAAAAGAAAGCTTGAGGAGTATGAAACCATTGCACTCATTAAGGAGTATAGTGCCATCTTGCAGAACAAGCTACCTGAAAAAGCTAAAGGATCCTAGGAGCTTTTCTATTCCTTGTGCTCTTGGGAATGTCCAAATTAGTAAGGTGCTATGTGATCTCGGAGCTAGTATAAGTCTGATCTATCTCTCCATCTATAAAAAGCTGAACATCGGCGATCCAAAACCAACTTCTATGTCTCTCCAACTGGCCGATCGATCAATCAAATTCCCAGTTGGCATTCTTGAAGACGTTCCCTTGAAAGTCGACAAGTTGTTCATACTAGTCGACTTTGCAGTCCTCGACATAGAGGAGGACCGCCAAATTCCAATCATTCTTGGACGACCTTTCTTAGTTACTGCTAGAGCCATCATAGACGTCAAGAATGGTTAACTTTCTCAGACAATTGGAGATGAAAAAGTGGAATTCAACCTCTTCTCAGCCATGAAAAACTCATCTCTCGATAACTCTTATTTACGGGTTGGCATGGTTAATGAGTCAACAGACAAAGGAACTTCAAGCAACGTAACTCGAACGTCCATAAGTAATGGAGAAATTGTGGAAGACTTGAATCAATAAGTTACTAAATCGGTGGCAACATTTGAAAGTGGGAGATCGAAACAACAAAACTCTGATGAACAAAAGAGAAAAACTGACAAATTGGTAACAATTCATTCTCCTTATGGTCATTCTTTTAAAACTAATTGCAGTGGTCCATTGACAGGAAAAGTTCTTAAGCAAATGTGGAGGCCAATTCAAAGAACAACAAATGCGAGAAAATTTGGAGGTAAGAAAAAGAATTAGGGAAATGCGAAAGTTCAAGTTGGTTAACATAAGATGATCAAACTGTAGTCAGGCTGACGACTTTAAACCAAACACTTTCGGAAGGCAACCCGAACTTTTCATTTTTCTTTCAGGGGAGTTTTAGTTTTAGTTTTTCTATTAGTTTCTTTTAGAATTTTGATACTTTTTAATTTGGAGATTTAATGGTTACTTTTCAGAGTCTACTTGGAATGCAGCACCATGGGATAAAAATTCGGTTCAACTCGCTAAAACAGGGAAGTTAACATCTCACATCTTTTACAGTTATCCCCTTTATTTTGATTTATCATTTAATGACATGATTTACATTGAGGACAATGTCAATTTCAAGTGTGCGGGTAAATGCGTTGCATTAATTTTCTCTGAATATATCCTTCAGTACCCTAATGATTATATTTTTTTCATGATTATAATTTTTGTTAAATTTTTTGAAAAAATTGAAAAAGAATTTTTTAAAATTTTTGAAAATTTTGGGTAATTTTTGCATAAATTGTGATATTATATTGATTGAGAACCTACTTTGAACTCTTGTATGTCTTGTAAGCAAACCATAATTGAAAATTTAAAAACTTTGAGTTAGGAAAAGAGCTGAACTTTAATGAGATGTTAAATTTATTTTTGAACATGTACTTGTTGAAAATACTTAGATTTTTGTCCTGAATCACTTGATGAAACTAATATACTTACGAACCAATTCTGTTTTCTTTCAAAATCAAAATAATCCTCTCTAATTTATCAAAGATTTTTCTAATACACACAATTTTCATTTAAGAAGGTAGTTTTTCCTATATATATGAAAAATTTTATTGAAGAATTTCCAAAGCCAAACTCAATTTAACCAATTCATGGACACGATTAAGGCATTTTTTCATGATGAACTTATATTTGAAATTATAACAGTTGTTTATCCCCATAGAGCCTGGACTCAAATTTTTTTTTCTTCTAACCCTTAATTTCCACTTAGTTGAACCAACTTTGAAATTCAATTCTGAACTGAAAAGTGAAATGGGAATAAGGTCTGATCTCCTGATTGTGCAAATAATGAAAATGACTTCCTAGATACCCTTAAATATGGTGAGGAAAATTATTGCCGGACTTGGTTAAAAAATAAAAAAAAACTATTAAACCAAGGATAAGAACTAGCTTGAAAGAGAGTGAAAGTACTAAGTATGAGGGTAGCTTTAGTTCCTGTTGCAAAATGAGGCTCGAATCATGTGGAGATGGTTTAATTTTTGAAAATTTTTTGAAATTTTATTTTTCATCTAACCGTTGTCCTACTAAGCCCTTATGATCTCATGAATTGGCTAATTTTTTGAGTTAGTAGAGAAAATTTAAATATAAAAAATTTGATGAGATGCATCTGAGGTAATTTGACTAATATTTTCTGCATTACTACCATTACTTAAATTATTAAATGTACGTATTGAATAACCAAATAAATAGGGAAGATATTTAATAATTAGGAGTTTATTGTGGGGGATTTTTGAATTCTTAATGATTGAAAGCAAAGTAGGTGACAGGGTGTACAGTATTAGTCATGTGAAAAGGGACTGTTGACTGAGATTTTCAAAGAATGCCATGTTTCAAAAAATTTAGTTTAATACTCTCATTAGTTTTTGATGATTAGCTAAACATTTATTTTTACTTTTTGCTCAATATTTTGAAATTTTACAATCTGTTTTTGAATTCCTTTATATTTGCTGAGGACAAGCAAAAGTTCAGTAAGTAGTCATCTTTTCATGAGATGTAGGCTGAATCATTCAACATTCTCCTGTGTGTATTTAAAATAAACAGAGATTTATAATAAAAGATCTGAAACTTTATATATCTTAGAAAATAAAAATTAAGTTATAACCTATATGTACATATTATCTGTATCACACAATTGAAATTCAAATCTACACAAGGTTGTTAATTATGAGATCATGAATCAAGGCTTCAAAATTCTGAAATTCTGATAAACTACTCATAAAATAACTTAAATATCATAAGAAAATTCATAAAACTCAAAATCCCTTTACGTATTATAGCAAGCAACCTAATTTTAACCAATCAAGCTGTTGAATAAAGTGTCACAAATTAAGGAATAACTAAATTTGAAATTTCTATTATTTACATTTTGCTCAACTTAAATGAGGTCACATAGTATCTAAAACATAAAAAATCCTATGATAATTTAAACATTCATGGCCAAATTCTTTGCAAATTTATAAAATCTCAACCTATTTTTTATCATTATTCATAGTGAGCATAAATGGGGCCAATTAAAGCTTCCATCCATGTCTAAATTGACTAAATTGCACAAATCTTCTATAAATCCTAATACACAAACTTGACATTGACAAATACCTAAAAAATTTCCCACCATCATCTTCCTCCCCCTGACTGCAAATCATGACAATATGGATGGAAGCTCATGTCCACCTGAATGCATAATTTTCTAGTTTATTCTATACAAATAACATCTTAGAAATAAAAAAATAGAAGAATCCCTAACATGCAAGCTTGAAATGTAAAAACCTAAAGGAATTTCACCATCTTCCTCCCTAGCCGTTGTTAACAACCATGATTTTGGAAGGGGAGCTTCAACTATCTCAAATTTCCCCAGTGTGATCAGAGACCCTTCCATAGCTTTATAAAAATTGAAAATGTATAGATCTGCTAATGTGCATGAAGAGAAGAAAGGAAATGTAAGAAGATTTTGGGGAAAAATATTCCTCACCTAGCTGTTGAGGGTAGTAGTTATGCCAACATCTCCTACTCCAATGATAATGATAGCAATGAGGCTTGTGATAATGATGGTGGAGCATCCCCCCTCTCCCTTCCTCTCCGCCATTTCCTCCTTCCCATTTCTTATTCCACCACTGAAATAAGAGTGGATAACTCCCCGTCCCACATGAGTTAGCCTTTAACATAATGTGTGTTTGGAAGAAAATCATGTGATATAATAGGAGTAATGATGAGGAGTAAAGAAAATAAAACTAAAATAGATAGGTTAGTTATATGAGTAGTTATTTATAAATGATTGAAAAATATGGTAGTTGTATAAGAAAATGTAAAGAAATGATTAAAAATAGAATAGCCGTAGAGAATGAAAAATTTTAAATTAAATAGTTTTTGTAGTATCCAAATTTTGCCTGCAATTTTCTTTTAAGAAAATAGATTTTATGGTATATTTGAGCCATCAATTCATTTGAGAATAATTTAAAATAGCGTGGTGGACAAAAATTGTTGTCCAACCATTTTTTATTTTTAATATCTAAATCATTTAAAATATTCATCTACATGTATTTAGTCATGACACAAAAATTCGCTAATTTTAAAAAGTTTAATGTACTGTATATTTATTTTTGAAAATTAAGATAGTTTAACCATTTCACATTCACTCCTAAATGATGATAAATATTTTGTACATGTATCAAATTGATTTTGAGCATTGGAGAAATATACATATTTATTTACATTTTAAATGGTTCAAATTTAAAATAATTTTTTTACAATAAAATTGGTGAGACAACCTCTTTTATGCAAAAGGATGTTTTTAGTCATTTCCACTGATTTTGGATAGCGTAGTGTAGAGCTAGATAAACTGACGTGATATATATATATATATGAGTTTTGATCATGTATATTTACATATATCGTAAGTTACAAATATTTAGCTCAAAACAAGCCAAACTGACGTGATATATATATATATATGAGTTTTGATCATGTACATTTACATATATCGTAAGTTACAAATATTTAGCTCAAAACAAGACAAACACGATCATAAAATTATAATCTACTCCGCCCATTGTATTTAGACTTATTCAATTTATTAGCTTATCAATTTTCATCCAAATTGGATATATATATGGACCATGGATAAATGATTATATAAAGCATTAATATATTTAAGTATATGTGGGGCCCATTTTGTATCAAATGTATCGTAAGCTAGGATATATATACATGTACAGAATAAGGTTTGTATATGTATAAAGAGAGAGAGTTTTAATCATGTATATTTATATTCACCATAACTTACAATATATATAGTTCAAAATAGGTCCCCATGATTATAAAATTATAATTTATTCTACCTATTGTATTTATAATTGTTTATTTTATTATTATATCAATTTTCATCCAAATTGGATATGTATATAGGCCTCATTTGAAAATGATCCAAAATTAGCATAATAAAATAGTTGCTGTAAATAACAATTTTTAAGTCGCTTTTTCTACATGTAAACTATTTAAGATATGGTCACACTTTTATGAAACTTTTTTTCTATGTAACTACTTTCATTTTTAGTATCTTGCTAGCTAATGAAAAATTTACTCTATCTATTGTGTTTAACATCATTTACAGTATCTTGGAAACTTTTTTATTTGTCTAATTTCACTGTACATGGGCTCTATTGAAAACCAACATAATAAAACAGTTTACTATTAAATATCTATTTTCAATTTATATTTCTAACATCTAAACCGTTTAAAATACAATTTCTATATGAATAAATGATTTTGTAAAGTATTATTATTCTAATATATGTGTAAATTGATCTAAGTATTTTTCATAATTTATATATGAATATGTATTTTTCGACAAATGTGGCCAATAAACATACTTGATTGGGATAAAATTTTGTTTCCTAAATAAACAAATGATTTTAGATACAATGAATATATTAAATTTTCTAACAATGATCAAAATCATAAATTTTGAATGGGTTACATAGCTTTACTTCTAAGTAACTTAGTTACATGAAAGCAGAGCTCATACTTATATATGAGGCTTGCTTCTAAAAAACTCATTTTCTATGTAACCCTTTCATATTTAAAATCTTGATGGTTATTAAAAAATCTACTTCATTTATTATATTTAGCATTATTTATATTATCATGAAAACCCTTTCATTTATCTAGTATCTGTAGATCATATGCTTTCTTTAAGAAAGATTAATTTCATTTTGATGATTAACCAACCGTTGAAATATCATTAAAAAGGATATAATGAATATGTGTAAGTGTACTTAGATATTATGACTCCAATTACATGAATAAAATTGAAAATATCAAAGTTTCAAAGTGCAAACAGGTCAAGTTGTAGATCTAAGTCGACTTAGACTGCTACTTGGGTGAAGTTCCACAACCAAGTCGACCCGAGGGTTGCATATTTCTACCAACTGGCTTGGCCACAGGTGAAGCCTCAGTCCAAGTTGACTTTACCTCAGCCCAAGTTGACTTCACCTACAACTTCAAAAGCAAAAATGTAAACAATAAGTTTTAGTTAAAGCGAAGTAGCAACCCAAGTCGACTTCACTCATCCCAGGTTGACTGCACTAATCCAAGATGACTCCACTTGCAACTACAAGTTATAATAGTCAAAAATTCGAATGTTGGAGCATTAAATGCATGTCAACCACCATTTTAATGGCTAGATTTTCCTCTCCTCTATAAATATCATTGAAGTATGAACGTAAAGAGAGTTGAAAACACAAGATAAAATTATACCTTCTAATATTCATGAGTGTTGACATTATTTGAACAAATATTGAAGCTTTAAGTGCTATTATTTCAAGTGAGGTTATAAGATCATCTTCTTCACATAAGAAGAAGCTTCCAGAGCATATTGATCATACATTGTAAAGTGTAAATTCTCCTTTGTTTATTTTATTTTAGGTTGTTGCCTTGGATCGATGTTGGAGATCGGATTCAAGAAGAAGCAAAATAGGAAGTTGGTTTGAGTTTGTCTCATTAACGGATTTTTCTTGATTAGTTTGAGTTTGTTTCACTAACGGATTAGACTTGGTTGACTGGAGTTAGTCTTACAAACAAGTGATTATTCTATATGCCCGTTAGAGCTAGAATTTAGAAGAGGGTGAGTGCTCTAGATTATATTGAATATACAATAGTGGAACCTAAGATACAAGGAGTATGTGCTTGGAAGAGTGGAGTACAGAAGGTTGCCTGAACTACTATATATTATTCTCTTGTGTGGTTTGATTACTTGTATTTTATATTCTATTTGCACTCTTTCATTCTATCTCTTAGCATGTTTCACTAAGGAGATTAAATTCATAAAGAGTTAAGTTTTATATATAAAAAAAATTTTAAGAACCCAATTTACCCCTCCCCTATTGGTTTTCCATAAACTAGTGACCAATAATATCACTGTTTATGGGTCTAATTTGTAAATGTGTGAAATCAACGTAATAAAATGATTTAATGGAAAAAATTCATTCTAAAGTAGTATTTCATCTAAACTGTTTCAAATATTATTTCTATATGAATAAATGATTCTATCAAATATTACTACATTTTAATACATGTATAAATGGATCTAAACATTTGTTATAATTTATGCATGAATATATATTTTTGAGCAAATGTGGCCCATGCACATACCTGATTTGAATGAAACTTGATTTTTTAACTTAATAAATGATGTTAAATATAATGAATTAGATTTTTCATTAAGGATTAAAATTTTAAATTTTGATGGAATTAATGGCTTCACTTCTATATAACCTGGTTACATAGAACTAGAGCCTTATATATATAAGAACTTATTCTATACATTTACATGCACCATAAATTACGGTGCATTTGGCTCAAAATAAGCCTTACATGCATTTAAATATATTAGTATTTTATACAATCATTTATCTATGTGTAAATTATATTCTAGATAGTTTACTTATTGAAAAAATAACTTTAAGATTGGTATTTGCAGTAGACTATGCTATTGCATTGATTTTGTACTATTTTCAAATGGGGCTTATACCCGTATCAAATTTAGATAAAAATTGACATGCTAATAAAAGAAATAATTCTAATTACAATAGGTGGAATAAATATATATTTTATGATTATGTAAGGCCCACTTTGAGCCAAATGCACTATAATTGATAGTATATATAAATGCACGGGATAACTTCTTATGTATATATGCTCCGCTACTATGTAACTTGATTACATAAAAGCGATCCCATGTAACTCCCTCAATTCTTAAGGTATTAATGATTAATGTAAAATCTAATCTATTCATTATATTTAGCATCACTTGTTTAGCTATGAGATAAAGTTTCATCCAAATAAGAATTCACATGCATCACTTTTGCTCAAAAATATATATTCATGTGTAAATTAAGAAAAAAGTTTAGATCTATTGATACATGTATTAGAATGTAATAATATTTCATATAATCATTTATCTACATAGTAATGATATTTTAAATGGTTTAGATGTTGAAAAGATACTTTAAAATTAATATTTTAACATTAAATTATTTTATTATGCTGATTTTATACATTCATAGATGGGACCTATATAGAATAATACTAAACAAATGAGAGGGTTCCTATAATAATATAAATGTTGCTAAATATAATTGATAAAGTGAATTTTGTATCAACTATCAAGATTTTAAATTTAGAAGGATTACATAAAAAAGATGTTACATATCCATTTTCTATATAACCCTTTCTATATTTAAAATCTTGATGGTTCATGAAAAATTAATCTATCTATTGTATTTAGCATCATTTATATTATCATTAGAATATCTTATTTGTTTAGCATCACTGTATATGAATCTCATTTATAAGTATGTAAAATCAATGTAAGAAAATAGTTTAACATTAAAATATCAATTAAAAATCGAGGTAGTTATATGGGACCACTTCTATGTAACTTAGTTAAGCCTATATTGTAAGAATTTATCTTGTGCATTTAAATGCAACATAATTTATGATGCATTTAGCTCAAAATGGGTCATACATGCATATGATGTATTAATAAAATATTATAGTCATTTATTCATGTATAAATTATATCTTAAATAGTTACGTGCTTAAAAAATAACTTTGAAATTGTTATTTATATTAAACTATTTTATTACGTTAATTTTGTACAATTTTTCAGATGAGACTCATATTACATATCAAACTCAAATGAAATTTGTATGCTAATAAAAAATTCTAAATATAATGAGTTGAGTAGATGTACAATTATGATCATGTTGGGGGTTTTGAGCTAAATCCATCATAAGTTACAATGCATGTAAATGCACTGGATAAGATCTCTCTCTCTCTCTACATATATATATACCCACATATGAGGAATAATTTTAGAAATAATAAAAGTCATATTGAAAATCAAATAGCTGTCATGGGAAAGGCAAATCTCATCTCATATACATATCATTTAAGGATCTTAATCATTTGGAAAATCTTCTTAATATAATCCAATAATGCTAAAATTTAAAAATTGAAAATTGCATTCCACAAAATTTGAAGTAACATGTATCTGAATTGGACAACAAATTAAGGAGACACTTGGGAATGCGAATTTTGGTAGATGTAAGAAAAATAATTGTAGTATAGAGTTAAAGATGGAAAAAATAAGATAGTTGAATTGTTAAATGAGTTATGGAATAATGTGTAGGAGAGAGGAAACCATGGAAAACCATGTAAACTATTGCCAAACATGCAGTGAGTTTCTTTCCCCATACTGATAATGATTCACCTTCAACTAAATTCTTAGTTCAATTTGTCGATCTGAATTTCTTCCATGGACAACTCACCCATTTTGGTTATAATTATGATTATGATTCATCTTCTAATGGTTAAGTACTATTATTACAAGGCAGTATCTATCTTTCACGGACTGATTTTATTTCAATTCCTGATCAGAAGTTAATTGACTGTGTGGTTCATTTTCGTAATTGAAAAAATAGAAAAATTGTGGAAACTTTTTTGAAAAGATGAGAGACTAATGGTAGATGATAGGAGTAATAATTAATGACAGAGAGAATAAAATTAAAATAGATAGGATGGTCTAGATAAAAAATAAAGATTAATAATAGAAAAACTTATAACTGGCTAGGTAGTTGAAATATACAATCATATAAAAGACGGGTAGGAAGTGATGTTGAAATATAAAATCATATAAAAGATGGGTAGGAAGTGATGGCATTTTTTTTTAACCGAAACACAAACGGGATGGCAATTTGAGCTGCCAACTCATGTGAACATAGATGCAAGTATGTTGCACCAAAGGGGCAGCGGATTGGAAACATACAGCTTGCTGCGCCATACAATTTTTAAAGGGCCCCACTTCTACGTATATACTAATAGCTAACCATTAAAATTTTTGTCTTTTTTATGTATTTCAAAGTTGTTTTAATTTAAAACCTTTATAAACATGATTTCTATAATCAAAAGCGTTCATCTTGGAGAGAGCATCACATAATTGGGCTTAATTATGATTTTTTACCTCAAATGAACTTATATCAATTATGGTTCAAATGTTACAGAATAATTAATAAAATCATCCCAATATCCGCTTTATGTTACAGACTTAATGAAATTTGTTTATTTGTGCACTTTTTCAATGTTAGATTTACAAAATTAGTTTATTGCATTATTAATTAGTTTTCATGATCTAATTTAATTAAATTAAAGAGTATACTAATTGCCAGCATGCAGTTAATGCGACTAGTAGAGTCCTCACCATGCATGTTATATGTACTAGACGTCTAGTTTATGAATCCTAATTTAGAGAAACTTTTCTCTCATTTCAGGAGTAATGTCTCTTATAGATACATTGTTGTTTATATATTTTGATTTACTTCTTGATGAAGAATTTGGAAAAAAATATATGGTTGGGTTGAATTGAATTAAAATATAATGTGGCCCCCTAAAGGCTAACCTCAACCTTTAGCTATCAGTCATCACATTTTACCAGAAAATCCAGTTGTATCTCTCCATAACCATGAAATTGAGGGTTTAGATGGAATCATCCTATAGTTGCATACTCGCATCATACAATTTAGAAACATTCTGAACTCAAAACAACAAAACATAAAAATATAAAAGCTAAACAAACAAAATAAACCATCCAAACCTCTACCAATCCACCACCATCAATACCATGAGTCAACTTCATAATAATAATAATCATAATTTTACAAAAAGAATTCATTACTGCATCACTCATTTATGCATCAAATAAAATATTAAGTTTGAAAATTTTACTAATTAAGTAGTTAACTCATATATGACCCAGCAGACTCAAATCTCTCATTCCTGTCTGAGTGTCATCCTCATCTTGGGTTCTCATCTCGGTCTTGTCATCTAAAAAGATTAACATAGGAAATCACGAGTCCAGAGTAATTGAGTAAATGAGAAAACAATGAAACTTAAGTGTTAAAATAAATAAACATCATTCTCATAAAAATAGCTAAAAACATCAAAATCTCACAAAATGCGTATACTCATTTATCGACTCATCATAGTCATGCTCATACAAGCAACTATACTCCAAATGCTCAACATCCTTATCCAAGTCATTTCAACGCTCTAGTGAACTTGTAATCATAGAAAAAAAATCCAACATAGCTATACTAAAGTACATCGTAACTCACCTCATTCTTGGCTTGCCAAAGAATCGTTATGCTCAAAATTCAACAGTGCAATCATCTATGATGCTCATGCTTGTGCTCATTATAAAAACATATCCATCAAACTCAAATAACTTAAATAATTTGAAAATTATCATAAAGTCATCATTGATTCAAAATAATTTCTAAAACTACTCAATTCAATAAAATAGCTAAAACCATATATCTCAAGAAAGGAATTTCTACAAAAATCTCAAACAAAATAGCTAAGCCATCACAAAATATCCATACTCATAATAATTAAATATCCATAAGTATCAAAACAAAAGCAAAAACTTTCTTTTTACCTCCTACGCAAATTTTTCAAATCTCTAAGTTTAGACTGTACAAGACTCTAATATTTTTTTAATTTTTAATATACACCAAAACATAATAATAATAATAATAATCTTAAATAACATTTAAAAATTTTTCCTTCATCTCCAAATACTCCAATTTTCTCATTCCCAAGTCCCAAATGCGTCTCCTTAGATATTCATCTTCCACATCACCCCAAATCTTTAAAAATAATTGTTGTATTTCATCATAGAGTATCATTTTAAGGTTATACATACATCTAGACTTCATGTTCGAATTTCGTTCCCATAGAAAAACCCCTTTCTCTTCCATTAAAGTTTAAAATCCCTAATCTCAATACCACAAAACCACGCTAAACAACTCTCAAATCATCACATTATATTAAATAAGAAAAACAAAAAATAAGAAGAAATTACATACCGAGCTTCCACCAATGTTTTCCCCAAATCTTCCAAGCTTCAAATCCTTTCAAAAAAAACCTCACCACGACTCCATTATATATCCCATAAGAATCCACCTAAAATCGTCCATTTTTTTCTTCCCTTCTGTCTCCGCCTCTCTTCCTTTCTTCTTCTCTCCCACCACTGCGTTCGTTTTTATTTTTTTAACTCCAGCTGCTGCTGGAACGTTGTGGAAGAGGGAGGGCGGGGGGTGGGGGGTGGGGGGTGGGGGTGGGGGTGGTGTGTGGTGGTGGGGGAGGAGGGGGAGAGAGAGACTAGCGTAAAGGGAGTTTTATGAAAATTACAAAATTGCCCCTCCACTAGTAGGATCTGTAATAAGTACCTTTAGGATTTTACTATAAGAAATTAAAAAAGAATACATTAATTAACTCAGAAAAAACAAGTGCTTGGGTTGCATTGAGCTGGATAGGGTTAGAAAAGATAGAACTTTAAAATTTTGAATTACTAGACATTTTTTTTATTATATTACACATGAAAACGACGCTCCTCTCTAGGGTTCAAATTCTGAATCGCACATATGCACGCCAAGCTGTGAACTACTGAGCTATACCTTGATTCACTTGAATTACTAGGCATGATATAGCAGTCAACAAGTTAACTCACATACACAACTCCTATGAGGTGCAAAGATGTCTCGGTGATTGAAAAACAACCATATATAGGGGCCACCTAAATCTTTCACCAAGTGCGTGGGATTAGAACTAATGGGCTTGATATAAGCAAATTATAGTTAATTAAATTGTTGGAAATTCTGGTTAGAAAATTAATTTCCTATGGCCTGTGATGACTGATCGAGGGTTATAGTTCGAATCTCAATCAAGTAATATAATGCATTTCTTTGGATTAGAGGGTATGTATATCTGCACATGAAATTTCTAGCCAACTTGCACGCGTGGAATACATTCAAACACTAATTATATATTGCAAATCCGCTCTGTCATCGAATATATATAAGCACTGGCCATCCAATCACACATATGAATGGTTTGGTGACTGGACGAACAGTGTTAAGGTAATCCTTCACGATTGTATCATACGCTAATTAACTTAAAATCCTACTATTAGCGAGCCCACACGCTAAGTGAAAGTGTGCTCAGCAGAGGGTGGGCGGAACTTTTATCTCGGCAAAGGGGGGATGCGCTTTTATCTCCAAATTGCCGAGAGTAGAGGTGCAACTTGTGTAAGATACGTATGGGTACCCACCAATCCGACCCTAAACTGGATATGATACAGTATAAAATTTTACACATGGATATGGATATGGTAGAAATTATTACCTAATCCATTAACTATGGGGCCGGATGTTGTTTGTTCATTAGCTTGCTAAATTTATGTACGTACTTCCTAGGTATTTCCTTCTTTCTTTCTCAAGTCTTGTTGTTCTCAGTTCATTAGCTTAGTTTCTCAATTTTGATTGTAGAAATAGAATACATAATTTTTGACAAATGGTTTTCTATGTAATAATGCTAAAATTATAATAATTCTTCTTATATATCTTCCAAAACCTGTCCGCCTATGCAATATGCAATAATGCTGAAATTATTGTTGTGATTAATGTTGTATGTTGTATGTAATCAAACACTTGTGATGTTGTGATGGGATACCTTTTTTGTTGTGTTCTTAATCTATTAATTCAATTTGCTCTACTGGGTTTGTTTTTATTAGTTTAATCTATCGTAACTCATTATTGGCTTTGTTTTATCAATTAATTAATCTATCGTAACTCATTATTGGCTTTGTTTTATCAATTAATTAATCTATTTCTAATACTTTTACTTTGAGTATTGCTTTATATTATTCTGTGATTTTTTACAAATAGATGTAAATACAACAAATGAATCTAATTGTAAAGTGTAAATGTTGCTTTATATTTTTCCAAACAACAGAAAAATGTGTTTTTTCAAATGTTGTATGTGAGTATAAAAAGAACCTATTTAGAACCAGAACTGAAATTGATCTTATGGGTAATGGGTAGGGTAGGGTACTCTATGAACCGAACCAATTAGTGGGTAGGGTAGGATAGATCTTTTCCAAGTAGGGTATGGATAGGGTAGACCATTACCCGAATCGAATTGATCCGAATTGCACCCCTAAAATAGGGTATGCGTAGGGTAGACTATTACCCAAACCAAAAGGATCAACCAAAGTTGTACCCCTAGTCAAGAGTCATGTCTCTTATAGATTCATGGTCACGTATATGTCCATTAAGAAAAATTAGAAAAAGTTGTACCCCTAGTCGAGAGTCATGTCTCTTATAGATTCATGATCACATATATGTCCATTAAGAAAAATTAGAAAAGATATACTTTGATGATTGATTTTGTAAGATAAAAGATTAAAAAAATCTTAGAACTAGCATTTTTGTCTTTGGTAGTGGACATAATAAAATGACTAAGGTTTCAATGATATTTTATGGAAGCTAGTTGCGTGTCCATGTGAATGCCACTTTTGAATGTAAAAATTAGGGATGCAAATTAGATAGAGTACCTACCAATCCAATCCTAATTTGGATAGTATAAGGTACAAAATATGACACGTAAGTATAGGCAAGGTATAAATTTTTACTCGCCTCTCAACTAGAGTATAAGTAGGGTAGATACGTAGGGTACCCGGAACTAAACCACATAGATATAATTATATACATGTATATGATATGTTTTATAGTCTGTGCTGTGTTTTGTCTGCAACGTCCTATGTGCACACTCATTTTAATAAATTCAAAATCAAAAGAATCTTATGCCCCGAGGAGTTGTGGATTGTGAAGTAAGAAATCAGTTCGATTGTTTAGATATATATCATTGACATATGAAAACTTTTTATAAATAAGCTTATGAATTGTGATTAATATATTGATAGTTTTAATTATTGGGTTATGACAATCTATACTTTATATTTTTATATAATAATGTAAACAATACCATATGTGCCTGTGATTTTAAAATGTAGATAAGTATTGCTTTTATATTTTTTAAAATAATATAAAAATATTTTAAAAAATACTGTACTTGAATATTAAAGGAATCAATTTAAAACCGGAACCGGAACCAAGAATATGAGTAACGGGTGGGATATAATACATTAGAAACTGAACTGACAAATAGGTAGAATAGGATAGACTTTTTGCAAATACAATATGTTACGGTAACTGAATCGAAGAACACAGAGAAATAGAAGAATGCAAAGGTTGGAGAGTTCGCTAAAAAGGCTGGTGGTGATCAGAGCCAAGAACGAATATATATTATAACCCATTTATGCCGCAAGTGTCGACATACTTCTTTCATCAGGTGTGGCCTCTCTATCCATTTGCGTTCTGAATTAAGTTGCATGGCTTCCGTCAGCTCTCCAAAAACAAATAGAGACAAAGGAGAGAGATCCCAAGTTCGCCTTGGGCTTGATCCCATCTTGCGGATTCAGCCCCCCAATTACTCGGGGCTCTCTTCCTACTCTGGATGTCCTCCCTATCATACGCCTCCTTCAGAAGTTGGTCAACAATTTTAAACCCTTTAATTTCTAAGAATCAAAGGGTTACGCCTTTAAATTTTTAGCCCGTTCAAGACGATCTAATTGAATGAAATGAGATGGAACGGAATCCAATATCCCGTTTCCAACATAGTTTCTTATTTTTAAATGCATAACAAATCTTACTTTTTTTATTTCCAAATTTATGTTTTACATTCTTAGTAAATTTTTTATTTCCTAATGTACAATAATAGCTTCTCATCTAATTTTTCTCTCATCTCATTAACGGCTTAGAACCAAATCCTAAGTCAAAAAAGAAAGAAAATTCCTGAAGTTTTATAATTGGATGTCAGGTTTAATATAATATGATGTGTTGTAAAACTAGAATTTTTCACTTTTCCACTTATAATTACCAAACAGACCTTGAATTACTAGACATGATATAGGAGACAACCATTCACACAACCCATAGGTTGAAAATGCAAAAATGTAAATGAAAAAGGCAAAAACTCAATATGTTAATTACCCAATTGCCTTATTTTTTTATTTTTATTCCTATGTTGTTATCGTTTTTTCATATTTTCTATATAACTACTATATCTATTTGGTTAATTTTCCAAAATAATAGGCTTAGAATTAACGGATGCTAATGGTAGAGTGAGCTCATGGGGGTCATATGCCATTTTAATGAAACTATATGAGGTGATATATAATTTGTGAAACTATGTAAGTATATTCGCAATTAGCATTAAATTATGTGGGTATATTTGCAAATTATGCTATCTATTTTTACTTTACTTTTATCATTTTAATTGTATATCTCATCTCCCATTCTCATTCCCACATTGCGAAAATGACCCTACTTATTTTGAAGGTTACACATTCTTTAGAAGTTGATCAACAATTTGAAGTAATTTTCTAAGGAATTAAAAAAGTTAAGCATACTAAGGAAGATTTTACTTACCAGTGCTTAGTTTCACAAAGCAAACGTTTCCTATTTTTGTCTTGGTTCTACAAATTTAACAAGGAAAGGGTGGAAAGGGAGAAAAGCAATATTTTCGAAAATTGTTATCATGACGTGATATGATAGGATAACAGTGAATAAATAAGCTAGTTATATGAAAAATAATTAAAATGTCCGAGTAAAACTGAAAAATATGATAGTGGTTTCCAAGTTGTTACCGCGTAGGGACCGAAGAGCCTATGACGTGCGCATGAGACATGACTAATTGGTGGTGGGCGATAAATTCAAATCATGGGGCCTACACGTGCAAAGGAACTAGCTTTTTCTTTCGATAACTTTGGTAGGATACATATAGCAAGGCTTCCATCCTGCTCTCGAAAAATAGAGAGAAAAGAAAAGGAGAGATCATCTTCTTAATATAGAGCAGCATGTACTCTTTTGTGAGAAATCTTTTTTTCTTGATCATCTGCTTGCTGAATGTTTCTGCATTCGATGAAGCAGCCAGGCCTTCCCTCGTGCTTGTACCGATGAAAAAAGGAGTGTTCCTGCCTCCTGGGTCTTCTCGTTGCACTAAAACCGGCAAGAATATTGGTGGTGACTGCCTTATCCACGGGAAGTCTCTTCCCAAAAAGGTCCAACAAGAGACCAGATGTGGTGTCATGAAGCCGGAGCCCATGGAGCACATGAGGTCGGTTCCGCCTTCCGGGCCTTCTCCCTGCTCTCATGGAGGCCACAACAGTGGCGATTGCCCAATCCATGGAAACATCTCTGTGGGAAGTGTCCGTTCAAAAGCACTCCTGCCAACTCCAGCTGGGTCTCCTGGTTGCATGCGTATAAGAAACAGAGGAGAATGCAGAAAGAACGTCGCTGGTGGTGTCGGTCTTGATTCTCCTAACACTGCTTCCCTCATGCACAGTTCATCTCCATGACACAACTCCCTGGCTAAATCGACGATGACCAATCTGCACTACAGGTAGAGTTCTGTAAGAAATAAGGTTGGGAATGACGGCTTCAGAATATTTACATTCAATAAGGTTGTGAAGATATATCCATATTTTCAAGCGGATGTGTGGACAACAGTGGCAGAACCATATTACCTTACCCTGATAGAACATAAATTCGCTGCGTATAATTGCACGTAGCAAAAAAAAAATAATCGCCACCATTTTGCTGTATATGCTCCATAGCATACGACAATATCCAGGAAGATCTAAATTCTGCTACTTATATTTCTTATATGTACCCAAAATGGTAGTGTATGATTAACTTTGCCACTTGTATCCTTATAGGCAGCAATATTTTTGTTTAGTATATTTATAGGAAAATAATCAAGTGTAAATAGACTGCAAAGTCCGCCCTAAAATGGGCCCCAAATGCATTATTTTACTCTAATAAAATATTTACTATCCATGTACTATTTGAAAATCTAATTGAAATGACTAGTCATCTTGTCATATTTTGTTTGACACTATTATTTTTTGTTGAAGTTGCACACTATTAATTATTCGTTAATTATATATGCAATAATTAATGCATCTCATTAATTATTCACATGTAAAATATATTTAGTACAATAGCACCGTCTCAAATTTCATTATATACATCATATTTTGATTACTTTGCATACAACTTTATACCTGTATATGATTACAGCCAAATGCTGCTGCATATATATAACTTTATGTTGTAAAATTTTTCGCTACATATGAGGAATATAGACAACGAAGACGTGCTACAAATACTAAGTATATGTAGGAAAATATATATCCATCAAAGTAGATGCTTATGTGATTATAAGCAGGGAAAATTGGCTGCATATGTTATTATATCCAGCGACTTATGGCTGCATAGTATACGTAGCAAATTTTCGTTGCATATGACATTTACTTGGTCTCATTTTTTATGGTCATATATGCTACAACCGTTGGCTGTTTAAAATGTTTTTTTTGCGGCAAACTAAAACTAGCTAGAAAACAATGGCTACTTAAAAGTGATTTTTCTTGTAGCCGGGGTTATATGGTATAATACATTTTAGAGAATATATAACGTTGCCCCTCACCCCAGAAAAAAGTATTGCTCCCCCAGAAAAACTATCGACTATTAAAAAAAATTTCTTGCCAAAATTTCAAAAAAATCCTTTTTCACAATTTCTTGTGGTTAGAATTTTATGGCGCGTTTGGTTGGATTAAAAAAAAAAAATTTGTTGAAAAAATCTTTAAGAAAAATTTTGAAAAAAGTGAAAAAGTAATATGGTATAATAGACAATAATTTTGTCAGAAGAGGATAAATATAAAATATAGAGTAATTGCATGGAAAGGTATGAAAATTTTAGAAAATTTGCATTTTAAACGCTTTAGCTATGTGTATTTGTATTGTAAATCTGAAGTTTGGTTATTACCATTTTAAGTCTTGTGAACTTTAATTCTTTGTATTTTAGACTCTCGGATCTCCGGGTGTTAAAACATGTGATTAATTTCTTGTAAAATGTTTAAAATGTGTGTTGCATTTTAAACTCTCTATCTTTATATATGTTCATTTTAAATTTCAAAGTTTGTCATTGCATATGCATCAATTATATACACCTCCAGAGTACTAGCTTAAGTATTTCATTACTAATCACATGTGTATTTTCATATTTGCTCATTAATATTATTACACTTAAATCTTTTTAAATAAAAATTTTATTTGAATTATTTTAAAAATATTATTCATCCTTTTTCTATTTGCTAAACAGGCACTTAATTCATCAAAGTATACAAATGATGACAAAAACAATGTGAAAGATGGACTATTTTATTATGTGAAAATAAATAGTAAAGAAAAGCAAGAAAAGACAACGCAAAAAAGGAATAAAAAATCAAAATGACTATCAATCATCTTATAAAGTTGTATGTAGGTCAACAGCCAAAAGAAACATAGCTTAATTTTGTCTAAACTCATACCAAATTGTTAAACAACTTGCAACTTGATTCTTACTGTCTAATAATGATATTTTTAAGCATTGATATTTCTAATTTTCTATTATGTACTACTATGATTTGAATTTTATTAGCCCTTCTTAGTTGCATTAGGGTGTGTTTGGATACACGTAAAAATTTTTAATCTAAACTTTTCATTCTTCATAACTATTTTATTTTGATCATTTTTTCATAGCTTCTTAAAAATTGTACTACTTTTTAATCATTTTTACATAACTACCTGTAAAATTAACCTATCTATTTTAATTTTATTCTTTTTTCCCTATATCGTTTTCTCTTATTTCAAAAACTTTTATATCAAAAACTTTTTGTCAAAAGTTTTATCACTTCCTAAACATGCCCTTAGTAAAATCTTCAATTCTAATTTCTAAGCAAAAGATTTACACTTGTTACCTTTTTATGTTGCTTGATACAATCTGATCAATTGAATAAATTTTGTTATATTAATATTATTTAGGTTGCATTTGAATAGATTAAAGAAGTTATGGAAAAATTCCGCGGGAAAATTTTTGAAAAAGTGAGAAAAGTATTATGATATAATATACATAATGATTTAGAATGAAAAGGAATAAAGATAAAATAGAGATGCTTCTATAAAACCTGTCTTCTATATAATGACTTTTTTTTTCATTTTTCATGGGTAAGTAAATCTAGATGTATTAAATCTATAAACTTAGTTTTACCATTTTTGGATGTTTTTAAGTATTTTTTTTGGATTTTTAACCAAAGTGGCATTTTTGTAATTTTCTAAGATCAAAAAATTACGGAAATGCCACTGTGTTTAAAAATAAAAAAATACTTAAAAACATCCAAAAATGGTAAAATTTGGTTTATAGATTTAATACATCTAGATTTACTTACCCATGAAAAAAATAAAAAAATACATTTTCAGGCTGGACGCACGGAGCAGGTCGTGCTCCGACTTGAAAAGATCAGGCCTCCTATATAACTCCCTCCATTTTTAATATCTTAATGATTAATGAAAATCTGCATCATCTATTATATTTAACATCATTTATATTATTGTAAAAACCCTTTGACATTTTAGTATCACTGTGTATAGGCCTCATCTATAAATGTGTACAATCAACAAATTTAATAATAAATATAAATTTTTAAATAGTATTTCAACATCTAAATATCTAAAAATATCACTACTATGTAGATAAATGATTCTTTAAAGTATTATTGGATTCTATACATATGTGAATATATTTAAGCATTTTCTGTAATTTACATATGAATATACCTATTATTGAGCAAATGTGACTCATAAATACATTTGATTTGGATGAAACTTGATCTTCTAACTAAACAAATGATGTTAAATACAACGAATAATATCGAAAATCAAAATTTTAAAATTTGAAGGGATTACATAGAATTGTTTTTATGTAACCTAGTTACATTACATAGAAGCAGGCTTGAAGATATACTGTAGAGCGATGTATGAAAAGATAAGAAAAATATTCGCAATGCAGAAATTATATTAAAAAATGGAATATTCGGGTAATTAAAATGTAAAATCACATTAAAAGGTGCAAAAAAAGGAGTGGGAAAGTCTTTTTTATCATGCAACTTTTAAACGATAAAATGATCTCTAACTATGAAAATATTTTTTCAGAGGGGTTCTACACAACACAACATATTTTCTAGCACGACCAATGATCAATCTACTGTTTACGTGTATCAGTTCTTTAAGGAAAAATACTGGAATAGGGCCCCCGAAGTTGATCTGAAATTAGATTCAAGTTAAAGAAAGGCTACAATAGCTTTGATCATGCTAAGACGAGCCATAAAAATTGACCAAGTTTAACTTCTGTAGTCCATTTTCATGACTTGACTACTGTTTACTGCATTGCCTAATCTTTGATCATTTCCCAAGCAGGTGACAAAGTTTGACCTTTTGTTTCATTTTTCCCCAAAAAAGTAATAGAACTAAAATTATAAAACTGGATGCTATAAAAAAAAAATTATAAAACTGGAAACCATACTGGGGTTGTGTTTGCAAGAAACAAAAATTTCCAAACCAACTATTTTGGAGAACCCCCTAAATAATTGGTACGAGATTCATTACCAATAATAAGAAACATGGTCATACATGTGGGCCCACAAAGTTTTCAGTGGTAAAAACATACCACCAATCACATGGTCCAAAAACAGAAAAAACAGTCGATCCCAATGGCTCCATGATTTTGCCCCACTATAAACAAAAACCTGATCCGCCACGAAGGCCGCGACATCAAGACAATAACCGAGAGCGAAGTTTGTTATATGTCTCTAATAACTGTCCCCACAGGCCACAGCACCTGCCTTTTTGTGGATCTTGCTGAAATTTAGTAATTTCGATTCATTTCAGGGCTGTTCGGAGCTTGATGAGAATTTAAAATGGAAGTGCAATGAGAATGAGAAAAAATATATTAAGATTAGTTAAAGATATATTGGGAAATGAAAGAATCAAATTCCTGCAATATTATCTCATCCGAATATAAACCTAGTTGCGGTTAGAATTCAATAAGCGTTTTGCGTGAGCCGCAAAATTAATAGTATTCGAGAATAGATTTAGGACCAGTTCGGAGATTGCAAGCGTAAAGGAAATGGCGGGGAATTTAGGGGAAAAAAAAGTCAAAAACCATCATACCTTTTGCTGCTTTCTTTGATTCTTTCGCAAGGAAGAGCTATATAGAATATTACGATCGGTTAATATTTGCATAAGTTAATATACTTTACACATTTTCACATAATATGTTTTGTAAGGAAATATAATCAATCGAAATTACTCTTTTGTATTCCGAAAGATTAAAAATACAAGGGTTCAGATGCTAGTGACATTCTTACGTATGAAGGATATGTTTGTTTGCTTATTTTCTCATACAACTTTTCAACCAAAATTTTTTAATCTAAAAATTTTGACTATCTATAATTATCCTATTTTTAAATTTTTTTTTTCTTATACAACTATTTTATTTTTCAATCATTTCTTCACAATTACCCATACATCCAACCTATCTATTTTAATTTTTACTCCTCATTATTACCCCTTATTATATTACATTATTTTTCTTATTTCAAAATTTTTTACATAAAAAATTTTTCATCAAAAGTCTTATCATTTCCCAAACACACAATTAATTTGAAACTTTTACTCTTTGTAACTATTTTTTTTAATTATTTTTTACATCTTTTTATACGATTATCCTACTTTTCCATCATTTATACATAATTATACATACAATTATTTTCTACCAATACAAAAGCTTTTACACCAAAAAATTTTAAGCTAAAAGTTTATCACTTCTTAAACACACTCAAAATCAATTTTAGTGAATCACAAAATATTTTTAAATGATCAAGATACAAATTTTCTAAAAATTATAACTTTTCTATTCGATCAACTTGGATAATTTTTTTAAAAAAAAAGATTTTACACTAAAAACTGTTTCCTTCCATTTCTACCCCAATTTTGAATTATTTAATTCATATATTTCTATACAAATACCTCATTTTCATATTTTTCTATGTAACTAATATGTCATTTTAAATTTATTTTTTTATCTCATCCTAAGACAAACCTAGCTGTGGTTAGTATTCAATATACGTTTTGTGTGAGCCGAAAAATTAATAGTATTCGAGAATAGATTTAGGACCAGTTTGGAGATTGCAAGCGTAAAGGAAATGGCGGGGAATTTAGGGGAAAAAAAAAGTCAAAAACCATCATACCTTTTGCTGCTTTCTTTGATTCTTTCGCAAGGAAGAGCTATATAGAATATTACGATCGGTTAATATTTGCATAAGTTAATATACTTTACACATTTTCACATAATATGTTTTATAAGGAAATATAATCAATCGAAATTACTTTTTTGTATTCCGAAGGATTAAAAATACAAGGGTTCAGGTGCCAGTGACATTCTTACGTATGGAGGATATATTTATTTGTAACAAAAACTTTTCAGTGAGTATTTATTTTCCTATACAACTTTTCAACCAATCTAAAAATTTTGACTATCTATAATTATCCTATTTTTATTTTTATTTTATACAGCTACTTTCAATCATTTCTACACAACTACTCATACATCTAACCTATCTATTTTAATTTTTACTCTTCATTATTACTCTTATTATATTACATTACTTTTCTTATTTCAAAATTTTTTACATAAAAAATTTTTCATCAAAAATTTTATCATTTCCCAAACACACAATTAATTTGAAACTTTTACTCTTTGTAATTATTTTATTTTTAAATTATTTTTTTACATCTTTTTATACGACGATCATACTTTTCAATCATTTATACATAATTATACATACAATCATTTTCTACTAATACAAAAGCTTTTACACTAAAAATTTTTAAGCTAAAAGTTAATCACTTCTCAAACACACTCAAAATCAATTTTAGCGAATCACAAAATATTTTTAAATGATTAAGATAGAAATTTTCTAAAAACTATAACTTTTTTAGTCGATCAACTTGGATAATTTTTTTGTTTTTTTAAAAAGCTTTTACACTAAAAACTTTTTGCTTCCATTTCTACCCAATTTTGAATTATTTAATTCATATGTTTCTATACAAATACCTTATTTTTCATATTTTTCTATATAACTAATATGTCATTTTAAATTTTTTTTTTTATCTCATCCTAAGACAAACCTAGCTGTGGTTAGTATTCAATATACGTTTTGCGTGAGCCGAAAAATTAATAGTATTCGAGAATAGATTTAGGACCAGTTTGGAAATTGCAAGCGTAAAGGAAATGGCGGGGAATTTAGGGAAGAATAAAAGTCAAAAACCATCGTACCTTTTGCTGCTTTCTTTGATTCTTTCGCAAGGAAGAGCTATATAGAATATTACGATCGGTTAATATTTGCATAAGTTAATATACTTTTCACATTTTCACATAATATGTTTTATAAGGAAATATAATCAATCGAAATTACTTTTTTGTATTCTAAAGGATTAAAAATACAAGGGTTCATATGCCGACATTCTTACGTTTGAAGGACATGTTTGTTTGTAACAAAAACTTTTCAGAGAGTGCTTTATTTTCTCATACAAATTTTTAACCAAAATTTTTTAATCTAAAAAGTTTAACTGTCTATAATTATCCTATTTTTAAATTATTATTTTATTTTTTTCTTATATAGCTACTTTATTTTTCAATCATTTCTACACAAATACCCATACATCTAACCTATCTATTTTAATTTTTACTCTTCATTATTACCCTTATTATATTACATTATTTTTCTTATTTCAAAATTTTTTACATCAAAATTTTTATCATTTCCAAAACACACAATTAATTTGAAACTTTTACTTTTTGTAATTATTTTATTTTTAAATTATTTTTTTACATCTTTTTATACGACTATCCTATTTTTCAATCATTTATATACAATTATACATACAATCATTTTCTATTAATACAAAAGCTTTTTACACCAAAAATTTTTAAGCTAAAAGTTTATTCCTTTTCAAACACACACAAAATCAATTTTAGCAAATCACAAAATATTTTTAAATTATCAAGATAGAAATTTTCTAAAAAATATAACTTTTTTAGTCGATCAACTTGGATAAATTATTTTTTAAGAAAACTTTTACACTAAAAACTTTTTCCTTCCTTTTCTACCCTAATTTTGAATTATTTAATTCATATATTTCTATACAAATACCTTATTTTTCATATTTTTTATATAACTAATATTTCATTTTAAATTTATTTTTTTTATCTCATCCTAAGACAAACCTAGCTGTGATTAGTATTCAATATTCGTTTTGCGTGAGCCGCAAAATTAATAGTATTCGAGAATAGATTTAGGACCATTTTGGAGTTTGCAAGCGTAAAGGAAATGGCGGGGAATTTAGAAGAGAAAAAAAAAAAAAAAGAGTCAAAAACCACTGTACCTTTTGCTGCTTTCTTTGATTCTTTCGCAAGGAAGAGCTATATAGAATATTACGATCGGTTAACATTTGCATAAGTTAATATACTTTACACATTTTCACATAATATGTTTTGTAAGGAAATATACGCAATCGAAATTACTTTTTTGTATTCCGAAGGATTAAAAATACAAGGGTTCAGATGCCAGTGACATTCTTACGTATGAAGGACATGTTTGTTTGTAACAAAAACATTTCAGAGAGTGCTTGTTTTCCCATACAACTTTTCAACCAAAATTTATTAATCTAGAAAGTCTGACTGTCTATAATTATCCTATTTTTAAATTATTATTTTATTTTTTCTTATACAGTTACTTTATTTTTCAATCATTTCTACACAACTACCCATACATCTATCCTATCTATTTTAATTTTTACTCCTCATTATTACCTTTATTATATTAAATTATTTTTCTTATTTCAAAATTTTTTACATAAAAGATTTTTCATCAAAAGTTTTATCATTTCCCAAACACACAATTAATTTGAAAGTTTTACCCTTTGTAACTATTTTATTTTTAAATTACTTTATTACATCTTTTTATATGACTTTCCTACTTTTCAATCATTTATACATAATTATACATACAATCATTTTCTACTAATGCAAAAGTTTTTACACCAAAAATTTTTAAGCTAAAAGTATCACTTCTCAAACACTCTCAAAATCAATTTTAGCGAATCACAAAATATTTTAAATGATTAAGATAGAAATTTTCTAAAAAATATAACTTTTTTAATCGATCAACTTGGATAAATTTTTTTTTTTAAAAAAAGCTTTACACTAAAAACTTTTTCCTTCCATTTCTACCCTAAATTTGAATTATTTAATTCATATATTTATATACAAATACCTTATTTTTCATATTTTTCTATATAACTAACATGTTATTTAAAATTTATTATTTTTATTCTTTGTCACTATTTTATATATCACATTATGATCTCTTATTTTCAAAGACTTTTCCAGGAAAACTGTTTTCCTTACTTTCAAAACACACTCTTAATTTTCTAAGTTTCCTTAATTTCTTCATGGGCCACGCCTTTATGACCATCCTTCCTGTTCTGTACACTCGGTGATTATCATTCACATTATCTCTCTGGTTGTCTTTCTCTTTCTGAACTCTTTGCTGCCCCCACTTCAGCCTTCAAATTTCTTTATGTATAATTTTTCTTCCTATTTCTATACCATTAGTGACAAAATTTAGAATCATCCGATACAATAAATATAGCTTATGGATAGTTAATTTATTGTACTTCATATGATCATTCATTTATGTTTTTTTTATTAAAAATAGTAACCTCAATTGAAGCCCATATTATATTAAGTACCAGTCACGCCCAAGTAACTCCTTCAAAATCTAAGATTTTAATCCTTAATGAAAAATTCAATTCGTTCATTATATTTAATATCATTTGTTTATCTAGAAGACCAAGTTTCATCCCAAGAAAGTATGTTTATGGGTCATATTTGTTTATATATATATATATATATTCATGTATAAATTATAAAAAATACATAGATCTATTTACATATGTTATAATGTAATAATAATTTATAGAATCCTTTATTCGCATATAAATGTTATTTTGGACGGTTTAGATGTTGAAAATACTACTTTAAATTTGATATTTTAGCATTTTCATGATTTACATATAAATATATACATTTTCCAACAAATGTGGCAAACATACACACTTGATTGAGATAAAACTTAATCCCCTAGATAAATAAATGACATTAAATACAATGAATAGATTAAACTTTTTATTAAAGATCAAAATCTTAAATTTTGAAAGTGTTACATGGGCCCGCTTCAATGTAACTCGGTTACATGGAAGCGGAGCCCATTAATTAGTATTATTTATTAATATGATGATGTTGAAGTATAACATGTACTATTTTCGCAAACCTTGAACCAAGCTACCCATAACCACTTTTAAATATAAAATAAAAATATCAAATAAATTTTAAAAATTATTAAATTTCATGTGGTGCAAAATTTAAGTAGATTAAGCATATTTATAAAAAAATTGAGGTCACTAGTAAATTCATAATATCCTCATTAGTATTAATTTAATCATAAATTATCGTGATATGAAACTTTAAGAGGCCATAAAGAAATTGTACGCAATCTATTTTATAAATTTACATGCGTTAGAGCCCAACAAAGAATCCAATCATTGTTTATAGTAAATATTCTAAGCATTTTTTTAATAATTTTCAGGTGCATTAGACTAATAATTTAGTAGCTTTTTTATTTATTTTATGTAATTATAGAGTCTATCTTTCATTATTGTCTATATTTATTATTCTCGTTTATGCATATTTCAATTATTGTTTATATTCGATGTCGCACAAAATTTATCTTTTTTTTTTTTTTGGTCTTACAACTCAAATCATCATAAATACATTTTTTAACCGATATAAACCTAATGTATCTACAAGAGATACTGCTCCCAGAAATAAAAAAACAAAACTCTCTCGACGAGGATCATATCCGAGATACCAACCACGAAAGCCAAAAATTTTATCCTGTGGAATGTTTAGTTTCAGTAAAAGATGGGTAAAAGGCAGATGAGAATATTAATAGGAAGAAACTGTTGGTCCCGAGTTGATGGCTAAACCCAAGAGGGGAGGGGTGAATTGGGTTCTTTAAAATTTCTTTGGTAAACTCAAAGATCTTAACCCCTTGAAAAAGTTAATCCCCTTTTTAAGCGAATGGAGAGCAAATAAAATAAAGCAGTAATAAGTAGAACACAAGATTTATAGTGGTTCGGGCAAACCTTCCCTACTCCACTCTTCCAAGCTCACACTCCGTTGTGACTTGGGTTCCACTATGTATTCCAAGAATACACTTAGAGTCACCGCTCTCTTCTAGATTCAAAGCTCTAGGGGGCATACACAACTAGAGCCACTTGCTCTCTTCTAGATTCAAAGCTCTAGGGGGCATACACAACTAGAGCCACTTGCTCTCTTCTAGATTCAAAGCTCTAGGGGGCATACACAACTAGAGCCACTTGCTCTCTTCTAGATTCAAAGCTCTAGGGGGCATACACAACTAGAGCCACTTGCTCTCTTCTAGATTCAAAGCTCTAGGGGGCATACACAATCACTTGCACAAGTAAGTGATGAGTCTCACTCCAATCACACCCTACTTTGCATACACTTGATCTTAGCTACTCAAGCTAAATCAAGATTTATACAACCAAATAAAGAAATGAATAAAAACTACACTTTACAGATTTGTGTAGGCAGTTTTGAGCTCGAGGAAGAAGTCAAAAATAGCTTGAATGATGATTGTTGAAGCAACTTGCAGTTTGAAGCTCTTTCTTCCTTTGAAACACTCAATTATGGAGAAAACGTATTTGATAGTCTTTCTTGCACTTCTTTTCTCTCTTTGATCTTTAGAGTAGTGTCTCTTGTATATTCTCACGTTCATTTGAATGTCCTTTTATAGATTGAGGAAAATATGAACGTTGTAGAAGTGGTTGGCGTGCAATAAATGAACTCCAACGGTCAAAAATTTGACCGTTATACTCCAAGTCGAAGATGAAGTCGACTTGGCCTGCGACTTGGCTTCCAAGTCGTACATGGAGTCGACTTGGCCTGCGACTTGGGTTCTTCAGAAACTCAAGTCTGAGACTTGGGTCGACTTGGCTTTCAGACTTCAACTCAAGTCGATCCTGAAGTCGACTTGGGTTGCGACTTGGCTTGGTCTATTGCAGAAACGCCTTGATCTTCTTGAAATGTCTTGAGTCTTGCAAACCATTTGAAAACTTTGAGTTCTTGCATAATTTATGTATGTTCCTTGCTTTGCTTTGGACTCACTTGGTCTTCATGACTTGGATTTTACTTCATTTGGAAGCTAGCTTGAAGATTCGCTTTGATGATAGACTTGATTTGAATGTAGAACATGATTCTTAACTTTGAAATTGACTCATTTGTTTTTCATCTTGATTCCTTGGACTTGAGTGATAAATCCTCTTAAATATCTTGAAAACTGCATCTTTGAAAGTTTGAACTTCTCAAGTCGTGGATGGAGTCGACCTGGCCTGCGACTTCACCCAAGTCGCACCTGGAGTCGACTTCGTTTGCGACTTCGTTATGTTCGTTTCCACTTTTCAGCTCTGGATACTCTAAGTCGATGCTGGAGTCGACTTCGTCTGCGACTTGACTTCCCAAGTCGCAAGTGGAGTCGACTTGACTTGCGACTTCACCTGTTGCCTTTTGGGATTCATTCTCAAGTCGATATTTGAGTCAACTTTGGGATCGACTTCACCCAAGTCGAAGTCCAAGTCGACTTGGAGATCGACTTGACTTCTTTGCTTTCCTTAAACATTTGTCAAACATGTTAGTACTCTTTATATACTCAAATAAGTTCTTGTTAATCATCAAAACTCAGGCTTTGGTCAATTTAGATTATTTTGAACATTGTTTCAAACAATCTCCCCCTTTTTGATGATTGACAAAACTTCATTTGAGTTGATACCTATCAAAAATTTCAAACATATTCATTTGAGAAAACAGAGCATATAGGTATCGTTGAACATATAATTTAGAGTTTTGAGAACATTTAATCATTTTGGCATAAAGTATGCTTGAATATCTTACAAGCCATATATTAAGTATTAATCATTAAGAGTACTTTGTATTGTAATCATTGATCAAATATATCATTCATTCAACTCTGTATCAATCATATATAAACCAATTATCATATCAAACATAAGTTTCATTACAGAATACAATGAAGCATAAATGAAACTATCCTAGATACAAACTACCCAACCCAAAAAAAAAAAACACTCAAATCTTCTAACCTGTCTTCCTCCCCCTTTTTGTCAATCATTCAAAAAGTACTAAAGACTTGGTAAATTGAAATTGAGAGATGGGATAGAGAATAGGTTTGATGGGACAATGATGGGCCGAGGAGTAAACAAGAGAAGCGTGATCGGGAGTTGCCTCTCTATGAACTGAACCCGACTCGTAGGGATCGAGTTCAGGCATGGGTCTCTTTTTATGATGGCCTGAGGCAAGATGATAGCGGATATGTCGCATTTCCCGCTCGATTCTATCTTGTCGGGAATGCATATCTTCAAGTGCATTAAGGACACCGGTGACAAGACTTGTCATCCGGTTTTCTTGTTGTCCCATTTCAGCTCTCATGGCTATGATTTCATCTTTCAAATCTTTTAGGGTGACCTCCTCAGAAGAGGTTGGAGGCACCCGTTCTCTTGCAGCGGACCCTTGTGGAGAATAGGATCCGTGCGATATGGGAGATGCTGGCTCCTCTTGAGCAGGTGGTGCCGTGGGAGGTTGCTCCCCCTCAGCTTGTGCATTGTCTGCTTGCTCTTCTTCTGTAGTTTCATGCCTTAGTTCAAGCAGATTGATCTTCATTCTCTGGATTAGTGCTTTATTTATGGCATTTGTGGATTTGAGCACTTCGAAAGGCTCGCCTTCAATATCCACTTTGAAGAATTCCAAAATCTTTGTAATCCATGTGCCATAGGGAAGGACTCCTCGTGGGTTGTCCTTTCTATTTGCCAAGGCTTCTAGAAATAATTTGGGTATGCTCACTTTGACCCTGTTGGCCACTTTCCATAGTATCCTAGCTTCCTGTGGATTCAATTGATTTCTTCCACCGCCCTTTGGGTAGATGCAGTGGGCAATGAGAAGCCTTAATACCCGTAGCCTAGGTGACAAATCCATGTACCAAAGGAATTTGATTCCCGGATGGTACTTGTTGCTCCGGGTGAGCTGATTATACATTTGATCTATAGTGAGATCTTCTGGAATAGGCTCATCCTCATACGGGACTCCAAGTATGTGTCCTAAATGACTCATTACTTCAGTCGGTCCTGCAACTATTCCGATTCCAAGATCCATTTCGACTCCTTTGACGAATGTTCCAAAGTATTCTTCATCCCAAAGATAATAAAACATTCGAGTAAGATCTGGATAGACCCTTTCGTCTTCCTTTAGCAAATTGGTCCATCCTTGAAAATCCAATAGATCTTCTATGTCGGATCCATATTCTTTCAAGAAATTGAAATCTATAATCTTGGGTATGAATACCTTCCGTTCGTAGAACTTTTTGTAGAAACGGCTATGCTGGAGCTCGGTTTTGAAGTAGGTAGTGGGCATCTTCAAAACTTGGGCTTTCCCAGCTGCAGTGCCCCTTCTGCTTGTCCCGGATTGTGTGCTCTGTGAGGTGGTTTGTTGATTTTCCGACCTGGGTGCTTGATCAGATGATTGAGTGGAGGTTTGGAATCGAACCCGTTTACCCGTCGAAGTTGATGGTTCCTCTCTGGCTCTTTTTGATGGAGTCCTAGTTCTTCTAGGAACTTCTTTTGGTTGAGATGAAGGTTGTGGTTGTGTGGGAATCCGTTTGGGATATGGTTTTGATACTGCTTTCTTTGGTGCCATTTGGAGTTTGGATTTTGAGAATGGGATTTGAAAGGAATGGTGAATAAAACTGGAAAGAGAGAAAAGGATTTGCCGGAAAAGTTTTGCCGGAGATGGAAGAAGAAATTGCCGGAGAAAAGACTGTCGCCGGGAGATGGAGAAATAGGGAGAATCGCCGGAGGAGAAGAGAAAAACAGAGAGGCCGGAAAAAATGAGAAAGAAAGAAGAGAGGAGAGAAGAAAAAGAGAAGGAATTCCCGGAATTCGGACGGTCGCGCGCGCGGAGTCGACTTGCCCTAGGCGAAGTCGACTTCGGTCCTTCTGGAGTCGACTTCGCCTGGAGGCGGAGTCGACTTCGACCCTAGCGGAGTCGACTTCGCTTCTGGAGGCGGAGTCGACTTGGCGTCCTTGGAGTCGACTTGACTCATCGACTTGACATTTTCCAATTTAATTTTCTTATTTATTTTTCCTAGTTTAGCTCTATCATTCCCATATCATTCCTAATCTTATAAAATGAGTCCTTGGCTAGAGGTTTGGTAAAAATATCAGCAATTTGGTCTTCTGTTTTTACATATTCTAAGCATACATCATGATTTTCAACATGTTCACGAATAAAATGATGTCTCACATCAATATGTTTGGTTCTAGAATGCAATACAGGATTTTTAGTCAAACAAATTGCACTTGTATTATCACATCTAATAGGAATATCAACATAATCAATACCATAATCCTTTAATTGCTGTTTCATCCAAAGTAATTGGGCACAACAACTACCGGCGGCTATGTATTCGGCTTCCGCAGTAGATAATGCAACACTTGTTTGTTTTCTTGAATGCCACGAAACTAGCATATGTCCAAGAAATTGACAAGTTCCACTGGTACTTTTTCTATCCACTTTATATCCGGCAAAGTCTGCATCCGAATAGCCGATTAGATCAAAGGTTGACCCCTTTGGATACCATAGTCCAAGGTTTGTAGTTTTTATCAAATATTTAAAAATTCTTTTTACAGTAAGTAGATGTGATTCTTTGGGACATGCTTGAAATCTAGAGCACATACAAACACTAAATAAGATATCGGGTCTAGAAGCAGTTAAATAAAGCAAAGATCCTATCATGCTCCTATAAAGCTTTTGATCGATACTTTTACCGTTTTCATCTGTGTCGATTTTGATTGTTGAGCTCATTGGAGTGTTTGCCCCTTTGCTATTCTGCATTCCAAATTTCTTGAGCATCTCTTTGACATACTTGGACTGATTCAGAAATATTCCTTCACTTTGTTGCTTGATTTGTAGTCCAAGGAAGAAATTTAATTCTCCCATCATGCTCATTTCGAATTCATTCTGCATAATCTTAGAAAATTCTTGGCATAGATTTTCGTCAGTAGCACCGAAGATTATGTCATCTACATAAATTTGTACAATTAAAATATTGTTATTTTTATATTTGATGAACAAAGTAGTGTCAACTTTCCCTCTTTGAAATTCATGATCAATCAAAAATTTGTTCAACCTTTCATACCAAGCTCTTGGAGCTTGTTTTAATCCATATAGTGCTTTGGTCAATTTATACACATATTTTGATTGATCCTTATCTTCAAAACCAGGGGGTTGTTCAACATATACTTCTTCATTCAAATAGCCATTCAAAAATGCACTCTTCACATCCATTTGGAACAATTTGAAATTCATATGTGAAGCGAATGCTAATAAGATACGTATGGCTTCTAATCTAGCCACGGGTGCATATGATTCTTCAAAATCAATTCCTTCTTCTTGGGAGTACCCTTTGGCTACTAATCGTGCCTTGTTTCTAATTACAAGACCGCTTTCGTCTAATTTGTTCCTAAATACCCATTTTGTACCAATGACTATATGATTGTTTGGTCTAGGAACTAAATGTCATACATTGTTTCTTTCGAATTGATTTAGCTCTTCTTGCATTGAAATAACCCAATGTTCATCATTAAGAGCTTGTTCAATGGTATTTGGTTCAATTTTCGATACAAACGCATATTGGCCATAAACGTTTTGTTTTGATCTTCTAGTTTTTACTCCTTCATATATGTTTCCAATAACTTGTTCAATTGGATGGGCATTTTTGAACTTTAAATCAGTTGGAGGTTTGTAAGAGTCATTACCTTCACTTACCTCTTCCTCCTCTGGATTTTCTGGCTTGAGCTCGAGTTCTTTTGGTTGTTCTTTGCTTTTTGTCTCATCTGCATCACTTAGTTCATCCTCCTTTCTCGGACTTTGGTTAATTTCATCAAATACAACATGTATGGATTCTTCTACAACTTGGTTTCGTTTGTTGAATACTCTATATGCTTTACTATTTGATGAATAACCAAGGAATATAGCCTCATCGCTTTTTGCATCTAATTTGCCCAAATTGGTTTTTCCATTGTTTAAAACATAGCATGTACATCCAAAAGCATGAAAGTATGAGATATTTGGTTTTCTTCCTTTCCATAGTTCATATGGGGTCTTTTTCAAGATTGCTCGAATGGTAACTCGGTTCAAAACATGACAAGCTGTACTCACAGCTTCACCCCAAAATTTCTTGGATAGATTGCTCTCATTTAGCATAGTTCTAGCCATCTCTTGTATAGTTCTATTTTTCCTTTCTACTACTCCATTTTGTTGTGGAGTTCTTGGTGCAGAAAATGTGTGGTGAATTCCTTTTTCATTGCAGAATTCCATGAATCGTTTGTTTTCGAATTCGCCACCATGATCGCTTCTTATGGTCACAATAGTACTTTGTTTTTCATTTTGCACCAAATTTACAAAAGTTGCAAACATAGAGAAGGCTTCATCTTTACTAGCTAAGAGAATTATCCATGTGAATCTTGAAAAATCATCAACTATGACAAATACATATTTCTTTCCACCAATGGTTAGAATGTCGGATGGCCCGTATAGATCCATATGTAGCAATTCAAGTGGCTTAGTGGTGGAAATTTCCTTTTTGGTAGAGAAAGGCATCTTGGGTTGTTTTGATAATTGACATGCCTTGCAAATCTTGTCTTTGTCATATTTCAATTTTGGTAATCCTTCTACCAAATTCTTTTTCCATAGGGTCTTTATATTTCCCATGTTTACATGTCCAAGCCTTTTATGCCAAACCCATGGATCATTATCAATGGCCATAAGACATTGACCATTCAATTCATCAAGTGAAACCAAATAAACATTTCCATGTCTTTTACCACTAAACATGATATGTTCTCCATCAAATACATTACATATAGATGATTTAAACACAACTTTATATCCTTTATCACATAATTGGCTAATACTCATTAAATTGTGTTTGAGTCCTTCAACAAATAAAACATCTTCCATGCATGCATTTGAGGTACTAAGTATATTTCCTTTACCTTTAATTTTACCTTTTTCATTATTTCCAAAGGCAACCATTCCATCGTTGCAAGGCTTAAGTTTATGAAACAAACTTCTTTCACCAGTCATATGCCTTGAACATCCGCTATCCATGAACCATTCATTGTTTGCCTTTGCCTTAAAACATATCTAAAAAATAAGAAAATAAATCTTATCTTTTTGGTACCCATTTTATGGGTCCATTTGGGTTAGTAATAGAATCTAATCTAAGTTGATCTAACTTTGAAAGCCCAAATCTTTTGTTTCTTGGAACCCAAACTAATTTAGCACCATGGTCATATAGTTTCTTAAAATTACATTTGTAAGTTTTATGACCCATCTTATTGCAAAAATTACAAGCCAAAGGTAATCTTGGAGTAGGTCTCCAAGCATACAAAGGTTCAATCATTGGTCTTCTAGTCCACTTAAAATTTTTCTTTTGTGGCTTGTATATAGATGCAGTTTTAGTTTGATATTTCTCAAGTAATTTCACATTTGATTTGCTACTTTCTCCTTGCTCAAATGTATGATACCCAAGACCTCTTTTATGTGTTTGGGAGGTCATATTCAAAAACATTTTGACGCTTTCTCCTGGATTAGAGAACTTGGCTAATGATTCATTTAATGATTTGTTCTCCTTTTTTAGCAAATCATTTTCTTCTGCAAGTTTACCATTTATAATTATTACTGCATCACATTGTTTTTTTTTAATTGTAAACTTGCTTCCTAATTTCTTCATTTCTTCATATAAAGAATCATATGCCATTTGTAGCTCATCTAATTCAGCACATTTGAAGCATTCATGAGAGGAAGAATAACTTGAATTAGGAAGGGAGAATTTGGAACTTACCTCTCCATTGCTTATGCATTTTGTTGAGGTATTTTGTTCTCCTTGCTCGATTTGTGCCATACAGCAAATTCTCGCACATTCTTCCGCTTCGATTTCGTCGGTTGAGGAGCTACTCGTTGTAGATTCCTCGTCATTCACGTACATGCCTCTTCCTTTATATTTCTGAAATCTTCTATTGTCCCCTCGATCCTTTCTTTGTTCTTTTGCCTTGATTTCTTCGGGAGTTGGACATTGGGCTTGCATATGTCCCGAACCGCCGCATCGGTAGCACTTGGTTGATTCTTTCTTCTTCTCTTGGGGAGTTCTTTCTTTGAAGCTTCTGAAATTTTTGCCTTTCCTCACAAATTTTCTGAATCGTTTTGTGAGTAGAGCAATCTCGTCGTCATTTTGAGAAGAAGATGTGTCATCGGTGTCTTGTGCGGCTTTTAAGGCAATTACTCTTTTGCCCCTGTGTTGATCTTCATTCCTTTTCTTAATTAGCTCATGTGACATAAGTGAGCTAATTAAGTTTTCAAGCTTCAGCGTGTTGAGGTCTTTGGCTTCTTCAATTGCAGTGATCTTTGGAGTCCATGATTCGGGTAGAGCTCTTCAAATCTTCATGACCTGCTCAGATTCAGATATTGCTTTTCCAAGACCTTTTAAAGCATTAGTAATCTTAGAGAATCTAGCAAACATTTCAGAAATATTTTCTGTTTCTAGCATTCTAAAGTTCTCTAGTTCTCCAATCAAAATATTCCTTCTCGTCCCTTGGACTTGAGAAGTTCCTTCGTAGATAGAGGTTAGTGTATCCCATATCTCTTTGGCGGTTAAGCAAGAGGATACTCTATCATACTCGGAGGCAGTGAGAGCACAAAATAAGGAGTTCATAGCTTTGGCATTGCTCTTCACTATTCTTACTTCCTCATCGGTCCATTTGAAAGCTCGTTCATCGGTAGGTAATATTACTCCATCTTGGATAGCAATCCAAGAGTCCATATCGGTAGCCATGATGAGTTGCTTCATACGAAGCTTCCAATATCCAAAATTGTTCCCATCAAACAACGGTGGCCTTGTAAAGGATTGGCCTTCAGCAAATGCGGGAACGGAAGTAGATTGGGATGCCATTTCAATAAGATCTCTTTGATAAACTCAAAGACCTGCTTTGATACCACTTGTTGGTCCCGAGTTGATGGCTAAACCCAAGAGGGGAGGGGTGAATTGGGTTCTTTAAAATTTCTTTGGTAAACTCAAAGATCTTAACCCCTTGAAAAAGTTAATCCCCTTTTTAAGCGAATGGAGAGCAAATAAAATAAAGCAGTAATAAGTAGAACACAAGATTTATAGTGGTTCGGGCAAACCTTCCCTACTCCACTCTTCCAAGCTCACACTCCGTTGTGACTTGGGTTCCACTATGTATTCCAAGAATACACTTAGAGTCACCGCTCTCTTCTAGATTCAAAGCTCTAGGGGGCATACACAACTAGAGCCACTTGCTCTCTTCTAGATTCAAAGCTCTAGGGGGCATACACAACTAGAGCCACTTGCTCTCTTCTAGATTCAAAGCTCTAGGGGGCATACACAACTAGAGCCACTTGCTCTCTTCTAGATTCAAAGCTCTAGGGGGCATACACAATCACTTGCACAAGTAAGTGATGAGTCTCACTCCAATCACACCCTACTTTGCATACACTTGATCTTAGCTACTCAAGCTAAATCAAGATTTATACAACCAAATAAAGAAATGAATAAAAACTACACTTTACAGATTTGTGTAGGCAGTTTTGAGCTCGAGGAAGAAGTCAAAAATAGCTTGAATGATGATTGTTGAAGAAACTTGCAGTTTGAAGCTCTTTCTTCCTTTGAAACACTCAATTATGGAGAAAACGTATTTGATAGTCTTTCTTGCACTTCTTTTCTCTCTTTGATCTTTAGAGTAGTGTCTCTTGTATATTCTCACGTTCATTTGAATGTCCTTTTATAGATTGAGGAAAATATGAACGTTGTAGAAGTGGTTGGCGTGCAATAAATGAACTCCAACGGTCAAAAATTTGACCGTTATACTCCAAGTCGAAGATGAAGTCGACTTGGCCTGCGACTTGGCTTCCAAGTCGTACATGGAGTCGACTTGGCCTGCGACTTGGGTTCTTCAGAAACTCAAGTCTGAGACTTGGGTCGACTTGGCTTTCAGACTTCAACTCAAGTCGATCCTGAAGTCGACTTGGGTTGCGACTTGGCTTGGTCTATTGCAGAAACGCCTTGATCTTCTTGAAATGTCTTGAGTCTTGCAAACCATTTGAAAACTTTGAGTTCTTGCATAATTTATGTATGTTCCTTGCTTTGCTTTGGACTCACTTGGTCTTCATGACTTGGATTTTACTTCATTTGGAAGCTAGCTTGAAGATTCGCTTTGATGATAGACTTGATTTGAATGTAGAACATGATTCTTAACTTTGAAATTGACTCATTTGTTTTTCATCTTGATTCCTTGGACTTGAGTGATAAATCCTCTTAAATATCTTGAAAACTGCATCTTTGAAAGTTTGAACTTCTCAAGTCGTGGATGGAGTCGACCTGGCCTGCGACTTCACCCAAGTCGCACCTGGAGTCGACTTCGTTTGCGACTTCGTTATGTTCGTTTCCACTTTTCAGCTCTGGATACTCTAAGTCGATGCTGGAGTCGACTTCGTCTGCGACTTGACTTCCCAAGTCGCAAGTGGAGTCGACTTGACTTGCGACTTCACCTGTTGCCTTTTGGGATTCATTCTCAAGTCGATATTTGAGTCAACTTTGGGATCGACTTCACCCAAGTCGAAGTCCAAGTCGACTTGGAGATCGACTTGACTTCTTTGCTTTCCTTAAACATTTGTCAAACATGTTAGTACTCTTTATATACTCAAATAAGTTCTTGTTAATCATCAAAACTCAGGCTTTGGTCAATTTAGATTATTTTGAACATTGTTTCAAACAATCTCCCCCTTTTTGATGATTGACAAAACTTCATTTGAGTTGATACCTATCAAAAATTTCAAACATATTCATTTGAGAAAACAGAGCATATAGGTATCGTTGAACATATAATTTAGAGTTTTGAGAACATTTAATCATTTTGGCATAAAGTATGCTTGAATATCTTACAAGCCATATATTAAGTATTAATCATTAAGAGTACTTTATATTGTAATCATTGATCAAATATATCATTCATTCAACTCTGTATCAATCATATATAAACCAATTATCATATCAAACATAAGTTTCATTACAGAATACAATGAAGCATAAATGAAACTATCCTAGATACAAACTACCCAACCCAAAAAAAAAAAACACTCAAATCTTCTAACCTGTCTTCCTCCCCCTTTTTGTCAATCATTCAAAAAGTACTAAAGACTTGGTAAATTGAAATTGAGAGATGGGATAGAGAATAGGTTTGATGGGACAATGATGGGCCGAGGAGTAAACAAGAGAAGCGTGATCGGGAGTTGCCTCTCTATGAACTGAACCCGACTCGTAGGGATCGAGTTCAGGCATGGGTCTCTTTTTATGATGGCCTGAGGCAAGATGATAGCGGATATGTCGCATTTCCCGCTCGATTCTATCTTGTCGGGAATGCATATCTTCAAGTGCATTAAGGACACCGGTGACAAGACTTGTCATCCGGTTTTCTTGTTGTCCCATTTCAGCTCTCATGGCTATGATTTCATCTTTCAAATCTTTTAGGGTGACCTCCTCAGAAGAGGTTGGAGGCACCCGTTCTCTTGCAGCGGACCCTTGTGGAGAATAGGATCCGTGCGATATGGGAGATGCTGGCTCCTCTTGAGCAGGTGGTGCCGTGGGAGGTTGCTCCCCCTCAGCTTGTGCATTGTCTGCTTGCTCTTCTTCTGTAGTTTCATGCCTTAGTTCAAGCAGATTGATCTTCATTCTCTGGATTAGTGCTTTATTTATGGCATTTGTGGATTTGAGCACTTCGAAAGGCTCGCCTTCAATATCCACTTTGAAGAATTCCAAAATCTTTGTAATCCATGTGCCATAGGGAAGGACTCCTCGTGGGTTGTCCTTTCTATTTGCCAAGGCTTCTAGAAATAATTTGGGTATGCTCACTTTGACCCTGTTGGCCACTTTCCATAGTATCCTAGCTTCCTGTGGATTCAATTGATTTCTTCCACCGCCCTTTGGGTAGATGCAGTGGGCAATGAGAAGCCTTAATACCCGTAGCCTAGGTGACAAATCCATGTACCAAAGGAATTTGATTCCCGGATGGTACTTGTTGCTCCGGGTGAGCTGATTATACATTTGATCTATAGTGAGATCTTCTGGAATAGGCTCATCCTCATACGGGACTCCAAGTATGTGTCCTAAATGACTCATTACTTCAGTCGGTCCTGCAACTATTCCGATTCCAAGATCCATTTCGACTCCTTTGACGAATGTTCCAAAGTATTCTTCATCCCAAAGATAATAAAACATTCGAGTAAGATCTGGATAGACCCTTTCGTCTTCCTTTAGCAAATTGGTCCATCCTTGAAAATCCAATAGATCTTCTATGTCGGATCCATATTCTTTCAAGAAATTGAAATCTATAATCTTGGGTATGAATACCTTCCGTTCGTAGAACTTTTTGTAGAAACGGCTATGCTGGAGCTCGGTTTTGAAGTAGGTAGTGGGCATCTTCAAAACTTGGGCTTTCCCAGCTGCAGTGCCCCTTCTGCTTGTCCCGGATTGTGTGCTCTGTGAGGTGGTTTGTTGATTTTCCGACCTGGGTGCTTGATCAGATGATTGAGTGGAGGTTTGGAATCGAACCCGTTTACCCGTCGAAGTTGATGGTTCCTCTCTGGCTCTTTTTGATGGAGTCCTAGTTCTTCTAGGAACTTCTTTTGGTTGAGATGAAGGTTGTGGTTGTGTGGGAATCCGTTTGGGATATGGTTTTGATACTGCTTTCTTTGGTGCCATTTGGAGTTTGGATTTTGAGAATGGGATTTGAAAGGAATGGTGAATAAAACTGGAAAGAGAGAAAAGGATTTGCCGGAAAAGTTTTGCCGGAGATGGAAGAAGAAATTGCCGGAGAAAAGACTGTCGCCGGAGATGGAGAAATAGGGAGAATCGCCGGAGGAGAAGAGAAAAACAGAGAGGCCGGAAAAAATGAGAAAGAAAGAAGAGAGGAGAGAAGAAAAAGAGAAGGAATTCCCGGAATTCGGACGGTCGCGCGCGCGGAGTCGACTTGCCCTAGGCGAAGTCGACTTCGGTCCTTCTGGAGTCGACTTCGCCTGGAGGCGGAGTCGACTTCGACCCTAGCGGAGTCGACTTCGCTTCTGGAGGCGGAGTCGACTTGGCGTCCTTGGAGTCGACTTGACTCATCGACTTGACATTTTCCAATTTAATTTTCTTATTTATTTTTCCTAGTTTAGCTCTATCATTCCCATATCATTCCTAATCTTATAAAATGAGTCCTTGGCTAGAGGTTTGGTAAAAATATCAGCAATTTGGTCTTCTGTTTTTACATATTCTAAGCATACATCATGATTTTCAACATGTTCACGAATAAAATGATGTCTCACATCAATATGTTTGGTTCTAGAATGCAATACAGGATTTTTAGTCAAACAAATTGCACTTGTATTATCACATCTAATAGGAATATCAACATAATCAATACCATAATCCTTTAATTGCTGTTTCATCCAAAGTAATTGGGCACAACAACTACCGGCGGCTATGTATTCGGCTTCCGCAGTAGATAATGCAACACTTGTTTGTTTTCTTGAATGCCACGAAACTAGCATATGTCCAAGAAATTGACAAGTTCCACTGGTACTTTTTCTATCCACTTTATATCCGGCAAAGTCTGCATCCGAATAGCCGATTAGATCAAAGGTTGACCCCTTTGGATACCATAGTCCAAGGTTTGTAGTTTTTATCAAATATTTAAAAATTCTTTTTACAGTAAGTAGATGTGATTCTTTGGGACATGCTTGAAATCTAGAGCACATACAAACACTAAATAAGATATCGGGTCTAGAAGCAGTTAAATAAAGCAAAGATCCTATCATGCTCCTATAAAGCTTTTGATCGATACTTTTACCGTTTTCATCTGTGTCGATTTTGATTGTTGAGCTCATTGGAGTGTTTGCCCCTTTGCTATTCTGCATTCCAAATTTCTTGAGCATCTCTTTGACATACTTGGACTGATTCAGAAATATTCCTTCACTTTGTTGCTTGATTTGTAGTCCAAGGAAGAAATTTAATTCTCCCATCATGCTCATTTCGAATTCATTCTGCATAATCTTAGAAAATTCTTGGCATAGATTTTCGTCAGTAGCACCGAAGATTATGTCATCTACATAAATTTGTACAATTAAAATATTGTTATTTTTATATTTGATGAACAAAGTAGTGTCAACTTTCCCTCTTTGAAATTCATGATCAATCAAAAATTTGTTCAACCTTTCATACCAAGCTCTTGGAGCTTGTTTTAATCCATATAGTGCTTTGGTCAATTTATACACATATTTTGATTGATCCTTATCTTCAAAACCAGGGGGTTGTTCAACATATACTTCTTCATTCAAATAGCCATTCAAAAATGCACTCTTCACATCCATTTGGAACAATTTGAAATTCATATGTGAAGCGAATGCTAATAAGATACGTATGGCTTCTAATCTAGCCACGGGTGCATATGATTCTTCAAAATCAATTCCTTCTTCTTGGGAGTACCCTTTGGCTACTAATCGTGCCTTGTTTCTAATTACAAGACCGCTTTCGTCTAATTTGTTCCTAAATACCCATTTTGTACCAATGACTATATGATTGTTTGGTCTAGGAACTAAATGTCATACATTGTTTCTTTCGAATTGATTTAGCTCTTCTTGCATTGAAATAACCCAATGTTCATCATTAAGAGCTTGTTCAATGGTATTTGGTTCAATTTTCGATACAAACGCATATTGGCCATAAACGTTTTGTTTTGATCTTCTAGTTTTTACTCCTTCATATATGTTTCCAATAACTTGTTCAATTGGATGGACATTTTTGAACTTTAAATCAGTTGGAGGTTTGTAAGAGTCATTACCTTCACTTACCTCTTCCTCCTCTGGATTTTCTGGCTTGAGCTCGAGTTCTTTTGGTTGTTCTTTGCTTTTTGTCTCATCTGCATCACTTAGTTCATCCTCCTTTCTCGGACTTTGGTTAATTTCATCAAATACAACATGTATGGATTCTTCTACAACTTGGTTTCGTTTGTTGAATACTCTATATGCTTTACTATTTGATGAATAACCAAGGAATATAGCCTCATCGCTTTTTGCATCTAATTTGCCCAAATTGGTTTTTCCATTGTTTAAAACATAGCATGTACATCCAAAAGCATGAAAGTATGAGATATTTGGTTTTCTTCCTTTCCATAGTTCATATGGGGTCTTTTTCAAGATTGCTCGAATGGTAACTCGGTTCAAAACATGACAAGCTGTACTCACAGCTTCACCCCAAAATTTCTTGGATAGATTGCTCTCATTTAGCATAGTTCTAGCCATCTCTTGTATAGTTCTATTTTTCCTTTCTACTACTCCATTTTGTTGTGGAGTTCTTGGTGCAGAAAATGTGTGGTGAATTCCTTTTTCATTGCAGAATTCCATGAATCGTTTGTTTTCGAATTCGCCACCATGATCGCTTCTTATGGTCACAATAGTACTTTGTTTTTCATTTTGCACCAAATTTACAAAAGTTGCAAACATAGAGAAGGCTTCATCTTTACTAGCTAAGAGAATTATCCATGTGAATCTTGAAAAATCATCAACTATGACAAATACATATTTCTTTCCACCAATGGTTAGAATGTCGGATGGCCCGTATAGATCCATATGTAGCAATTCAAGTGGCTTAGTGGTGGAAATTTCCTTTTTGGTAGAGAAAGGCATCTTGGGTTGTTTTGATAATTGACATGCCTTGCAAATCTTGTCTTTGTCATATTTCAATTTTGGTAATCCTTCTACCAAATTCTTTTTCCATAGGGTCTTTATATTTCCCATGTTTACATGTCCAAGCCTTTTATGCCAAACCCATGGATCATTATCAATGGCCATAAGACATTGACCATTCAATTCATCAAGTGAAACCAAATAAACATTTCCATGTCTTTTACCACTAAACATGATATGTTCTCCATCAAATACATTACATATAGATGATTTAAACACAACTTTATATCCTTTATCACATAATTGGCTAATACTCATTAAATTGTGTTTGAGTCCTTCAACAAATAAAACATCTTCCATGCATGCATTTGAGGTACTAAGTATATTTCCTTTACCTTTAATTTTACCTTTTTCATTATTTCCAAAGGCAACCATTCCATCGTTGCAAGGCTTAAGTTTATGAAACAAACTTCTTTCACCAGTCATATGCCTTGAACATCCGCTATCCATGAACCATTCATTGTTTGCCTTTGCCTTAAAACATATCTAAAAAATAAGAAAATAAATCTTATCTTTTTGGTACCCATTTTATGGGTCCATTTGGGTTAGTAATAGAATCTAATCTAAGTTGATCTAACTTTGAAAGCCCAAATCTTTTGTTTCTTGGAACCCAAACTAATTTAGCACCATGGTCATATAGTTTCTTAAAATTACATTTGTAAGTTTTATGACCCATCTTATTGCAAAAATTACAAGCCAAAGGTAATCTTGGAGTAGGTCTCCAAGCATACAAAGGTTCAATCATTGGTCTTCTAGTCCACTTAAAATTTTTCTTTTGTGGCTTGTATATAGATGCAGTTTTAGTTTGATATTTCTCAAGTAATTTCACATTTGATTTGCTACTTTCTCCTTGCTCAAATGTATGATACCCAAGACCTCTTTTATGTGTTTGGGAGGTCATATTCAAAAATATTTTGACGCTTTCTCCTGGATTAGAGAACTTGGCTAATGATTCATTTAATGATTTGTTCTCCTTTTTTAGCAAATCATTTTCTTCTGCAAGTTTACCATTTATAATTATTACTGCATCACATTGTTTTTTTTTAATTGTAAACTTGCTTCCTAATTTCTTCATTTCTTCATATAAAGAATCATATGCCATTTGTAGCTCATCTAATTCAGCACATTTGAAGCATTCATGAGAGGAAGAATAACTTGAATTAGGAAGGGAGAATTTGGAACTTACCTCTCCATTGCTTATGCATTTTGTTGAGGTATTTTGTTCTCCTTGCTCGATTTGTGCCATACAGCAAATTCTCGCACATTCTTCCGCTTCGATTTCGTCGGTTGAGGAGCTACTCGTTGTAGATTCCTCGTCATTCACGTACATGCCTCTTCCTTTATATTTCTGAAATCTTCTATTGTCCCCTCGATCCTTTCTTTGTTCTTTTGCCTTGATTTCTTCGGGAGTTGGACATTGGGCTTGCATATGTCCCGAACCGCCGCATCGGTAGCACTTGGTTGATTCTTTCTTCTTCTCTTGGGGAGTTCTTTCTTTGAAGCTTCTGAAATTTTTGCCTTTCCTCACAAATTTTCTGAATCGTTTTGTGAGTAGAGCAATCTCGTCGTCATTTTGAGAAGAAGATGTGTCATCGGTGTCTTGTGCGGCTTTTAAGGCAATTACTCTTTTGCCCCTGTGTTGATCTTCATTCCTTTTCTTAATTAGCTCATGTGACATAAGTGAGCTAATTAAGTTTTCAAGCTTCAGCGTGTTGAGGTCTTTGGCTTCTTCAATTGCAGTGATCTTTGGAGTCCATGATTCGGGTAGAGCTCTTCAAATCTTCATGACCTGCTCAGATTCAGATATTGCTTTTCCAAGACCTTTTAAAGCATTAGTAATCTTAGAGAATCTAGCAAACATTTCAGAAATATTTTCTGTTTCTAGCATTCTAAAGTTCTCTAGTTCTCCAATCAAAATATTCCTTCTCGTCCCTTGGACTTGAGAAGTTCCTTCGTAGATAGAGGTTAGTGTATCCCATATCTCTTTGGCGGTTAAGCAAGAGGATACTCTATCATACTCGGAGGCAGTGAGAGCACAAAATAAGGAGTTCATAGCTTTGGCATTGCTCTTCACTATTCTTACTTCCTCATCGGTCCATTTGAAAGCTCGTTCATCGGTAGGTAATATTACTCCATCTTGGATAGCAATCCAAGAGTCCATATCGGTAGCCATGATGAGTTGCTTCATACGAAGCTTCCAATATCCAAAATTGTTCCCATCAAACAACGGTGGCCTTGTAAAGGATTGGCCTTCAGCAAATGCGGGAACGGAAGTAGATTGGGATGCCATTTCAATAAGATCTCTTTGATAAACTCAAAGACCTGCTTTGATACCACTTGTTGGTCCCGAGTTGATGGCTAAACCCAAGAGGGGAGGGGTGAATTGGGTTCTTTAAAATTTCTTTGGTAAACTCAAAGATCTTAACCCCTTGAAAAAGTTAATCCCCTTTTTAAGCGAATGGAGAGCAAATAAAATAAAGCAGTAATAAGTAGAACACAAGATTTATAGTGGTTCGGGCAAACCTTCCCTACTCCACTCTTCCAAGCTCACACTCCGTTGTGACTTGGGTTCCACTATGTATTCCAAGAATACACTTAGAGTCACCGCTCTCTTCTAGATTCAAAGCTCTAGGGGGCATACACAACTAGAGCCACTTGCTCTCTTCTAGATTCAAAGCTCTAGGGGGCATACACAACTAGAGCCACTTGCTCTCTTCTAGATTCAAAGCTCTAGGGGGCATACACAACTAGAGCCACTTGCTCTCTTCTAGATTCAAAGCTCTAGGGGGCATACACAATCACTTGCACAAGTAGGTGATGAGTCTCACTCCAATCACACCCTACTTTGCATACACTTGATCTTAGCTACTCAAGCTAAATCAAGATTTATACAACCAAATAAAGAAATGAATAAAAACTACACTTTACAGATTTGTGTAGGCAGTTTTGAGCTCGAGGAAGAAGTCAAAAATAGCTTGAATGATGATTGTTGAAGCAACTTGCAGTTTGAAGCTCTTTCTTCCTTTGAAACACTCAATTATGGAGAAAACGTATTTGATAGTCTTTCTTGCACTTCTTTTCTCTCTTTGATCTTTAGAGTAGTGTCTCTTGTATATTCTCACGTTCATTTGAATGTCCTTTTATAGATTGAGGAAAATATGAACGTTGTAGAAGTGGTTGGCGTGCAATAAATGAACTCCAACGGTCAAAAATTTGACCGTTATACTCCAAGTCGAAGATGAAGTCGACTTGGCCTGCGACTTGGCTTCCAAGTCGTACATGGAGTCGACTTGGCCTGCGACTTGGGTTCTTCAGAAACTCAAGTCTGAGACTTGGGTCGACTTGGCTTTCAGACTTCAACTCAAGTCGATCCTGAAGTCGACTTGGGTTGCGACTTGACTTGGTCTATTGCAGAAACGCCTTGATCTTCTTGAAATGTCTTGAGTCTTGCAAACCATTTGAAAACTTTGAGTTCTTGCATAATTTATGTATGTTCCTTGCTTTGCTTTGGACTCACTTGGTCTTCATGACTTGGATTTTACTTCATTTGGAATCTAGCTTGAAGATTCGCTTTGATGATAGACTTGATTTGAATGTAGAACATGATTCTTAACTTTGAAATTGACTCATTTGTTTTTCATCTTGATTCCTTGGACTTGAGTGATAAATCCTCTTAAATATCTTGAAAACTGCATCTTTGAAAGTTTGAACTTCTCAAGTCGTGGATGGAGTCGACCTGGCCTGCGACTTCACCCAAGTCGCACCTGGAGTCGACTTCGTTTGCGACTTCGTTATGTTCGTTTCCACTTTTCAGCTCTGGATACTCTAAGTCGATGCTGGAGTCGACTTCGTCTGCGACTTGACTTCCCAAGTCGCAAGTGGAGTCGACTTGACTTGCGACTTCACCTGTTGCCTTTTGGGATTCATTCTCAAGTCGATATTTGAGTCGACTTTGGGATCGACTTCACCCAAGTCGAAGTCCAAGTCGACTTGGAGATCGACTTGACTTCTTTGCTTTCCTTAAACATTTGTCAAACATGTTAGTACTCTTTATATACTCAAATAAGTTCTTGTTAATCATCAAAACTCAGGCTTTGGTCAATTTAGATTATTTTGAACATTGTTTCCAACAGAAACAACGATCTTAATTTTTCTTATTTGTTGTTGAATATATTTAAATATTCTTTGATAAAATTGATTGACATTTCGACGCATAATATAATATGGTCTTTTTTATCTCTTTTTTCTAGCTTAATTATTTTTTGATAAATTTTCCAGCTTAATTAAGATGCGTTATAATTGAAGAAATAAATGCAGAATTAATGATGAACAATTTTATATTATATACTTTAGAAATAATTAAAAAAATTATATGACTGTAGAATAACATATTTTTATATTTTAAAGAGAAAATTTATAATAAAATATGATTAAACAAAAATTTAAATACCAAAATTTCATAAACACTCCCAAATATATATTTTGCCCCCTTAAGGCCCTAACCCAGGGTCCTGGCCCCGCCACACCGTCACTGGGCGCTAGGCATATCTTCTATTTTTAAATTTTTTTAATTTCTTCGTCATTACAGTGTACGTGACGACAACGACAGAGATACTGCCACGTTACGAGTAACGACAATGATACACACACACAAACAGCAATAGAGATAAGTGAGATTTCAAAAAAAAAACACGCGCGCGCACGAGCGCAACTTGCTGGGCGCTTTTTTTCCAGTCCGTCGAAACATATGAGCCATGGTTCATCACCTTTCGCAATGGCCCTCTTTAGCCGAGCGTCATTTGTAGCAAAACTTTATCCTCAGTATTTTTATAGAAGTGCTAATTATCAGTTTTTCACAATCATGTCAACTTTTATTAAAATTAAATTGTATTTTAGAAGTTGCAGCGGCTTTAGATAAGACTAAATACTTTTCAATTTTTTATCAAAAAAATATTTTAAAATTTGTAAAAGTGGTGACAGAACACGAAAACATGCAGCCAAACATGCCCTAATATTATAAAGGTTCAACTGCAGCACCTTCAACGGCTCACGTCTCTAAATCACAGCTCGTATTTTTGTGTTAAACTTGTTTAACAACGGAGGTATAGTTTTATGTTAGCTTTTGTTATCATGCTTCCTCGCTGCATCAGTATTTGATAAATTTGAGTGTGTTTGTTTAAGGCAAAAAAAGTGTCAACTAAAACTTTTCAATCTAAAACTTTTCACTCTCCATGATTACTCTATTTTTTAATTATTTTTTTACATTTTTCTATACAAACTACCCTACTTTTCAATCATTTCTACACAACTACCCATACAACTAACCTATCTATTTTAACTTTATTCTCTCTACTCTTCATCATTATTCCTATTATATCACGTCACTTTCTATTGATTTGACAACTTTTACTAAAAAAACTTTTCATCAAAAGTTTTACCTCCAACCAAACACACCCTTTATTAAGGATGAATTTTAGAAATGTCTATAAATTTTAGCCATAACTTTATGAGCCCTGCAGGGTGCACCCGGGTGCAAAATTTTATTTTTTTATTTTTTGAAATTTTTTATACAACTGTTCATCTAGATGTATTTAACATGTATATTAATTTTGTTTATTTTTCAATACTTTTAGACTTTTTATTTTTAAAAATTAGTGACATTTTCATAATTCATAAATTTCGAAAATACCATTGATTTTAAAAAATCAAAAATATCTAAAAATATCTCAAATGGTAAAAATCGATACATATGTTAAATATACCTAGATTAACATTTGTATAAAAAAATTCAAAAACATAAAAAATAGTTGAGATGCACTCGGGTGCATTGAGTCGGTCGCCTAATTGTATATATATTCATGAACTTTTAAAAATTCTAAATATACATATGTATTATGCTTGGAATATCACTTATATCCAAGACCTTTTATGAAATAATGAATACACGCAACTTCTATTTATAGTTCTAAGCTAAAATTTCACATTCAAATTAATTATTTTTAGCGTTATAATTATATAATCATAGTTTACCATTATAGATCGTATATCATTTGAATGTAAACTTTTATTTATAAATTTATAATGAGAAGTGATCCTGTTAGTCCGGGCTAAGCAAATGCTCCGTTTAGCCCACCTAGAAAAAATTTATTAAAAATAAATTTTTTATTTTTTCTTCCTACATTTATTTATCTAAGTGTACTTAACATATAAACTAAGTTTTACTATTTTTGGATATATTTATATTTTTTTAAGATTTTTAAACATTTATGTATATATATGTATTTTAAATATCCTTATCTTTAAAAATCTAAAATATATATATATATATATACATATCCAAAAATGTTAAAACTTAGTTTATATGTTAAATCATTTAGATAAACAAGTGTATAAAGAAAAAATTAAAAAAAAAGTTGTCGTAAATGAGTTTTTTGAGGTGGACTAAGTGGAACATTTGCTTAGCCCAGATTAACATGATCATTACTCATTTATAATTAGGTTTTAAATATATTTGTCATTTCGAATAGGCATGAGTATGAATGAAATTTTGAACAAAAATATAATAGAAATTTTTAAAAGTTTACGGGTATAAATAAGATTAGAGATTAAATTCATAAGTAAACATAGAGTTTGCCTTTTCCTGAATTTTAATTTTTTGAATTTTTATGGATTGTTTTAATTTTTAAAAATATTATAGGCTTACAGCTATATAATACGTGTGAGGGAGCCCCTCCCCGTCCCTTCTCCCTCTCCGCGCCTCCCTGACTCTCTCTACCTCTCCATTCTCCGCTCTGCCAATTGGAACGTGTTTTTCTTGTGCGTCTCCGGATTCATCTCCCTCCTCCCTGCCTCCCTCTTGAGCCCTTCCGTCACAGTGCCTATCCTCCCTCTCTCCCACCGTCTCTCTCGCTCCTTCTCACCCCTGCTGCCTAACTCGCCGCATCATCTGTCTCCCTCGTTCTCGCTGCTTTCCCCTTCTCTTCCGGCCTGCCGCCTCTCTGCCGGCGTTTCTTTGCTACCCCGTCTCTGTCCCTGTCATATCCCTGCCCTAATTTCTTTCTCATTCTTTGTTCCCGTTGGTCCCTTGGCCCATGTCTCTCGAGCTGATACCGCCTTTGTCGTCCCACCCCCTACGCAGCAGCGACATCACACCAAGCCGACAATCGAACCCACTCTACAACTCCAACAAAGAACTCACCCACTTCTGTTTACTGGGTGATAGGGCTTAATTTGGACACACGGGGCCCCACTTCAATCCTACAGTAATTAGTCTTTAAATATAGAAATTATGTGATTTTTATTAAAGATCATATATTTACACCAATGGCTAAGAACTCGAAGCCAATCGATTAGCTGCCCTGGCCGGCGTAAGCAACAAGGAGTTTGGGGTGACGAGACGATGTCAGGTGGCCTGCTGTCTTGCTCAATAGTTCGAGCTTTTCAGCAATCAATGACAAATGAGCTCGGTGCTGGTGGAGTGTCCGGAGCAAAGGTTTGTTGGAAGTTGTGTCTTCATATTTCTTGAGACAATTATGTATGTCCCGATTTGTATAAACGTCTAAAAGCTTCAGTATAAACGTCTAAAAGCTTCAGTATAATATGTATTGAGATGTATGTAAATATATCCAGGAAAAAAATGATAAATGAGCTCCGGCGGGCTTTGACGAAGCACAGACGCCTTCCTGATTTGGGCAATGTGGAGTTCGGAAAAAAATCCCACTGGTTGGAACAAAAAGAAGAACGAGATAGGGACTGCCCACCTACGTTTCCAAGGCCTTCGCGACCACGAATCTGTGGTCATAGCAACATTATCGGCAGCAACGGTCACGTACCATAGGCAGAAAAAAGACGAGAAATGCAAAAGACAAAAACAGAAAACCCACTTTAGACTTCTTCGCCGGGGACCGGAGACATGACGGAAGAAGAATTGTCAAACGCAAACACGTTGGATGAGTTCTACATCGCACTTCTCAACGGACAAGATCTCATCCCAATCTCCGACGGCGAAGTTCGCCGTCGAACTGTACCTCCAAGAAGCCATCTTCTCCTCCCTCGTCTCCTCTTCCTTCATCAGCCGCCCACCTCTTCAAACTTCTGTCGCTGGAGCCACCCAATTCCATCTCTGTGGTTGTTGCCGGAATAGGTGAAGCGCCGCTGAATCTGTGCGAGATTTGCGCGGAGGCCAAATCGCCGGAGGAGATGTTTAACAACTGGGGCTATTCCCACGCCTTCTGCTTCGACTGCATCGGCGGTGGAATGCGGGGGAGTTTTAATGCCCGAGCGTTGCAGGCCGTTCGTGCAAGAGCCGATTATGGAGAGATGGGAGGCGGCGCTGACGGAGTCAGTGATTCTCAGGTCACACAAGTTCTACTGTCCCTTCAGAGACTGCTTGGCGCTTCTTATCGACGACGGAGAGGAGGTGGCGAAGGAATCAGAGTGTCCGAACTGCCGGAGGCTGTTTTGCGCGCGGTGCAAGGTGCCGTGGCATTCAGGGGTTGGATGCGAGGAGTACGGGGCGTTGAAGGAGGATGAGAAAAGGACAGAGGGTCTGATGGTGATGCGGCTGGCGAAGAACGAGGGGGGAGGAGGTGCTCCAGGTGCAAGTTTTATGTGAAGAAGACAGACGGGTGTGTTCACATGGTTTGCCGATGCAGATTTGAGTTTTGCTACCGATGCGGATCGGCACGGTCTAATGCCCATGGATCATGCGAAGCAAGACGGAGAAACAGAGAGAAGCTGATTGATGGTGATGAAGAGAGCTTGGAAAGGCAAAGGCTGAGATCAAACAGTGGGAGCCGAGATTGAAGGAACTGGACTTGAGAGAGAAGAAGGCGTCGACCTTGGAACTACTACTCCCAGACCTTTCTCCATTAACGATCTCTGCTACCCCGCTGCTGAAATAAGGAAAGAAAAGAAGAAAAAGCGGGAGGAGAAAATGGGTCAATGGAAAAACATGCGTGGACAGCAGCTGCTATGACAAGACAAGACATGCAACCGAATACAAACTCTGCTATGACAAAACCGAGCCGAAAACATGCCCGGAACTGTTGTCTCGAACGGGGATGATTTCTTTGCAAACGTGAGAGCCAGCCCATGGGAAGCGATCCCCGCGTTTTTCTCGCGGGAACCTCGTCTTTGGCAATTCATTTTTTATGGACGGTTGAGATTGTTGAGGTTAGTTTCTGCAAAGCAAAATTTTGTAAAGGGGCAGATTTCGGAAGGAGCAGTACACGCTTTCTCGCGAGCCCGTCTTCTCTCCCCTTTCTCCCTTTCTTCCATAGCAGCTACGTCTTAAGCTCTTCATGGCCGTCCAGTCGAGTCCGGAGATGCTGCTCAGATTGCTATGGACGAAGTTGAAAATCTTTGGCCGGAGATGCTGCTTAGATTGTTGCGTGATGGACCTTGATAGCAGAAAACTACTATTGATTTGCCTTGCTATGTAATCAGGCTGCTGTGCAAGGCTTGGATTTGGGGTGGAAAACATGGTCATTTGGTCTTCTTGCTCAAATATTCACCTGATTGCTTGAATCCAAGGAAGATCTTGTCACCGAACTTCAAGATTTCTCACTATCCGAAATTTGGACGGCTCTGATTTACCAAAATCTACTTGTTGGCACCGGATCTGAGATTGCTACTGAAGGTGGGTTAGCCGTCACTGGAGGAAACGGGAAAAGGAAGATGACGGAGCACCAAGTTTGGTGCTCCGCTAACGTCTTTTTATTTGTGCACATGCGTTCCCTAAAAAATCAAATACAGCCATTAAATCTCTTAAAAACTTACAAAAATTCCCCAAATCTCAAAAGTATATTTTTGGAACAATTTTCATATGAAATATATTATAAATACAATTTTAAATATTTTAAAATATGAAAATATTAGATAAAATGGAAATTATCAATGGGCTAAGCGCTCACATAATTAGTTAAGTGCATATGACCGGAGCTTTATATCAATTATACTTAGATTAACGGCTTCATAAAAAATTTAAAAAATAAAAAAGAATTTTTGCACCTAAGTGCATTGAAGCACAATGAAAAATATGATACTAAAGAGTCAACAAATGCAATTTTTTAATATTGAGGACGTAAAGGCAAAGCGAAGGCATTTTTCAATATTTTGTAACAAGAAAGCGCCACTTTGAAGATTGATCGGCAATTTTATTTAAAATTCAGAATTTTATATTGATTTAATTTAATTTAAATCAATAATACAATATTACAATCAAGATTAATGTAGAAACAAAGTTAATCAAAATAATTATTTTCATCGAATTAAAAAATATTTTCGTAAATTTTAAAATAAAATTCAATGTTTAATATGTTTTAAGTTTTTTATATAAATTATAATAACATTATTTTATTCGTTTATATAATTTTATATTGATAAAATCTGCAAAAATTCAGATTGTTTTGTAAGATTTGGACGACCAAAAATAAAAATATGGACTACGTGGATAATTTAGAACTTTTTGATCAAAAATAATAAAAAATAACATAATTAATGTAGGTATAAACTCCATTAAAAAGATAATCCTTTTTCCAAATTAATTTGAATTATAAAAATTGGATTAATTTGAAAAAGTTTACAATTAGATGTTAGATTTAGGTAGATTCATTAAACAATTTTTTACTAATATAAAAATACTTAATCATTAAATCAGTCCGAAAAATTATATATATTTAGTTTATTTAAATATAAATTATAGTTTTATATTGAAATTTTTTTATCGGACTTTAAATTTGATTGGACTTTATTTAGAGATGTTCTATAATATGAAGATTTTTTATAAATTTTTTATTCAATGTAAATATTTATTAAATTGATAATTTTACATTGATTTCACTTGAAGTAAATAAATTTTTATTTTTATTTTAAATTTATTAATTCTAGTAATAATAAATCACAATTAGTATATTAATACGTTAAATTTGTAATATAAACTGTAATAATATTATTTTATAATTTTAATAAATTTTGTTATAAAATTTTTATTAAATATAATTATTTACTAAATTGATTATTTAACCAATCCCGAAAAGTAACATATATTTATATATTAAATCTAAATGATAGTTATATATAATTTATTACAATTTTAGTTTTACAGTGTCATATATATAATAATTTTTACAGTTTTATATATTTACGTAAATTTCTATTTCATTTAATTTAAATTAGTTAATATTTTTAATTATAACTTTATATATTTATTTAGTTTTAAAATTATTTAAAGGTTTGCGTAATTCTGAAATGAATTATTAAGTATATATCTTTTGCAAAATACACAAATTAGGTAAAATATTTATAAAATATTAAAAATTAGATGTTGTTAGATATGCGGTTAGATACTGTTAGACGCTGTTAGATTAAGTTCGATTTCATTAAATCGTATTATCTGGGTTTTAAATTCCGTAATTAAGGTATAAATGACCTTATAAGGGGCCTACGATCATATTATAGGTGTTAAATTAGAATTAACTTATTAATTTCAAAAATTAGATGCAGTTAAATACGGATAGGTGCTGTTAGATGCGGTTAGACGCTGTTAGATTAAGTTCAATTTCATTAAATCGTATTTTCTGGATTTCAAATTCCGTAATTAAGGTATAAATGACTTTATAAGGGGCTTAGGATCATATTACATGTGTTAAATTAGGATTAACTTATTAATTTCAAAAATTAGATGCGGTTAGATGCGGTTGAATGTGGTTGGATGCTATTTGATGCGGTTATATGCGGTTAGATACGGTTAGACGCTGTTAGATTAAGGTAGATTTCATTAAATCGTATTATTTGGGTTTCAAATTCCGTAATTAAGGTTTAAATGACCTTATAAGGGGCTTAGGATCATATTACAAGTGTTAAATTAAGATTAACCTATTAATTTCAAAAATTAGATGCGGTTAGATTAAGGTGGATTTCATTAAATTGTATTATCTGAGTTTCAAATTCCGTAATTAAGGTGTAAATGACCTTATAAGGGACATAGGATCATATTACAGGTGTTAAATTAGGATTAACTTATCAATTTTAATAATTAGATGCGATTAGATGCTGTTAGATGTAGTTAGATGCGGTTAGATGTGGTTAGATGCGGTTAAACGCTGTTAGATTAAGGTGATTTCATTAAATCGTATTATCTGGGTTTCAAATTCTGTAATTAAGGTATAAATGACCTTATAATGGGCCCAGAATCATATTACAGGTGTTAAATTATGATTAACTTATTAATTTCCAAAATTATATGCGGTTAGATGTGGTTAGATGCAGTTAGACGCTGTTAGATTAAGGTGATTTCATTAAATTGTATTAGCTGGGTTTCAAATTCCGTTATTAAGGTATACATGACCTTATAAGGGGCCGAGAATCATATTATAGGTGTTAAATTAGGATTAACTTATTAATTTCAAAAATTAGATGCTGTTAGATGCGATTAGATTCTATTATATTCGAAAAATAAAAAAATATTAATAAATTTTCAAAAAATAAAAAAAACAAATAAAATTGTTATTTTTTAGAGTACCTTAATTACGTTAACTTTAAATAATATAACATAACTCCTAATATAAAATATATTTTTCAACTTTACCAATTATAATGAAATCTTATTAAAAAATAATTTTTTGTACACAAATATTTTTAAAAATTGTCAAATACTGAAAAATTATGTCTATATACGTTTTAGTAGTTAATCCAGCAAATGAATGAAATAAATTGAGATTTTGTCTATATATAATACAAATTTTATCAAAAAACCAAACATACTTAAGTTTTTAAACAAATATACTCACGCTGCAAAATTACCACAATACCCCTACTTCCTTTTTTTCTCATGGGAGAAGGCCTCTGCAAACGTTACTTTAATTCCGCATGGATATTGCTAAGCGCCCAAATTGCTGCGAAATTAGCTATCACAACCACCCGAACTCTATAGATAGCACCCTTGAGATGGATAAAAAAAAAAAAAAAGGAGAGGAACGGGAGATGGAGAAAACCCGAGACTAGCTCTCTCATGTCAAAAGAAAAAAAAAAAAGAGAACGTAAGTTCTCAGCTTTTTTTTTTCAAGTATTTTTTTTAAATATATATATATATGTTAAAGGTCTCTAAAAAATATATATATATATACATATATATTAAAGGGTTCCAAAAATATATATATTATTTTCTAAAATACATATATATATATATTAAACGCTTCCAAATATATATATTATTTTTTAAAATATATATATATTAAAGGCCTCCAAAAATATATATAAGGATATTATTATGTACAGACAACTTGTATCATAATTATGGTGTAATATACTGAAATATAATAATACATTATATAATCATTTATCTATAATAGAACTATTTTTAAATAGTTTAGATATTAAAATATAACTTTAAATTTATATTTATATTAAACAATTTTATTATATTATTTTTGTACCATTTTAAGATGGGGTCCATTCACATGTTTGATTTGTATGAAAATTGATAAGCTACTAAAGTAAATAATAATATAATGAGTGAGATAGATGTTAATTTTATGATCAGATGGACCTCATTTTGTAGCAAACTGCACTATTAATTATGGTGCAATTCGATACATATAAGGAGCATGATTATACACACCATGATTATTTTAAGTTAAAATACACGTCCATTTATTTTATTTATTTTTATTTGATTTTTATTTTAATTTAATATTATGGAGATATGATCATGTATATTAATATATACTATAAGTTATATATATTTGGCACAAAATAGGTCACACGTTCACTTAAATATTTTAATACTTCATATAATTATTTATTGATATACAAATTATATCTTAGATACTTTACATGTTAAAAAACAATTAAAATTGTTATTTATATCAAATTTTTTATTACATTGATTTTTGCACCATTTTCAAATATGGCTCATACACATTTTCAACTTGGATGAAAATTGATATGTCAATAAAAAATAATTCTAAAATCTAATAGGTGGAGTAGATTATAATTTTATAATTATATGAGGCCATTTTTAATCAATTACATGACCAAAACTCGTATGTATGTATGTATACTCTTTACCTGCACCATTGCACGATACTTCAATAGACAAATGATAGTAATGACTAGGAGGGTTAATGGTAATGATCAACTCGTTAACCTACTCATCAAATCTATTTATAAATGGGTTCGGTTAAAATTTTTGAATAAATGAGTTATGATTTGTCAACTAATTCAATCATTTAATTAAATAAACAGATTAAGGTTGAGATTTTATAACTTGTCGACCCATTTAACCCGTCCAACTCATTAAAAATTTTCATATATAAATATAAATCTCTTCGTTATTTTCCTTACTAAGTCTTCCCATTGCCACCTAATTTTCATTTTTTAACTACTTGCCTAATTCTATTTTTTTGTTACTACCCTATTTCTATTTTCCTTGCGCTAACAACACCCTCTCACCTCTCCCTGCAAGATCATCGTTTATCAAAGTTTAGGCATTTAGGTCATTTTCTATACAATCTGTTAACCCATTTATTAAATGAGTTTAAATGGATTATGGTTGAGTTTTTTTAAATAAGTTAATAAAAGGATTAAGGTTGAGACATTTAAAATAATTTAGAATTAGGATTAGGCACCCACTTGATCAGTTAACACCTCTAGCATCACCCTCCCATAATTAGATCAATACGACAACATCCCAAACAATTACTTGTAAGCTGAAAACGGTCACCTAAATAAAAACTCAAAAAGAGAAAATCTTCAAATGTTGATATCACATTAGAACTTTCAGAAAAGATTATGTGAAATTTTATTAATTATTTTCAAAATAAATAATTATTACGGTATCACATTCCTATACATCCGAGGTTGACCAAATGCATCTGGATTCATTTCACCCATTTTTTATTTTTTAAAATTTTTTATACAATTGTTAATCTAGGTTGTATTTAACATGTGCATCAATTTTTACTATTTTTGAAAATTTTTAGATATTTATTTTTGATTTTTAAAAATCAATGGCATTTTCATAATTTATGAATCACGAAAATGCCACTGATTTTAAAATAAAAAATCTAAAAATATCTAGAAAAGGTAAAAAAAATTATTATATATATTAAATACATTTATATTAACAATTGTATATAAAAAAATTTTAAAAATGAGTTTTTACACTTGGGTGCACCGAAGCTAAATGGACTAAAGTGCACCTTATCACGTTCCATATACTTCTCCCTTTTGGGGATATTGTGCTGCACACACACGTTATTCTTAGAGTGATGGCACATCATTCCATGTTGGGATCTATTTCGTCCACCGTCCACATTCCAGCGAAATTCTATTACTAGTAATTTGAGAAACATAAACTATTAACTAACAACATCCACTTTTACTAAGGTTGTGTTTGGCAATGAGTATGAAATGTCGTTTTAAAACATTTCAATCTAAAACTTTTCACTCTCCGTAACTACTATATTTTTAAATTATTTTTTCATATTTTCCTGTACAACTATCATACTTTTTAATCATTTTTACACAATTACCTATAGAACTAACCTATCTATTTTAACTTTATTCTCTTTACTCCTCATCATTACCCCTATCATATCACATCATTTGACAACTTTTATTCTCCAAAAATTTTCACCAAAAATTTTATCCATTCTCAAACATACCCTAAAATTAAATTTTTTTTATAGTTATATCATTTTAGATAACATCAGACATTTTTAAAAAAATCGTTCTAAATTTTATTAAAATTAAATTTTCTTTAGAAATTGCACCACTTTTTTATATTTTCGTATACAACAAGTCATCCAAATATTACAGTGAAGCACATGCTTTTCCTCACACCATGGAGGAAAGTTTTTTCCTAAACCCCCACTATAGGAGGAAAATTATAAAACCCCCAATACAGAGGGATTAAATTAGAAAATTTAACTCATTATACCGATAGTTGGCAATTAAGAACTTATGACCACACTCTTATCTAGCCAGCAAGTTTACCATGGGGCTACGACCCTTGTGGCAAAATTACACCACTTTTAGTTTTAAATAAGGCCAGAAATGTTCAAAACTTATAAAAGTACTTGAGTAAGGCATGCAAATATGCTGCTAAAGAGGCCCTAAATATCAAGACAACATTGTCTGTAGGGGTGCAACTTGGGTAGGATACCCATAGGTACCCACCGACCCAATCCTAAATTTGGTAGGATAGGGTAGGAAATTTTACCTATGAGTATGAATAAGGTACAACTTATGACTCAATATCCCAAATAGGGTAAGGGTAGGGTAGGCATGCTGGGTACCCGGAACCGACCCGCATATATCAATAATAATAATATATATGTATAACTATATATGTAAACAAATATTTTATATTTGATCCCCCTATTTAGCTATAACCAGCAACTTGTGGAGAGTGTGTGACATGTGTTGGAGACAGCGCCTAAAATTCCTATTTTAGGGTGTGTTCGACAATTGATAGAAAATGTTAAGTTAAAAATTTTCAATCTAAATCTTTTCACTCTCCACAATTATCATATTTTTAATCATTTATTCACATTTTCCTATACAAGTACCCTACTTTTCAATCATTTCTACACAACTATTTACATAACTAACCTATCTATTTTAACTTTATCCTCTTTACTACACATCATTACCCATATCATATCACATCATTTGATAAATTTTTCTCTCCAAAAATTTTCATCAAAAGTTTTATTCATTACCAAACATACCCTTAATTTCTCATCCCATGTAACGGACTAAATCGGTAAATCCCCAAATTCCCAAAAGTAGGAACCCTCTCTCGATCTCTCCTCTCTCCTCTATTCGAAACCTAAAGAAATCCTAAAGCATCTCATAGTAGCTGCAACTTCAAGTTCCTTCACCCAAGGCCAAAGCCATCCACACAGCTCCCTTCCTCCCACCATTGTCAAAACCATGAAGAGACCCTCCACAGCTCAACATGTCACCCAAACATAGTTCCTTGCATCCCTCCATCACCGAAAATAGGAACAGAAACCCTCCACAGTTCGGCACCTCATCAAAAGTAGTCTACACAGCTACTTGCCTCCTCCTATCGCCGATAACAGGAAGAGAAACCCTCCACAGCTTGGCAGCCAGCTTGTTCTCGACTGATGCTTACTTGGTAAATTATTTTCCATTTTCTTGTTTTCTAATTTTGTCTCAGCGATGCCAACCCTAGTTTTCTTAAATCTTCTCATTGTTCTTCTTCTCTCCCACTTTGTCCTCTTTCATTCTTGTTGATTTCTTGCAGATTTGTTGATATCATAGCTCAAGTTCTATACTTCCCCTACTCTTGGTCGAACGGTGATGTTTCCCTCTTCAAATCCATGCTTATTTCTTAATTTTCCATGCCTATTTCTTTCAAAATGCTGCAATTGTGATATTGCTGCCAATATGTTGAAATTATAATTGGTTACTCTTCCTTCTCCTATTGATCTATTAATGAAATTTACATTGTTTGCTTAACTTTTTATCAATTTAATATTTTATTGTTGGATTGTTTTTCTTATTTATTTTTTAAAAAATTGCATAGGCCTTGTATTTGTGATGGCGGATGATCATAATATGAATGCGGATAATGATGTTAATGTAGTTATTAATGTGGAAAATGAAGCTGTAAAAAATGTGGGAACAGATGTTGCTAAAACTCCTGTTAAGCTTAAAAAAGAAGATGCTGAAACTCCAAAGACAAATTCTAAAGCCCCTTATAAGTTAAGTTCAAGTGTTTGGAAACATTTTGATAAAAGGGCAAGGGAGATTAAAATAAAAGGGAAGTTAGAAAAGAAAGAAGAATCAGTTTGTAGATATTGTATGAAGGCATTGGCATATTCAAGTAAGAATGACACTAGTTCCATGAAAAAATACCCTAGACAGATGTGGTCCATACAAGCGTCGTCAATCCATTGAGAAAAACCGGTTATTGTTAACTAAAGAATTTCCTTTAGAGAATCAAGCTTCTCATTCATGTCCATTAACTCCATGGACATTTGATTAAGCAAGAAACAGAAAAGCATTTGCAAAAATGATAATCATTGATGAGCAATCTTTTAAACTTGTAGAAAATGAGGGTTTTAAGGAGTATATTTCTGAAATACAACCCACTGTGAAGTTTGTTTCAAGGACCATGGTTGCTAAAGGCTGTGTTGCACTTTACAAAGAAGAGAAAACCAACTTACTGCAATAGTTTAAAGATAAAGTCTAGAAAGTATGTTTGACAACTGATTTATGGACTTCTATTACTAATGAAGGATATTTATGTTTAACTGCACATTTGATTGATGAGGATTGGTTATTAATAAAGAAAATTATCAATTTTTGCCTCATTTCACAACCCCATACAGGTGAAAACATAGCTGAGGCAATTGAAAATTATCTCTTGAGATGGGAATTTAATGGAATACTATCCATCAACGTGGACAATACGTCTAGCAATGATGTTGCAATAAGAAGTTTAAAAAAGAAACTTAAAAAACAAATATGCTATTTAGGGACGGTGAACATTTCCATGTTAGATGCACAACACATATTATAAATTTAATTATTCGTAATGGGGTACAAGAGATTCAAGATTTAATAAACCGTATTCGAAATTGTGTTAAATATATAAAGGGTTCTCCGTCAAGAAAAGCTAAATTCAAAGAGTGTTGTGAGACACTCAAGATGACTTTCAAAGGTGGCTTATGCTTGGATGTCCCCACTGGATGGAATTCTACGTATTTTATGTTGGAGAATGTCTTGAAATTTCAAAAAAAAAATTATCAAATGGAAGAAAAGGATCCAGTGTTTGCTAGAGAAGATATTCCTACCAAACTTGATTCAGACATGTCTTCGTGTTTGTGCACTTTTTTGAAAAATTTTCGTGATGTTACTAACAAATTGTCAGGCACATCTTACGTTACTTCAAGTATTTACTTGGTTGAATTATTTAAGATTGAAAATTTGTTACTCAAGTACTCAAATTCAGATCATGAACTACTTCAGGATATGACTAGAAGAATGAGAGAGAAATATGATAAATAATGGGGTACGGTTGAGAAGATAAATACACTGCTGCTGGTAGCCAATGTATTAGATCCACGTTATAAGTTGAAATCTATTAAGTATTTCTATGTCATGTTTTATGATGAGAGGAAGGTTTTGGAAACCATTGAAAATGTGAAAAATGAATTTACAAAGATGTTTAAGTTGTATGAGTTAAAATATTCTTTAAGAACTGCAAGGGTAGATGGACGGTTAGATAGAAGCCATTCGGTAAATTTTGATGACCCAACTGAGTTATACTTTCAACAATATGAGGATGAGGAACAAGAAGAAATGGAATCTGAAATTGAAGCTTATCTCAAGGAGAAATTTCAGAAAAAGGAAGATGACTTCAATGTCTTGAAGTGGTGGTCGCTGCATTCTACAAGATACAAAATTTCGTCTCACATGGCTTGTGATATTTTAGATATTCCTGTCACAATTGTTGCATCTGAATCAGCTTTTAACACTAGTGGACGCATTCTTGATGTTTACAGGAGTTCGTTCTCTCCTGAGGTTGTGAAATCCTTAATATGTGCTCAAGATTAGATAAGAAGGGGCCCAAAATGTACTGATATTGAGGACATATTAGAAGAATCATCCCTATCCGAATCAGGTAATTACAAATTCATTGTATCTTTCATTTAATGAATGTTAATTTCATACTTGTTATTTTTACTATTAAAATAATTTCTTCCATTCATGTGCAGTAAGAAAAGGAGATTTATTTGCTACAGCCAATGAGGATAAGGTTTCGTTTACTTTTATTGACTTTCCAAGTTTAATGTTAATATGCATATCCTTACTAATGATTTCTTTGATTTTTATTTTCAGGGAAAAGACATCGTGGTGCTAGGATGAATGATTTCATACTTATTATAAATTTTGAAAACTCTTATAGTTGCTAAGACAATTATATTCCGTTGTGAGTTAGAATTTGATAATTTGATTATGACATGTTAATTTTATTGTGGTATATGAACTGTATTGTATGGATTATGGAATGACCGTTGTTTAAAACTTATGAGAAATAGTATATTTTAACTTTTTAATTTGTTTATCTATAAGACCAGTTATGGTGCATTACTATTAGAAGATTTGGATTACTTAATCAGGTATCATATTATATTCACCTTATCTTTGACTATGATTAAGTGCAATTTCTTTTACTTTGATTTTAGGAATGTATTTCTCATTTTAATAGCAGGAAGGAGAGAAGATAGAGCAATAAAGCATGGGCGAATTTATGTTGTACACTTCTGTTTCACTTTATAGCTTTCTTATTTCATTTTTTTTCAGGACTATACTTGATTTGCACCATTTGCTTAGAGAATAATTGGGTTGATGGTAATTCTATTTGTTTTAGTTAGTATTTTTATTTAATTTATCAACGTTGTGCTTTGAATCCTTAATGTAATGATGTCATTTATTCATAGACTAAATTGAAGAGTCAAATGTAGACATTTTGTTGAAGTTTGAAGACTTTGAGGGCTGAGGGTTGAATTAAATTAATACAAGTTGAAATCAATGTATGGAGCCGAGTACACATGATTGAAGCAGTTGATATTTATTGTAAAATGTCAGTTGTAACGCACCATTAGATTTTTTAATGCAGTTATGTGCTGCCTTTGTATTGATTTCTTAGTTTTGAGCATAAGACGTAAACAACACCAAAATGAAATGATTGTAAAATGTAAAGTGTACAATACAAATGAATATTGTTTTTTTTATTTAAAAGAGTATCAAAATATTTTTTTTTCAATTGTTATCAATGTGTATTAAGGGAACCGATTTGGAACTAGAACCGAAACCGACCCTATAGGTAATGAGTAGAGTATTGTATAGTAGGAACTAGCCCTGTAAGTGGGTAGGATAGGGTAGACTTTTTTAAAAATAGAGTATAGGTAGGTTAAACTAGTACTCATACCAACCCGACTCGAGTTGTACCCCTAATTATCCGCGATGCTCTACTACGAAAAATCATGCACTTGTGCTGCCAATGACAGAGGCATAGATGTATGCATTTGGTGCATTTCGAGGTTCTCGCCCCTAGGTCCCAAGTTGACTAGATTCAATATATATATATATATATAAATGTGTGTGTGGATGCTGTTCCGGTGCAGCATCACTGCACCGGAATAGCGGTGCAGTGGGCCCCAAATGGGCCCCACATGATCATGAAATCATGATCTACTCCACCCATTGTATTTAGAATAATGTATTCTATTACCATACCAATTTTCATCTCAATCAGATACTTTAAAGTTGTTATTTACATCAAACTATTTTATTACGTTGGATTTGTACCATTTTCAGATGGGGCCCAATACATATCTGATTGGGATGAAAATTGGTGTGGTAATAGAATACATTATTCTAAATACAATGGGTGGAGTAGATCATGATTTTATGATCATGTGGGGCCCATTTGGGGCCCACTGCACTGCTGTTCCGGTGCAGCGTCACTGCACCGGAACAACCCTCTATATATATATATGAGCTGTTTCGATGTAGCCGCAGTATATTTGTTTAAAAATAAAATGGACCTCACACATATTAGAATGCAACAAAAATTTATACAATTATTTATCCATCTATAAATTTTATAGTAAATAGTTTATATATTGAAAAAATTACTTTAAAGTTGTTATTTACATTAAACTAGTTTATTATGTTGAATTTATACTATTTTTAGATAAGGTTCATGCACAACCGATTAGGATGAAAATTGATATGGTAATAAAATAGATGACTCTAAATATAATGGGTGAATTAGATTATAATTTTATGATCATATAGGGCCCATTTTGGCGATACAGTTGCGTTGTACCTGAATTTATATATATATATAATCTTTCTTGTGCATTTGTCTGCATAGTAATTAATAGTGCATACACCCCAAACGGATTACACATATACTTAAATATATTAATATTTTATATAACCATTTATCCATATATAAATTTTATAGTAAATGGTTTATATGTTAAAAAATTAGCCTTAAAGTTGTTATTTACATCGAACTATTTCATAACATTAAATTTGTACCATTTTCCGATGAGGTTCATACACATCTAATTGCGATGAAAATTAGTACGGTAATAGAATACAAGATTTTAAATGCAATGGGTGGATAGATTATAATTTTATAGTCATGTGGAGCCCATTTTGAAGTAATTGTATTATAATTTTAGTGCAGTGAAGCTGCACTACAATATTTCTCTCTTTATATATATATATATATGGAACTGTTATGGTGCTGCGCAACTGCACCGGAATAGAGAATGCAATGAAGCTTTATATAATTATTTATCCATATGTAAATTTTATAGTGAATGATTTACATGTTGACAAAACTACTTTAAATTTGTTATTTACATCAAAATATTTTATTATGTTGAATTTGTACCATTTTCAAATGAGGTCCATACACATATCCTATTGGGATGAAAATTGGTATGATAATAAAATACATAATTCTAAATACAATTAGTGGAGTAAATTATAATTTTATCATCATGCGGGACCTATTTTAGTGCAACTGCACTGCTGTTTCGATGCAGTTGCTCTATATATATATATGTGATCCCGCTTCTATGTAACCCGATTCCATAAAAGTAGACTCATGTAACCCCTTCAAAATATAAAATTTTGATCCTTAATGGAAAATCTAATACATTTATTGTGATTAACATCATTTATTTATCTAGGAGACTAAGTTTCATCCCAATCAAGTATGTTTATGGACTACATTTGTTCAAAAATATTTATTCATGTGTAAATTATGAAAAACGCTTAAATCTATTACACATGTATTAGAATATAATAATACTTTATAGAATCGTTTATTTATATAGAAATGATATTTTTGATAGTTTAGATATTGAAAATACTACTTCAAAATTGATATTTTAGTATTTTTCATAATTTACACATGAATATATATATTTTCTAACAAATGTGGCCTATAAACGTACTTGATTGGGATGAAACTTGATCCTCTAGATAAACAAATGATGGTAAATATAATAAAAAATTAGATTTTCTATCAAAGGTCAAAATTTTAGATTTTAAAGGATTATATGGATCCGTTTCTATGTAACCCGGTTACATAGAAGCGGAGCCCATATATATTATATAATGTAGGGAGAGAAAGAGATTCGAGTGCAGCTTCACTACACGAAAATTATAATGTAGTTATCTCAAAATAGGCCACATATGATCCCAAAATTATAATCGACTCCATCAATTGTATCTAAAATTATTTATTATATTATCATACTAATTTTCTTCCCAATTGGATATGTGTATGAACTACATTTGAAAATGGTACAAATTCAATGTAATAAAATAATTTAATGTAAATAACAACTTTAAAGTTGTTTTTTCAACATGTAAATTATTTGCTATAAAATTTATATATAGATAGATGATTGTATAAAATATCAATATATTTAAGTATTTGTGGAGCCTACTTTCGTCCAAATGCACAATTAATTATGGTGTAGCTTCACTGCACTGGAAAAGTTCTTATACACACACACACACACATACACACACAAAGAGAGTTGTTTCTATGTAACACACCTATACCGGAATATCCGTACATTTGCCCAAAAATGGGTCTTACACATATTAGAACGCAATGAAACTTTAAACAATAATTTATCCATATATAAATTTATAACAAATGGTTTACATATTGAAAAAATCACTTTAAAGTAATTATTTACATCAAACTATTTTATTATGCTGAATTTGTACTATTTTTATATGGGGTTCATACACATATCCAATTAGGATGAAAATTAATGTGACAATAGGTACATAATTTTAAATATAATTTGTGAAATAGATTATAATTTTATGATCATGTGGGGCTATTTTAGTGCAACTACACCTGAATATTTCTCACATCTATATATGGAAAGAGAGAGAGAGTCTTTCCTATGCAGTGAAGTTGCACCACAATTAACGGTGCATTTGACCCAAAATGGGTCCCATATGTACTTAAATGTATCGTTGAATTTGTACTATTTTCAGATGTAGTCCATACACATATCCAATTGAGATGTGTCACGTAAGCATGGCATGTGGTCCACAAAACAACAGTTAGCTATCTTGCACTCTCTACCTTCCACTTCCCTCTCCCACCCCCACAACAACACACCACCCCCCACGCCCACACCCCCCCTCTCATCCACCTTCTACACATTGCTTAGTCAGTAAAAGAATCAAAAGGAAACTATAAATGTTACCAGAACTGATCCCTTGATTTTAGAACATCTCTTCAACAACAGTAGAGTTAGCTACAAAAATATGAATTTAAACCAATGGGCCATATTGCACAAGACTCCCTTTCCGTGTAAACTATATGATTTTTCTCGAGCACCACATCTGAGTTTTGTTGTTTTGGCTGAGGAACAGTGCATTTTGTGACTCAGGAAAACTACGTAGCCGTATTTGAAGATGATATAAAAAGAGATGTGTCCACACCCCAAATAAAAAGATTACAGGAACTTACCTCACAATGAAATAGTAACCCCATCCAGGATATGAGCATCTTTCACACAATTTCAGCTCCTTATATCAGGCGTCAAATTCAGAACCATGACCAAGATCAATCCTCTGACTGAATGACAGGAGAAAAATACAGAGGTTGGATTGCTTTGCTGTCCATGACCATTGTGTTATGACAGATGCTTTGTAGGTGAAAAGTATCTAAATACTGTATATTAGAACTGATAAAATAGCGATGCTTGAATTGCGAAAAAGAAAAAAAAATATATAAAAAAATAAAAAAACAAAGTAGATAGGAACCACTTGATAAAAAAAATTACAAAAGTGCCCAGGTCAACAAAATTCTAAGAATATACAGGACACATTGATAATCATACTGCAGCAATTCCAATCAGCTCAATAATCCAGATAGTTGGAGTTTCTATGGTCAAATGGAAGCAAAGTAACTCATGATAGCATCAAAAGCTAAACCTGTAAATTAACAAAAATTTACAAAAAGGGGAAAAGGAGAAAATAAATAGAAATTCTCATCAAACTGCTCCAGAAAGGTGCTTACAGTTGTCCAATCAATTTGACGTTACAAATGGTCTCTAAATAATCTGCAAACAATGAATGGGCATGAATCTTTTAGTCTGGCACAGGGACAGAATGACTAACATGGAGGAGAAAAGAAAGGTGTTTTGAAGGGAAATCAATAACTAACCAATTCAAACACATTCCTTCTACTGTTAGAAATCCAGAGGACTTGGGAGTTCACCTACAGTTTGATGGCTCAACTTTGGGGTTAAAATTGATAAAACCTAAAGATATTTAAAAGATCACAGCCTTTACAAAGAAAATTCAGTAAAACTTTTTGGCCTTTTTAGAAGGAAAAGGGAAGGAAATCCATTTTCCTGCTTTTCTAGATTTCTTTCAATTGGTGCGATATTTAAGCAACCCCACCTACTTCAACAACCCTACTTTCTACTCAGCAACACCTATATTTCTAACCAACTACTATTTTTCATTAAAAAAATCTAAACCCATTTTATCTTATTAGTGCAGCCATGGTCAAGAAGGCATCGGCAGCAGCAGAATGACCAGCAACATCACTGAACTTGGTTAAGAGTTTTGAGGCAAGAAAAGGTTGTGTTGATTCATTGGTCACTTATCAAGTTGGCTATCCATCTGGATAGTCACAAGAAGAAAACCTTTAAAATGGGGTCAGAATTCTTATTAGAAGGGAGGATGCTCCAATGATTCTTTGGGGTTTGGGTTCATTTAGAATAAGATGTGTCTTCCACACTTTGCCAAGCAAGGTCATTCATCATCAACCATATTCCAAGGTGAAATAAAAGTAATGCAATTCCTTTGAACAACCATCATCTCAGTTAACCACATGTTAACTATTATTTCAAACTTCAAAAACAAAATTTTTTTTTAAAAAAAAATCATCAGTAGCAGTTTTTGTCGTGCAACCTTTTTAATTTGCAAGAATTAGACTCAACCTGCGATCTTTATAAACTTCCAACAGGATAGTCTATCTAACAAAAGGACTCTTGGTCTAACAGGCAAGATCATTTCCAACAAATTACTGTATGTCTTTATAAAAGTATAAAAATTAAAGAAATTACATTCATATAAATCACACACAATCCACATATATTTCTCTGAGAAAAAGACAAATTAACCATTTATACGCTAGTATGGATCATTCCACAAACGACAACAAGGTCTTCCCCACTTATCCAAATTGAATTACAATACCTCCACAAAATTATTAATCTTAAATGACTTAACCCCTACAAGCCCATTAATAAAACTGAGCCCACTTTAAATAAGTAATTAGTAACCAATCGAACATCCATAGCAGATTAGACAAAATGATATATCATTCAATAAAACAGATAAGTTAGTCAATCAAACAGCTATTAGTTAAGAAATCACATACACTACGTCAGACAAGTCACCTTGCCACCAAATCAACAATCTAGAGTCGGGTTAAATGACATCAGTCATAGGCACATGTTCCAATATATGTACCCATTTGTTTCAGACCACCTTATTATAGAAGTGTCTACCTACTCCTACAGCAAATAGATTATGAAAAATTCCAATGCTATAACACAAATATACTTTCTATTTGAGAATTAGTCTTGAAGAGAAACACGACATCTGTGTTAAAAGGACTTCACTGAGTCGCACTTTCTGAGAATCAGATTCAAGAAATGGGTAGCCGGTGTATCCCACAAGTGGATTAGATGTTAGAGAGTCTCCATGTTGTACTTGTTGAGAGGAGAATTTAGCGGCATTAATGATCATCCACTGGTGAAGGGAATATAAAATATAGAGCCCCAAACGCGCCACAGCGCCCAGGGCGCGGTGGTAACCCTTTCAGCTGCCCTTAGGCATACCGGGTTTCGAAACATGCGGGCCGTAAAAAATGTCTCCCTTACACGGAGCGTTCTTCCCCAAAAACTGATGGGAGCATGTTAGAGTGTCTCCCTCACGAAAGAAAAAAATATTTAAATTTACTCACAATATACTCACAATATTTACATATATTTCTTAAATATATTTACAAGATTTACATTTAAATTTTTTTATAAAATGATGATAACGTCATTTAACTAAATAATATATTTTTAATTTATTCAAATATTGCAGGCATATTTGAGAAAAATTTTAAATAATAATGTATTTTAAAATTTGTAAAATAATGGAATACTAAATATACTCCTAATATTTTATTATCGTTATTTAATAGAAAATTTTAACTGCATCCTAATGAAAAGAACATTCTGATAATTTTATATAAATTTTGTACGAATATTTATAATTTCGGCAATTTAGAGATATAGATATTAGTCAGACCTTACAGATATGTTTATAAAAATCTCTAGATGTAATATGTAATCAATAAATAAAATAGACCCCCCAGATTTATCCTCCTACATGGACGAAGATATCTTCACCTGCCTCTATGATATTCCCTGCAGCAATTCTAACGTCATTGAGACTTTGGTGGATTTCATCGACGCTTGTCAGCGCAGGAGGTAGGCACTTGCGCATTTGGCAGGAACCCAGTGTTCCGGCCTCGAATTTTCCTCAATTGGAAAATAAATTCCTAATTGATTTCCCAGTAAAATTTTAAAGCATCTAATTCTTTAACCGAGTCCGAAAAATACATCACAGAAATATTTTGCATTATGTTCCACATTCTGATTTTACATCTCTAGCGAGAAAACCCTTGATTGAAAGAGCTGAATACAATAGTCCAAAAAAATGATTATTTTATTGAAATGATGATGAGATGCGTGGAAGATCTTTCTATGACTTTACAAATGCACGAAAAATCGTGTCTTACGAAAAATACAAAAATAAGTAAGCACACTTCGCCCTGCGCCGTGATTTGAATGTGTGGTACATGACGCCACGCGCCATGACTTAAATGTGAGTTTACGTTTAGCCCGTCGACCAGCGATGACTCGGTTTGGGAATAGTGGGAGGCCCGTCAGCTACACTAATGACCCTACACAGTAAGCTAAGTGCGCTCTCAGCTTCTGGGTTTCCACAGCAGACTAGTGTCTCCTGCTTTTAGCTCAGTAAGCCAGCGTGTCCCGCATTTAGTCTTTGAATTGAAAATTGGGTGATTTTACCAAGAAATGAATTTAACTAAATTTTGAAAATATGTTTGGGTCAACTTGGACCAACTAAAGAGGTTTGGGCCCGACTGGGCTTGTTGAAAAGAGTTTGGGCCTAACTGGACTTGACTCAACCAATTTGGGCTCAAGTGGGCTTATTAGAGGGTTTTGGTCCAGATGGATTTATTGAAAAGTTTTTACCTCAATTGGGCCTATTGAAGAGTTTTAGGCTGAAATGGGTTGGTTGAGGAGTTTTTGGGCCTACCTAGGCTTATTTTGGGAGTTATGGACCCAAATAAGTTTATGAGAAACAAAATTGGACCCAAGTGAGGGGTATTAGGCCCAACGGAGAGATACGGATAAAAATTACCTGCCTTGACTTCCATATTTGAACTGTGTAAAATTTACATGCATATAAATCACAATGGATCTAAAAATTCATAATCCTAAGTAAAGAAGAGAGTTTTCATAGTTTTCCCATACAAAACAACTTTTCTTTCCTTTTTGAATTTGCATGTCCATAGGTCGCTATCATTTAGCAAACCTGGTGGATCACACGTATTCCTCAAGTGAGAGTAAAGTGTCCGCAGTAGGTCTATTATAAAAACTCTTTTACTATAGCAATAGTAGAATCTATTTAGATCCATCACGATTTGATTGCTCAAATCATGAAAACCAGGGGGATTTGATAACTCTGTTCCAGCAGCGCAGCAAGTTGACATGGTGGCCTTACTCAGACATCAAGGTTTAGGTTGAGTAAAAAACAAAAGGGGTTTTTTTTTAATAATAATAAAAAAGTATTTAGCCCCGTGTATCAATTCAACTCATCACCTGAGGAGAATCTACTTGGGGAGAAGTATATGTATGTATGTATATATATATATATATTTTAGAAAATAAAATAATATATATTTTTAGAGGCCTTTAATATATATATGTATTTTAGAAAAGGGAAATGATCTAGTGCATGCGACTGCACCGTGCAGTCCATGCACTGTGGGCCCCACCTGATCATTTCCCATAAATCCACCACACTCATTGTATTTAGAATTGTTCACTTTATTACCATACCAATTTTCATCCAAATCCAACATGTGTGTAGTCTCCATCTTAAAATGGTGCAAAATCAACGTAATAAAATAGTTTAATATAAATATCAAGTTTAAAGTGGTTTTTTCAACATCTAAACCGTCTAAAGTATGATTTATATATGGATAAATGAGTGTATAAAATTTCATTACAATCTAATATGTGTGGGGTCCATTTTACAACGGACTGCACAGGATCGGTTCCCTTTAGAAAATAATATATATATATATATTTGAAGGCCTTTAATGTATATATGTATTTTAGAAAATAATATATATTTTTTGGAGGCCTTTAATATATATGTATTTGGAAACCTTTAATATATATGCATTTTAGAAAATAATATATATTTTTGGAGGCCTTTAATATATATATATATATGTATTTTAAAAAATAATATATATATTTTTGGAGGCCTTTAATATATAATTTTTAAAAAATAATATATATTTTTGGAAGCCTTTAATATATATATATATGTATTTTAGAAAATAATATATATATAAAAGAGGTTCTGTATAATCTCCTCAATGTTTAAGATATTGGTAATTAATACAAAATTCAATTAGTTCATTATATTTAACATTACTTATTTTCTTAAGAGACCAAATTTCATTCAAATCAAATATGTGCATTAGCTGCATTCGAATAAAAATAGATATATTCATATGTAAAATAAAAAAATTAAATCCATTCACATATGTATCAAAAAGATAATAGTGTATAAAAAAATTTATCTACATAGTAATGGCATTTTAGATTGTTTGAATGTAGAAATTAATATTTTAAAATAATATTTAGCATTAAACCATTTTATGACATTGATATTAGACAAAATGAAAAAGTTTTTATGATAATATAAATCATATTAAATATAATAGATGGACTAAACTCATCAAGCATCAAGATATTAAAAATAAAGGGATTATCTAGAAGAGGGGTTTCATAGAAGCATAGTTATATATAAGAAAATATTTAAGTGCAGTTGGACTACATCATAAGACTACACCGTAATTATGATGTAGTCCACTACAAAATAGGGCCCAATTGATCATCAAATTAACATTTATCTCACCAATTTATTTAGAATTATTGACTTTAATAGCATATCAATTTTCATTCAAATCAAACATGTGTATAGACCTCATTTTAGAATGGTATAAAATCAATGTAATAGAATAGTTTAACTTAAATATCAATTTTAAAGTTATATTTTCAATATATAAACCATATAAAATATAAATTTTATATAAATAAATGATTATATAATGTATTATTACATTTTAAAAATATAGAGCCCATTTTGCAGCAAACTGCATTGTAATTGTCATGCAGTCTGTTTGCATATGAAGGGTTCTCATATGCGCACACATACACATACTTATAACCTCCTCCATTTTTAATACCTTGATAGTTGATGAAAATTTTACTTCATTATTGTCTTTAAAATAATTTTATTACTATGAAAAGTCTTTCATGTGTTTATTATCAGTGTGCATGAGTCATATCTACAAATGTGTAAAATCAACGTAGTAAAATAGTTTAGTTCTAAATATTAATTTTAAAGCAGTATTTTCAATGTCTAAACTATTTCAAATATCATTACTATATGAATAAATGATTCTATAAAGTATTATTATATTATAATATATATGTGAATAGATCTAATCATTTTTCCTAATTTATACACAAATATGACAAAAATGCTCAATAGCAGCAAGCTTTTTTGTCTCTAATATGCATTAGCAATCAAAAACATTTAATTCCACAATCGTTGGCAAAAACTTGTTGGTAAAAGTTAATAGCAACCATTTAGAAAATTGATTTCAATTTTTATAAATTTGCGTATAATATTTTGGTTGTAAATTGTAACCAGAAAGGAGTGAATTGCCTTCAGTTACTGTTTAGTGAAATTCGTTTGCAACCAATTTTTATTGCAAAAAATTTAATTGTAACTAATTCTAGTTGCAAAAATTCAATTGCAACCAATGAGAAATAAAATATTTTATTGCTAATAATTTGTAATTGCATTCAATAATTTCCGCCCTGTTACTGTGATTGCTACTATAAGTGCTACTTTTCACGGCAATATTTTGGTTGCTAAATGTAGCATGATATCAAATAATAGAAAAATAATATGCACACACCTGTTAGAAGAACCAACAATTTCCTTCAAAAGGAATTTATCTATTACATAATAACATTCATAACCAAGTCATAAATACAATTCTCATGTTTTCATGCTCAACATGAATTGCACACAAAAGTATCATCGCCTAGAGATTTGTCTTACAACACAATGAACATGGTAGATATATATATATATATATATATATATATATATATATATATATATATATATAGATATCTATCTACATATATATATATATACGAGTATTGCTAAATGCTTTGTCCATTTAACTGATCTATAGTACTTGTGATGTAGTTTTGATATGATGGGCTCTCTCTACAAGTGTTTGGTACACCACAGCTCTGTCAAAAAATGATAACCACTCATAAGTCCACACTCCAATTGCAACATAAATTTATATTCATACAACATAATAAATATCATAAATAAAGTAAGTTTATAATATTAAAGCAAACGATTATTGACATATATAACTGATTCATATGATTGATTAAGATATTTTAGTGCCAAGCAATGCAGAGAATAGAAGCCACATTGACCTACTGCAGTGTTAAACTAAGTCAATCTCTACATACTCAAAGTTATCCCCTCCACCTGCATACCTTCTAAGTGGGGTCGTGGAAAAGAACAATATTGGGTGGTAGTGCTAACATGTGCTATTATTTATCAATTTTCTAGCAACATGTACTAAAAAAGAGCTACTTATTCATCTCTCATTTTCAATTTTACAGTAAAAAGGAGATGAGTACACCAAATATCTTCTTATTGACGTGCAAATTTTTATTCCTACTAAATCAAATTTTCAAGTATAAAACATGCACCCATGTGTATTAATGGATTGTTTGAATTCACATTATGATCGGGAAACTGTTTGAAAATTGACGAAAAGATTGATGCTTCAATAGAGTTTGAGAGATTGCTATAAGGGGATGATAAAGTGAGGTTGTATATTGCATACATAATTCACTAAATTAATAACCTCTATCTTACCTTCTTCAAATAGCTTCTTTGCATGTGCTTTTTCAAATGAAATTATTGTTCATCAATAGTTTGTCTATATTGTTCTTGTACCTATACATGGAAAATAATTAGTAACATAATCAAATATAACAATAGCAAAAATCCAGGAATAAAAGCATGAATCAAGAAATGTATATATTAATTTTTCTTGACTGACGTCCTCTGCCGCGTAGTCCCAAATGGCGATTTAGGCGTGCTTGGGGCTGGTCGAGGGGGGGAGAGACTTTGTCGGATCGTCGGATCTAAAACGGACGGCGGAATAGTCAACGGAACTGAAGCAAACGGCAGAAAGGAATAGGTACAGGGGCTGGGGAGAAGAAGATAGAGGCACTTCCGGAAAAATCAAAGGGCAAATATGAATCAGAGCTTAGGAGATTTACTAGGCGCCGAACTCCAAACAATGGTAATTTCGAATGAAGCCATGAAGAAGATCAAACCAAGAGATGGCGCATCCATTCTCTGCTCTCTCTGGTCCTCCAAGTCGTACAACAAGGAGATCTTCAAATCAATGATGCGCAGGCTGTGGAAAGCGAGAAGCGGTTACCAGTTTATTGAATTAGGTGAGAATCTTTACCAGGTGGTTTTCTCGGATAAGGAGGACAAGGATCGTGTAATGACGGGGTGACCATGGAGCTTTGAGCGATGTCTGGTGCTAGTGGAGGAGCTTGCCCACATTGTGCTTGTCAAAACGCCAATGTGGGTCCAAGTTTCTGGAATCCCCTACATTGTTGACAGAAACTCGATAGGACGCAGCATTGGAAGTTCTTTTGAGGAGATGACTGAATTAGTGGCTACGGAAACTGATATCAAGTTGAAAGTGCTAATTGACTGCCGGGAACCTCTTCGTAGGGGGATGTTTATCCAGATTGGATCCCAACAGCGAAAGTGGGTAACTTTTCAATATGAAAAATTACCCATTTTCTGCTATCTATGCGGAGTTATGGGACATGCGTACCGGGACTGTGAGAGAAAAATCAAAATACAAAACCAGCTAGCTGAAGCTGACATGCCATATGGGAGTTGGCTTAGAGTGGGTGTGAGACCCTTGAAGACGCAGTATGGGCAGAGCAACAGGGCTGCACCAACAAAATATCTGGGCATGACATGCTGTATCCAAGCGGGGCAATCTGAGGAGAATGCAGAAGATGGGAGAGCAGATGAAAGGCGAGAGGGGCATTGCGAAGACAGCAGTATGGAGGTCAGTCATGATCAATGCTCGCAAGGGGGCGATGTGGGCGATGTTGCTATGGCGGTTTCAGCCCAAGGGGCATTCCTAAGAAGGGAAATGACAAACTGCAATGCCATAAACTCCCAAACATCCAATCACGTATCCCATCAGCAACAGGATACCTTTTCAAGTGATCAGGGGGACTCCTCCAATGGCGCTCATCAGTACAACCGAAATCTTATTCTCCAGGATTTGTTGGGCATTCAGGTGCAGAAATGGAAGGAAGGGGATGGTAGGGCTGCTGATTTTCTAATTCAACAGGAAGGACTGACCCTCATTGATAAGGAATGTGACTGCGAACCTCACAATAGGACAATGATATGGGAGAGGGAGGAGGGGGGCTACTTGCAAAGGGGGGAAATCGATGCTAGCCTTGGGTATGATGATCAACAGCGATTTTATGATCACGTAGGGGCTGGTGACAGTTCTGAATGGAGAGAGGGGCAGGGTGATGGCGGCATGGAAATAAACCAAAGGAAGGGTAAGTGGAAGAGAAGGGCTAGGAGAGGGAAAGAGATGAGGAAAATTGATTTGGTGGAAGACAACGAGCTAGGAGGTGGGAAGCGAGACCGGGAGGGTAAGATGGAGGTGAACTTAGTGGCGAAAAAACTGAAAGAATGTTATGGGAGTCAAGATACGAACGAGGTGGAGGCTGGGGAGTGCCCCCAACCCCACCTCATCTAATATGGCTCTACTTGCTTGGAATTGCCGTGGGCTTGGGAACCCACGTGCGATTCGTAGCCTTCTTGATTTGGTCAGGAAACAAGATCCCTGTTTGGTCTTCCTTTGTGAAACGAAATGTAACTCAAAAGAGATGGAGGCTATTAGACGAAGACTTAAGTTTGACGGTTGTTTTGTTGTTGAACCAAATGCAAGAAGGGGAGGCTTGGCACTGTTATGGAATAGCGATAAACCAGCCTGCATTAAGAGTTTCTCCCCCCACCATATTGATGCGGAGTTTCTTGGATGGTGATTCACAAGCTTCTATGGCCATCCTGAAACTCATCAAAGATACCAAAGCTGGAACATTCTCAAGTCACTATGCAATGGAAGGGGGGATCCATGGCTAGTTATGGGAGACTTCAATGAAGTTTTGGGTCCGAGTGAATATATTAGTGGGAGGAATCGCCCCCAGACACAAATGGACCTGTTTTGTGAGACCATTGACAGATGTAATCTGTTGGATGTTGGTTTTTCTGGTCCGACTATGACTTGGAGAAATAACAGGAGGGGACAGCAACGGGTGAAAGCGAGGTTGGATTGGGGGCTTGCGTCGTTATCTTGGATGAACCTCTTCTCCCGTGCTAAGATTAATCATCTATCTGCTCCCACATCGGACCACTGCCCTATTGTGTTGATTCTTGATCCGAATGTCACAAGGAGGAAACCGCCATGGGAATTCAAATATGAGCTTTTCTGGGCTCGACACAAAGAGGCTAACAGAATTGTTCAACAGGTTTGGGAGTCTGAACCACCAATGGCTTTCAAGTCTAATGAACAACTGTCATGGAAGATTAAACGGTGTGGAACTGAACTGTCCAAATGGAATCGATGGAGAAGGGGAAATCTTCGGAGGGCCATTGAGCACAATCAAAGGAAACTTCAAGCGATTATGGGTACGAGTCCTAGCGATTCAAGGGATGAAGTTATGCAGAAGCTGAAAGACAAGATCATTCTTTTGCAGGAAGATGAGGAGCAAATATGGAGGATGAGAGCAAAGGTTCATTGGCTTCAGGGGGGAGACAAAAATACTGGGTTTTTCCACCGAGTTGCTTCTAACAGACGACGCACCAATTTTATTGAGGCACTGAGGGATGAGAATGGCGAATGGGTTAAGGATCAGGATCAGTTGATGGATATGGCAGTTAAACACTTCTCGAAGATCTATGCTGCATCAGAAAGAAGGGAGGCGCCATGGATCGAAAGTGTCATCACAAGAAGAATTTCTGAAGAGCAAAAGGGGCCCCTAACCAAGCCTTTACAGGATGAGGAGGTCATCAATGCAGTTAAAGGAATGAGCCCCACAAAGGCCCCGGGCCCAGATGGCATGTCTGTGGCGCCCCGAACCGAGGCGTCACATTTGTCCTTACTCCGGGATCTTGTGGATTGGTAAGTGTGAATCAGGATTGTTGCCCTGATCACGTGGCGGGTTCTTAATTGGATCTCGTCCAATTTTTTTTTCATTTCTTTTTCTTTTCTTTCATCACATAAACATATACTCATCATCATTCATAATGGACTTATCCATAACATCATAAATCATCAACTTCTCATATTATTCATCACTTCATAATTTTATACAACCTATGTCCTTTTTCATCATATCCCATTAGAGAATCTATTCATACAAAAATCTACTAACCTTTGTAGATTCCTCTTTTCCTTTAGCAACACATGTCCTTCATTTCTTGGCTTTCCCTACACCTGTCTGAGGTTGGGAAAACAAAACATGAGTCGAAACTCAATAAGCAAGCATTTTTCATTTGAAATGCATTCCTCTCCATTCGATAGAAGACACTTACCAAGTGATCAACTACCAACGGAATAGAAACCTTTTCGTAAACCATATTTCGAAACCTTTCATAAACCATTAATGTAAATCATTCGTAAATGCATTTCTCTCCATTCGATAGGAGACACTTAGCAAGTGATCAACTATCAATGGAATAGAAACCTTTTCATAAACATTGGATGTGCAAATGCTTCCTTTCCACTCCTGACATAAACCTTTGTGTGCGGGTACGCAAGCTCAGGGAATATCTCACATAACATGGTCCAATACGCCGGCTGTCTCCGACTTGGCCTCATCAAGGGGAACCTCTCTTCCTCTTGACGCCTACATGGTTCCTACATGCATGACTTTTGATTTTCTCAGCATTATATACCTCTTACACCAGGTGGCTTGTCATTCTCATGTAGAGAATTATTTGCATCATCCCTTAAAAATATCTTTTGAAATCCATGTGTGCAAATACTTTCTTTCCATTCTTGACATAAACCTTTGTGCGTGGGTACGCTAGCTAGGGAACATCTCACATAGCACGGTCCAATATGCCGGCTGTCTCCGACTTGGCCTCATCAAGGGGAACCTCTCTTCCTCTTGATGCCTCCATGGTTCCTACATGCATGACTTTTGATTATCCCGGCATTATATACCTCTTACACCAGGTGGCTTGTCATTCTCATGTAGAGAATTATTTGCACAATTCATTTAAAAACATCATTTCAAATCCATGCTTTTCTTTTCAATCCATGTATGAAAATGCAATGCATTCATTTACACATAACATTCCTTTGCCTCCACCTCTGGGGAGGACGCCGTCGGCACACAGCCCATACGACTTGGCAATAGTGAAGGGGGACTCTCTGATCCGCTTTCTACCTTCACCAAAGCCTCTTCCTTATACATCATACATGTGCACATGTCCATGAACATCACATGATATCAATATGCCGGCATGACTTTTCATAAAAACTCATAAACATTCATCATTTCAAAACATTATAGGAATTGCCACCCTTAAACACATTTTATAAACACTCGAAAATAAAATATATTTTCAAAAGGGTTTGCTTGCTTACCTTTGCTTTGCTTCAACCTGACTCCTTTATCCTTTCCTTTCATTTTTCTATACAAGGAAATTTGATATTTTATCCATCTATTCCATGTCTTAGCTTGCTTCCCATGCATGCTTTACGATCACATATTACCTCATTTTTATAGAGGTTTTACTTTTATAAATACTTGGTCATTACTCATTTATATGAATTTTTATCCATAAATCCTTTAAAAATTCCATCCATATATCCTCATAAATATACAAAAATAAATCTCAATTATTTCCCAAAATACGCTGTTCACTGTTTATAATTACTGTTCATGTAACTGTAGCATATTACTGTTCATCATCACTGTTCACGTACTGTTCACCCGAGGTTAGTGTTCACAGCAACGTGGGTTACTGTTCATGGGTTCCAAAAATTGACATTTTTCCCAAAAATAAAAAATACCATAACATAGCTTATGCTTCATATATCATGGGAAATTTCATACATTTTGAATTTATCATCATTTACTTTGTTAAATAAATCATTTTCTCCATGTACTAAAAATCAACATAAATTCACTTAAGCATAATCCTTAATTCCAAAAATCATGAAATTAATATATCATCATTCCATCATCATATTTATCATAATTATACATCCCAAATCATCATTTATCAAATTTGGAGCATTATTTCCACATATCATACATGATTTTCCCGAATGTTCTATCTTTGCTCCAAATTTTTGATGTTTCGGCATAATTCTACTTTGGCATTATAACCTTACTTATTTTCTTATGCTTAGGCATTATCTAAGCATTATTTTACCCTACTTAACATCCAAAAGAAATTTGAGAAGAAGTCACTTACCCGGAGTGAAAAATATCTCCTCCAATTTGCCCTTTCTCTCTCTAACCTCCTCTCTCTCTCTTAAAACGAATTTGGGGGTGGAAAATGAGCTCTTGGTCAAGCTTGGGAGTGCCTTGGACGTTCACCCCTTGGCCCCTATTTATAGGGCTTAATTTTTCATGAATTTGGAATTTACCCCCTCTTGCTCAAGGTATTAAATTATAAATGTATTTTTTTCTAATTTCCAAAAGGTGCATGGAGCCTTGTGCAGCCCACCCTAGGCCTGCTCCAGCCCCCCTATGGAAGCCCTATTTTTTCCTATTTTTTATTTTTTAAAAATTAATTAATTTAGGCTAAATTAATTCTAGCCATTGATCTTTGATGAGGATGATCATGAGCCATTGGATCATGCCCCAAAAGTCCATGCTCCAGCAGCAATTGCAGGCTTTGCATTAATTTTATTTAATTAAAATTAATCAAAGTCAAACGCCATTAATGAAAAAGTAAAGTTACTTTTTCCCTTTTCAAATGACATTTAATCTTGACCCTTAATTCATGATCCTTGATTAATCTTGGACCATTCATCATATCCATCATCATATCTTGGCCACCCATAAAAAAATTCATCTTGATCCGATGTCCGGATTGCAAGATATGAATTTTTCTTCATTTTCTTCAAAAATCAATTAAAAATCCGAAAATTCATATTTTAATCCAAAAAGCAATTTTGTCCTTTAGTGGGAAGCTTCCTTTTTAGTCTTTTATGATTAAGTTAATCCAAAGTGATTAACTTAACATATTTCTTAATCTCACATTTACTATTCACGTGCACTATTCACGTGCACTATTCATCCGAATTTCATAATTAATTATTTTAACATCTACTCCCTCATAATTTCATATTTCATGAATATATATATATTTCATTAATACATTACCTAGGGTTTACAACCCTAGGATTTTATACGTGTCTAAGATTGGGATTTCACAATGTCCGCGGGTTTTTATCAAAAGCACTGGAACACAGTGGGCAGAGAAATTATAAAGTGGTGCAAGATGTTTATGGATGAAAGCAACCCCGCCAATCTACAAAGGCATGTCAGGGACGTAAACTCAACTACACTTATTTTGATCACAAAAAGGACGGGAGCTAATGTATTATCCCAGTTTAGACCGATTAGCCTATGCAATGTGGTCTATAAGGTCTTGGCAAAGGTCCTAGCAAACAGACTCAAATTGGTGCTCCACGAAATTATTGGGGAAGAACAAAGTGCTTTCGTGCCTGATCGGCTCATCACCGACAACATGTTGATAGCTTATGAAGCAATCCATTCACTTCGGAAACGTAAGAAGGGTCGAAAGCGGGAGATGGCTATAAAGTTAGATATGTCTAAGGCCTATGATCGGGTAGATTGGAACTTCCTAAAAAGGATGATGGAAACTATGAACTTCAGTGTGGGGTGGATCAATTGGATCATGAGCTGCATTTCGACGGTCAGGTACAGAGTCAATGTAAACGACTTCAAATCCTCATACTTCCAACCTCAAAGGGGGTTAAGGCAGGGAGACCTGCTTTCTCCATATCTTTTTCTACTATGCGCGGAGGGTCTATCTGCACTAATTTCATCAGCTGCCGCGAGCGAGGCTATTCATGACATGAGAATTCATCCTCAGGGCCCAACCATTACTCATCTGCTATTTGCGGATGATGCGATTATATTCCTTAGAGCGGATGAGACAGACATAAGGAATCTTTTGGACATCCTTGATCAATATGCGGCGTCCTCGGGCCAAATGGTAAATGTGGACAAAACGGCGGTTTTCTTCAGCAGTAATGTGGATAGTTATGCAAGAAGGGAGATGATCCAACTCCTTGGGTCAGCGGGACATGATTTTCAACAATATTTAGGCTTACCGGCCTAGCTTGGAAGGTCCAAAGTTGAAATTTTCAAGGGCCTTAAAGAACGCATCTGGTTTCGACTGCAAGGGTGGAAAGGAAAGCTGCTCTCGTGGGGTGGAAAAGAGGTGCTCATCAAGGCAGTGGCGCAAGCTATCCCGTCTTACACTATGAGTATATTCTTACTGCCCAAATCATTATGTAATGACATTAATGGGATGATAAGCAAATTTTGGTGGGGAGAAAAGAATGGAAAAAGGAAAATAAGTTGGGTGGCATGGAAGGACATGTGTAAGCCGAAGCGGTCAGGGGGAATTGGATTCAGGGACCTCCATAACTTCAATTATGTTCTTCTGGCTAAGCAGGTGTGGAGGTTGGTATCTACTAATACATCATTATGCTACAAAGTTCTCAAGGCCAGATACTTCCCAAACTCTGACATATGGTCGTGTAAGGCGAGGCCATCCGATTCTTATACTTGGAAAAGTGTTCTTAAGGCTCGGGATGTGATTCAAAAGGGCTGTAAATGGAGAATTGGATATGGGAAGCGTGTTAAGTTTTTTAATGACCGTTGGCTCGATTCGACGATTGTGAAAGCTGGACCTCTCCCGTCATCAATCCAAGACAATGTGCGGGTCAGTTACTTTATTAACAATGACACAATTTCTTGGAACAGGGACAAGGTGGTGGCGGCCGCGGGTGAATCCTCATGGCAAATGATTAATCGGATTCCCCTTCCTCACGGGAATATGGAGGATCGTATATTTTGGAAACATGAACCAAATGGTATCTACACGGTCAAGTCAGCCTATAGATTACTATCCGCGAATGAGGTAAACCAAACCTCTGCGGGTTGTTACAGGGCAATATGGCGAATGAGACTCCCAAGTAAAGTAAAAATTTTTGGATGGAGACTTTTCAAGAATGCCCTCCCAACACTGCTAAATTTGTCTCACAGGGGCATTGGGGTGGACAATCGGTGTGTGCTGTGCATGAATGAACCCGAAGATACAAATCACCTGTTCCTTCGTTGTGCAAAGACTGAAGGGATTGGCTGGAAAGCAGCAAGGATGGCTATGCAGGAAATTACTGTTGGGGAGATGTTGGAAACATTGGTGCAGGTAAACAGGTTTGACGACTTCTCTTCTTTCATACTATGTTGCTGGCGAATTTGGTATATACGAAACAAGGTCAGAGAGGAGGGAGTTCAACCATCTTTTACAGACACATTAGCGTGGTGCTCGGAGTTTGCTAGCCAGTTTAGGAGTGCTAACTCGCTTGTTCATTCGGGCCTTCTGGACAGACCATTGGTTCCCCGTTGGTCAAAACCGCCGACGGGTTTTGTCAAGATAAATATTGATGCTCGCAGTCATGGGGAATTGGAGTTTTTTGGGTGTGCGGCTGTCATTAGAAACTCCCAGGGCGAATTTGTTGCTGCAAGGGGGTGGAAGCAGGTGGGTGTCATGGAACCGCTATTCATGGAGGCTACGACTTTTTTGCTAGGGCTAAAATGGGCAATTCAGATCAATACTAGACGGGCACAGATTGAAACGGACTCACTCATATTACATAACTATCTGTCCAGCAGTGAACCCATATCATCCCATGTGGGCTTTATTATTGAGGAAATCAGGAACATTCTCAATACCGTTGCTTCTTTTTTTGTCCATCATGTTCTTCGGCAGGAAAATACTGTTGCGCATTCTTTAGCCGAATTAGTTGTTGTTTCTCCGCTTAACCACCAGTGTTGGTGGAGCAGTCCCCCACGGGCCATCCGTGGGAAAATTTGTACAGACAATTTTTTGGAAACGACAAGGTTGAATCACTCTATTCCTAATCCCTTAAATCGTGTAGGGGAAGAGGTATAGAGTGGCTCTTTTCCATCAAAAAAAAAGAAATGTATATATTCAGATATAATCCTTACTATTTCTTCTAGCATCCTTTTGAACTGCTCACATGCACTCTTGGAAACCATCATATTTGAAAATGGTATAGATATATGATAGCTTGAATTACTAACCATCAACCAGTAAAGATGACACAATTGTATCTTTCCATTAACCTTTAGCTAAAATGAACATATATTGGAGTCTCAATTCTTATCTTGTTGGATCATCAACAAAGTGAGTACTAAAAGGCTCCATGCATCTCCAAGAAAAATGGTAGCTGCCTCTGACAGGTTCAAGACTATAGACGCTAGAGACCGAAAAATAGGGAGTATAAAAAAGGGCAATATCTTATCCTTAATAATCAACCTGATTATTTTTACAGCTAGTCGATAAGGAATCTACTAATTTGGATATTAAATGAAATAGATAAATAATATCTAATGTGTTATTTGTTACCTTCAAGTGGAAGGATGAGATCAGTGAAATTCACTCTATTGAAACATTGTTTTGTAATTACACAAAGCTAGTCCAGTTCAATTTACATCTGAACAAGCTTTTCATCTTGAACAGTAGTTGATGTTGATTGGTCATCTATGCTTTTTTTCATTTCTTGAATATGCTAACTTTGGGATGTAAAAATAGAATCGCTATGACTTGGTGTCTTGTGCAAGCCTTTGATATAACTTGATTTCTTACTCATAATTTTCTTATACACTTAGCTGCTCGTGAGTCCTTCCTCCTCTTTTGTCTTTTTTTTTTAAAAATCATTTCTTTTATTTGCACCTGTTGAAATCATTGCATGTACAGAGTTTACACAATTATACACTGGCTAGATAACACACATATATTTCTTTTGTTAACGAATTAATGAAAGAATGATTTTTCGCGTTGGGTTTCAATAAATAACTCAACCTCATTAATATTTTCTACATCTAAGACTTCTATCTATTACATATTAAGTTATAAAACATGATAAACATAAATGTAAGTGTCTACTAGATATGCATCTCTAACAAAGAAGTGGAAGAAACACCTACTCCAGTTTTCTCCTTTTCAGCCAATATGCTAACAAACGGCTTTGATCCCATGTAATTTGTGTACTCTAACTTAGCACAATTTCTAGAGTTTTTAGAAAATCGTTTCTATGCACAAGTGTAACAAACATTCAAAATTTCCTAAAGCATGTAATCATGAGGAATTATAATTCTAATACATGAACTATGCTCACATACCTTATTTCCTTAAACAAGAATATTTTACAAAGACACCCTTAATCGCTTTCTCGCATATGATGATAAGAGTTTTGTTTCGGATCAAGATCCTTCCTCACCAAGTTCTGAAAGTGGCCATAACAAAAATAATTTGAAGCAATTGTACCCAGTGGCAAAATATCTATACACATACCTTCGAACATATGCTTTATAAAAATTGCCAATTTCGAAAAAGGTCGACATCATAAATTAAAATTACATGTTACTCAATATAAAGTATACTGTTTATTGTGCAATTACATTTACCTGAAGTTGGTTATAGAGGGGATCTTTCTCATCATCTGTCATATCTTTTTAACTTTTCTGGTCCTTTATTGGGGCAAGAGTCTTGGCTATCATGGAATATTGTCAATATAATTTTTTAACAAAGTGAACGCTCGTGGGTTGCATTGTAAACTCATCAGTCTCACACTTGATTTTTTAATCAGCTTGTTCGGCACATAAAATTTTTAACCCACTATTGATTCCTCAACCCTTCTTAAATCATGTTACGCCTATTTGTATAAAAAGAAAAATATTATTCCAATAACTATATGTCACAATATGAATGGAAAATTTTTTAAAGATCTAGGAAACAAAATAATGCACACCTGATCATGAACATACAGGCACCTGTATTGATGGATAGGAGCGTGGTCGTGCTTATATCTTATTAGCTACACGTGTCACTGCCCATCCCATCATGATTATTAAGCTTTCGAATGTCTTCATAAGATGTCCTTTTCAAGGCATTGTCAAAGTTGAATGATCATAAAATAATAAAAAAATAAGAATTTATGATGTAATAAATATTAAGAATTTCTTAAAACATGTGATCATTAGGAATTATATAATTCCAATAAATAGACTATGTTCACATACCTTATAATCCTCAAATGAGAATAGTTCACAAAGATACCCTTAATTACTTTTTAGCATATGCTAAAAGTAGCTGTGACAAAATGATGTGAAGCAATTGCACCCAATTGCAAAATATTTATACACACACCTTCGATCAAATGCTTTATCAAAATCGTCAATATAAAAAAGTCAACATCATAAATTAAAATTACATGTTACTCAATATAAAGTATATTATTTATTGTGCATTTATATTTACCTGAAGTTCCTTGTAAAGGTGATCTTTCTTAACATTTCTCACATCTTTCCAACTTTTCTTGTCTTTTATCGGAGTGAGAGTCTTAGCTATAATGGAACATTTTCAAGGTAATTTTTTAATAGCGTAAATGCTAGTGGGTTACACTATAAACTCATCAATCTGACACTTGATTTTTTCATAAGCTTGTCAAGGACACAAAATATTTAATCCTCTATTGGGTCCTCGGCCCTTCTTAAATCATGTTATGCCTATTCTTGTAAAAGGAAAAATATTATTCCAATAACTATATGTCACAATATGAATGGAAAGAATTTAAAGATCTGAGAAACCTAATAATGCACACTTGGTCATGAATATGCAGACACTTGAAGTGATTGATGAGAGGGTGGTCGTGCTTACATCTTATTAGCTACACCCGTGTCATCTACAATCGCCCTCCCATCATGACTATTGAGCTTTCGAATGTTTTCGTAAGATATCCTTTTGGAGGGATTCTCAAAGTTGAATGATTATAAAATAATAAAAATTAAGAATTTATGATGTAATAAACAATAAGAATTTCCTAGAATATGTGATCATTAGGAATTATATAATTCCAATAAATGGACTATGCTCACATACCTTATAATCCTCAGACGAGAATAGTTCACAAAGATATCCTTAATCAATTTCTAGCATATGCTGATAAAGGTTTTGTTTTAGATCAAGACCCTTCTTCACTAAGCTCTGATAGTGGCCATGACAAAATGATTTGAAGCAATTGCACCCAGTGGCAAAATATTTATACACACACCTTTGAACAAATGCTTTATCAAAATCATCGATATCAAAAAAGGTTGGCACCATAAATTAAAATTACATGTTACTCAACACAAAGTATACTATTTATGATGCATTTACATTTACCTGAAATTGTTTGTAAAGGGGATCTTTCTCAATATTGGTCACATCTTTCCAAATTTTCTTGTCCTTTACTGGGGCAAGATTCTTAGCTATTACAGAGCATTGTCAAGGTAATTTCTTAATAGTGTGAATGCTAGTGGGATGCATTTTAAACTCATCAATCTGACACTTAATTTTTTCATAAGCTTGTCCACCGTACAAAATATTTCACCCTCTATTGGGTCATTGGCCATTCTTAAATCATGTTATGCCTATTTATGTAAACGAAAAAATATTATCCCAATAACTATATGTCACTATATGAATGGTAAAAATTTAAGGATCAGAGAAAGCAAATAATGCACACCTGATCTTGAACATGTAGACAACTGCAGTGATGGATGAGAGCGTGGGCATGCTTGCATATTATTGGCTACACCCGTGTCATCTACAATTGCCCCTCCCATTATGGTTATTGAGCTTTCAAATGTCTTTGTAAGATATCCTTTTGGAGTATTATCAAAGTTGAATGATCATAAAACAATAAAAAATAAAATTTATGATGTAAATTGATAGGCTATTTTCATATGCTAAAATTACCATCACAAATGAGAGTGTGAGCCCAGAAGATTTGCACCATTCATGTCTAATCATGGTTGCGCACCATTAACTTGGTGCATGCTATGATTATTCATTCTTCACAAATCCATGACCCTATTAGATATATGCATCATCATCAAATTATGATCCTAAACAATATATATTCAACGAGAAGATTATATATGCACAATTAGATATGTAGCCCACTTCTATGCAATAATATGCATCATTATATAACAAAAATGCTAAAATTTATTTTATTGGATGAGAAATTTCACCACACAATTAATGAGTTTCAGCTTGACTAAGCTTAAATGTGACTAGAGTTTTCCAGTCTCATCTCAAATCAAACTTGTTTCCATCAAGTAATGTCCTAGTGTGATTAACAAACCCAACGCCATCCTATAAATCCTAAATTCATAGCATAATATTTTATAATTTAAACAAGAAAACTATTTTTCTTTATTTTCTTTCAATTTCTTTTATTTTTTATATAACATGTCACTATAGTTATTATATAAAAGAGATGGATAGCATTTACAATACTAATAATTCTCCAAAATATGGATGGATGGTCATGCATCCAAAAAACAAGTATGAATTATCATTGATCAGTTATTAAGACAGATAAAGACCAGAACTTTATGCCCCAAAATCATGGAAAGCCAGGAACATTGAAAATTTGTGAGCTTTGAATCTTAGGGGCCACTACATATGGGCCTAAAATGTTGGATGAGCCTCTCAAGAAAAATTTACTGTCCAACCACCTCATCAATCTATTAGATCTAGTACCCATTTTACTTTTTTACTATTTTTATTTAAAAAATTAAAAGCTCGATAGGTTAAAAGGAACTCTAGTTGGGAATGATATTCTTTACTGTACACGAACATTAATGTTTTACACTTCAATTATAAGATGACTATGCAACGCCAATTTTTTGGGCCAACATTGCATTCATTTAGCAATTACAAGTATCCAATGTGAAGTGACAAAACCAAAGATCCCAACCAATCAACTCAGCCATTAATATGTCACCAAGAAAAAAAGAGTTAGATAAGGGATTATGAGAAAATCACCTCAAAGAAAAAACCTAAAAAAAAAAAGTACTACTTGGAATTTTTTTTTTTTTTTGATGAAAAGGAATAACTCTACCCCGACCCCCCCACATTTTGAAAAGGGTTCGGGATGGAGTAATCCACTAAATACATAGCTAGAAGATTATCTGCACAGAGTTTCTCAACAATATCATGTGGTGGGTTTCCCCACCATGACAAATAATCCAAAGAAGAAACCGAAATCAAATCCGCAACAGCATGAGCCGCCGAATTCCCCTGTCTAAGAACATGGTGAACCGAGATGTGGTCATTGGCTCTGAGCACCGATCTGATCTCATCGATGATATGACCCGCAGGCGAGGCGATGTGACTGTCATTGGACAGGTAAGTGCAAAGGATAAGCGAGTCCGACTCAATCTGGACTTTTCGAAACTTGAGGTGGAGCGCCCATCGAACACCGAAGATAAAAGCTTTTGCTTCCAAGAACAGAGTATCCCCACCTCCCATCCACTTCCGGCCACGGGCCGCAATAAAGTAGCCACGGTCGTCTCTGATTACAGCAACAGCACAGGAGACGCCCCGCCCCGCAGGACATCTGGAATCGACATTAATCTTGAAAACTCCCGCAGGTGGCAAGGTCCACCTGGGAACGAGCTGAATGTTCAAAGCGGACTCACTACTTGGAACTTGATAGGTTAAAATAGCCATTAAGCAGACATCATCTATAATCTAAAATTATTTTAGGGAAAATGAATGTAGGAAACCGATTATGGGAGAAAGACATACAAAAATTCACAATATAACTCATTTTAGAGACTGACCATGATTTTGCTATGGTGTATGCTAGACTTGGCTGAGAGAGAAGGGGATAGATGCGTCATTTTGAAATTTTAGATTGGGAGAAGGGCAGAAAGACGGAGTTGATGGTAAGCTATGAGGAAGAAAAGAGAGAGGGAGAGAGGTGAGGGTGGGACGTGTGGGACGTGCGAGAAGAGCGGCAGGAAAGTAGCTTGGGGCGGGAGAACATTAAAAGGAACGTGATCTGGTAAAATATATATTGAAGGATTTAGGATCTTTGGGAAGGCATAGACTTACATGAAGGGAAAATTTATAGTTATTAGTTGCTCGGACATCCCAGATCACTTGTGGATCGGGTTGTATTTGTAGTTATAAAAATGAAAGAAAGTTAATTTTCAGTTTAAGAAAACACCTTACAATGCCCATAAAACTAATTTATTTATTTTAACTTTATTTTCTTTACTTTAATCAAATATATAATTTAAATATTATAGTATTACTAAATGAAGTAAATAACCAATATGAGTATTCATTATTTATTTTTAAATATTATAGTATTACTAAATGAAGTAAATAACCAATATGAGTATTTATTATTTATTTTTAGATAAATAATGAAATAAAATTAATCAGTAATAATTATAGTAATGATATATAATGTTCTTAAATATATTCCCACTTTGATCCTAAAATAATAAAATCTCAAACATTAATTTTTACTATAAAAATAATTTAAAATTTAATTGAAATTTTAATTTTGGAATTTTTGTACATTTCAAGGGGAAATTCCAAAGACCCAGCATAAGAAGGAAAAAATATTTTGTAAATAAAATTTGAATTTTATAGAAAAAATAATTTAAATCATTTAAATAGGGTCATTTAACTATAATTAATTAACTTAAACCCCATTAACATACTTTGTCATTGATCTATTAAATATTAACAATTTACCTAATCTTCATTTATTTATTAATGACATTTTCTCTCTCTATAATTTTAGGTCTCCAATTAAATTTGCAATTGCTTCTTCTCTCTTTAATCTTTCCATATTTTTCTTCTGTGCATGCCTTGTAATACCCTTTCTTATGTGGTTAGCACGTTAGGTAGGCACATGTGTAGGCTATTTACAATGGTTTTTTTTTAATTGATGTATTATATGTATACATTCCACGTAATAAATTTTGCCTATCTTGTGATCTTATTTCCTTCATTTCAGATAGCTTATTATACCATTCTCAAGCCATTAATTTATAATCAACTTATTTAAATAGTTTATTTTGATATCATTAATTAATTTCAATGAATTATTCATGAGTTTAATTAATAATCTATTACTTTTTCCCATAAAATGTAATTAGTTAATTTTTAAATACAATTTTGGATATTTTAAAATTTTAATTTCACTGTTTAAAAATATTTTGATGCTAATAGGTATTTTCAAGTGCAAAAAATTTGTCTAAAAATATTCTAAGGTAATAAATATTTTTCATTTATCCAAATATATTTTTTATTTTACTATTGTTAATATGTAATAATGACCATATTTCACAACAAGATATATTTCCTAGCAATTTATTCATCTAATAGGAACGAACTCTCATATGGTGGCAAATGTTCCTTATCAATTACAACGAAAATATATTCATTGTAAATTTTCATGGCAATTGTACATTATAGCAACCACTTTTTTGCAACAAGAATTTTTCGTAGCAATTTATAAATTAAATACCGCCAATAGGAACAAAGCTTCATTTCGTTGCAATAGTTGGTTATAGTTGCTTGTAGTGATATCTATTTTAAGCAAATGCGACCATGCGTATACTTGATTTGGATAAAATTTGATCTCTTAGCTAAACAAGTAATGTTAAATGTAATGAACAAATTGAATTTTGGATCAATCATTTGCACCTCAATAATTAAGGGGTTACATGGAACTATTTTTATGTATTGGTCCCGCTACTATGAAACCCTTTCTCTACGTAACCCCATTTTATTTTTAAAATCTTGATGACTGATGAAAATTTTAATTTATCTATTATATTTAGCATCATTTATAATATATTACAAACCCTTTAATTTTTTTAATTTTACTTTATATGGGTCTCATCTATAAATGTGTAAAATCAACATAATAAAATGGTCTAATGCTAAAATATCAATTTTAAAGTAGTTTTTTCAACATCTAAACCGTCTAAAATATGGATAAATGATTCTATAAAATATTATTACATTTTAATATATGTGCGAATGGATTTAAGCATTTTTCATAATTTACATATGAATGTATTTATTTTTTAGCATATGTTGTCATGCACATATCAGATTTGAATGAAACTTGGTCTTATAACTAAACGAATAATGTTAAATACAACGAATAAATTGGATTTTCCATCAAGTATCAAAATTTTAAAATTTAAAGGGATTACATAGGACTGCTATTATGTAACCTAGTTCAATAGAAGCGGGACCCTTTATGTATTCTAGTTACATAAAAGTGTTATATTTTTCTAAAATAAAAAGTAGAATGATGATTTTTTTATCAGTCAAAAATATCAAAACACTCATTTCTTAATTTTTTAAAGTTTTCATTTGTAAATCTATCTGTGTATTATTTATTAATCCATTTTTATTATTTTTGATATAGATAAATATATTTTTTCAATACTAAACATATGAGTATTGTGGTTGTATGAACCATATAAAAATGACCACTATACTCGCATATTTAAAATTCAAAAAAATATTTATCCAAATTCAAAAATGGTAAAACTTAGTTTATAGTTAATGAGAACATATCCTGTGCATTTACTTTTACCGTAAATTATGGTATAGGTTGCTCAAAATGGAGCCTATATGCACTTAAGTGTATTGATACTTTATATAATAATTTATCTATGTACGTATACACCTCTAATAAACTAATCTTTATAATATTAGCTAATCACAAATTGACATGTGGAACTATATCTAAGTTAAAGACCAATTCAAAACTATTTTCTACAAAAGGAGCCACGTTTTCTAACCAACTACCACAAAGCCCTATAATATCTCCTACAATCAAGGGATATGGACAACAATATACAAAGTTTCTATAAATAAGAGATCATTTCTCCTACCGAGACAAGAACTCTATGAGGACTAGACTCCCACTCATTCTACATCTCTCATCAATTCAACCCCTTTGACAAAACCCTCTGGAGTTTTTCTCACTTCCTCTTTTGATTCGTCTCACCGCCTTTGGGATTTGTCGTAGACCATGTGAAACTCACTCATACTTACAGAGTTTCTTCCCAGACCCTCCGTCACCCCTTTCTACTTATTAGGGACATTCCTGGATCCTCTATTAGAACTCTATTAAGTGCATTTCAACCATTTGACAAACCCTATGTAAGATTTACTCTCTTATATTTGGCACCGTCTGTGGGAAACGACATCATTCTCTCGTTTTCTCACACCCTTAATTTCTTTTCGGCAAATCTTTGAAATGGCAACTTCAGCACTCCTAAGTCTCCACATCGCAAGGGACCCTCATAATCAAGATGCTCTCGTCTCTCATGGAAAGTTCAAAACATTTGTGGCCACAACAACATCTTGGATGAAGAGATCCTCTTTCAATTTTGTACATACGCCCCTCTAGAAGCCATCATCCCAAATAATGGTTATGGAGACAATAATGCCAATACTTTTGGTATGGGTAATACTTCTTTTCAAAGATGCCAATTTATTATGGGTATGTTTGGGAATGTATAAAATTTTTGATGAAAAGTTTTGGAAAGTAAAAATTGTCAAATGATGTGATATAATAGGGATAATGATGTGGAATAAAAATGATAAAGTTAAAATAGATATGTTAGTTGTATAGGTAATTATGTAGAAATGATTGAAAAGTATGGTAGTTGTACAGGAAAATGTGAAAAAATAATTAAAAAATATAATAATTATGAAGAGTGGAAAGTTTTAAATTGAAAAGTTTTAACTTGACATATTATATGCATTGCCAAACACTCCCTATATTAGTCAAGTATTGAATAACACTGCATTAAATATTCAGTACTTGAAAAATATCTGGCTACCTTATTATTAGCTTCAAAGAAGCCTTGTTCCTATTTTCAAATATTGCTTCAGCGACCAGATACTTTCGGTTGCCACCTGAAATGGACAATCAATTTTCACAATTCGAAATCAGCTTTTGCAAACCATAAAAGGCTAATCAGCTTCCGCAAGCCATAAAAGACTAAGTTCTTAGTTTATATTTTAGTAGATTTTACAAAAATAGAAACCCAACAAGCAACAAAAACCTTATGTCTACAATTTTCATATGAAAGCTTTTCACAAGTGGATCCTCTAACGAAAACAGTAGTGGAGTTGGCATAGTCTTTTATGATCAAGAGAGGATTCATCTGATACCATACAATTTGACTTCCATGCATCCAACAGTATAGCCAAATACGATGGCGAATGCTCCTTGAATACTCTCAGGTAAAAGATGTGATTGTATTTTTTTAGTTCTAATTTAATTGTCAATCAAATGCTAGGTACTTATAATGCTAAAGACAAGGATATGATTAACTACTTGATCACATTGCAAAATTTTTCCAATTTTTATATTCCATTGGTCAAAAAATCCCAAGAATAGAAAATACTGAATTGATACCTCAACCAAACTAGCTTTTGGCTTCTATTTTAATAAACCAATACCCATTTGTAAACTCTCACAATTTAATTCTACTCTTATATAAATACAAACTGTCATCGAAATTAAAAACTACTATACGACTTTTTTATTACACACAGTATCTTACCCTCTAACCCAATCCAAGCCAAAAAGGTTACCTTTTACCGAGGATGCCTCTATCAAAAATCTTTACTAATGATTAAAAACGATACAAAATACTATTTTTTAATATGCAAATAGTGTCAAAAATACGCCAATGACTCCCACTCCTATGTTCCATTAAATCCTATTTATGAGGTTTGACCATTCTAATAATGAGGCATAGACCTTACAGGCCCTTTTGCCTCCTGGTCCAAAACAATTGAGATTTATATTAGTGATTGTTAACTACTTCTCAAAATGGTTAGAAATAAAGCCTTTAAGTAACATCTAAAGAAGTCAAATCATTACCTTTGTATGGAATCAAATCATATATAGACATGACAAACCCAAAACTATCATTTTTGACAATGAAAAACAATTTGAAAGTAAATAATTTAGAGAATTTTATCAAAATAATGGTATAACATACAAATTTACCTTTGTAGCGTACCCATAATCTAATGACCAAGTTGAACGAATCAACAGAATACTAAAGCAAGCAATACGAAAATGATAAAAAATTAAACAACATAAATGGGCTAAAATTTTACTTAGTGTTTTATGGGCATACAATAACACTCCTAGAAAGGCTACAAAAAATATCCCCTTTACTTATTCTTCGGTACTAAAGATGTGGTACCCATTGAAATTACAAATGAGGATTTCAGAACCATTCATATAAGTGAAGAAAATAACAAAAAAATTATTTGAAATCTTTGGTTTCATTGATGAACTTTAGGGCATGACAACCAAAAGAATGCTATTTTATCAATGATAGATAGCAAACCAATATAACAAAAGAGTTAAACTAAGCTAATTTTCAATTGACGATAGATACTATCCTCTAAAAATTTTTCACAAATTGAGATGACCATTTTCACACCATTCATTCCTATAACAATGGGACATATGAATTAGAAACCTTGGATGGTATAAATATCATGAACATGGAATATATAATGCTTACACAAATTCTGCATGTAACGGACCCTTTGAGTCCTCCAAAGGCCCCTTTGTGGCAGCAAAACAGACGGACCCTCTAAGTCCTTCAAAAGTCCCTCTATAGCTGCAAAACAGATGAACTCTCTGAGTCCTCCAAAGGCCCCTCTATGACTATTAAACAAACAGACCCTCTAAGTCCTCAAAAGACCCCTTTGCAGCTACTAAATAAATGGATCCTTTGAGTCCTCCAAAAGCCCCTCTATGGCCACTAAAGAAATGGACCCTCTGAGACCTCAAAAAGCCCTTCTTCAACCACTAAATAAATGAACCTTCTGTAATCGCTAAACAAATAGACCCTCTGAGTCCTCAAAAGGCCCTTTTGCAGCCGCTAAACAAATATACTATCTGAGTCTTTCAAAGACCCCTCTAAGGTCACCAAACATATGGACCCACTAAGTCCCTTGAAGGACCCCTTCGCGGGCTCTAAACAAACAAATCCTATATGTTCCTCCCAAATGGCCCATGTTCAGCCTCAAACAAATGGACCGAGTTCTCCAAAATGGCCCTTATGTGGCCCTGGAATGAGTGAACCCTTAGTGTGAAATTCATTTACCCCTTTACAACCCTTTAAAATTAGGATCCTTTGCGTCCCTTTTATCACTAAAAAATAATCATTCCGTTCTTGCTGTAAAATTATTTATTTTAGATAATTTCATGTAGAAGACTACATTAGATAATCACATTGTTGTCACAGTATCTTATTAGTTTTTCACATTCATCCACCATTGTCTTTAAAAAAGGTTTAGTTTTTCTTCTCAAGATTCTACTGCTTTTCCTCTCCATCATCTTATGTGGCTTCCTCATTGCTGCTTGAACCTTCCGCTAGGGCCTCCATGTCGGAATCGAGGTTCAATTCATACACACATGCAATGCAATTATCATGTCCATTTCTAAATTTCATTTTTTACAAGATCTATATTCTCTTCTTCCATTTCTCCTAATTGTAGCTGAATGGTTGTGTTTTTTAAAGCCAGCCTCTACACTTCATATTTCACCGTAGTTAAGCCTACTCCACCTTCACATGTGCTCCATTTATCTTTATATCACTCTCCTTTAATACCTCAGCATAATTTACTCTAATTCAATATACATCTTACCAAATGCTTCCCTCTTTAAAACTACTTTTTCCAAGACGTACAATGGAGATCTATGAAATGAGTTGAAGCTATCAAATCAACTATACAATGATTTATATGACTCTAATAAAAATTGACCTCTTCATTCTTCCTCTTCTCCCTTTTTGTTGGGATTATTGCATCCTTTAGAATCTCATAATAGACTCCAATGTTGTCTGCAATAAAATAAGTATATACTCGCTAACTTGGCATATAAAGACTCGAAGTAACTCGAGCACCACCTTCTAAGGAACCCGCCACCTATTGGCTCTTTATCATCACTATCAACATCTTAGGATCTCCCACAGGAGAACTTAAAATATCCCCTTTGCTCACGTTAGCCCTCTTCGGGGCTCCTCTTCCATTACCTTTTTTCCTTTTAAGAATTTAAGTTTATCATCTATCAAAGTTGCTTCTTTTTTCTCTCTTTCTTCTTCCCTTTAGCACTCACTATCACCACTTTCGCTATCTCTCTTCTCCAAGTATCTACTGTCTATTCCTTGCCATACTTTTTGTCTTCCAATTAGCTTCCTTATTTACAGCAATAAGATAAAATTCTTGCTCTATGGGTCATAATTCTATGCCTTTGGACCTTTCCAACATTGGCCTCCTTCAAATTGCAAATAAAACCACCTACATCTCCACCCTTTGTAAGTACAAGAGTTTTTTCCAACTTCCTTTGGCATTTTCTTTGCCGGTGTATAATGGCAAATTGTAAAATCTCCAACCTTTGCCAAATATACTAAAAATTCTCTAATTCATTTCTATCCCACATTTCTTCCTTAATAACTCTAAAATCATGAACCAATTTCAAAACAGATGGAAGAATCACCTTCACATTAGATAGAATTTGACGAGTTTCTAATAAATTCTTAAGGTCTCGATTGTTCACTTTCGATTCCTAAATTAGAACAACTACAGACATGTCCACATACTCTATAAGAATAAATTCTTCAAAACTCTCAAACCAATAGATATACACGAATAGGACAATGCAAATGAACCCTAGAACACTGCTACACATATGCCTGGTCTTATCATTATGAAAGAGCCATTTTGGCCTTAGGACTACAAAAATATTAATTACAATATTTAAATTTTATAATTATAAAATTTGAAATCCCTCAACCACCGCGCCTAACGTAATGACTAACGGGGGGACTTGTGTAGGTATACACCTCTAATAAAATAATGTTATAATATTAACTTATCACAAATTAACATGAGGAACTATATGTTAACTAAAGGTCAATTCAAAACTACTTTCCACAAAAGGAGTCACGTTTCCTAACCAATACCACTAAGCCCTATAATGTCTCATAAAATCAAGAGATACGGGAAACAAATATGAGCATGCTACCACTCTAACCGGATATACAAAGCTTCTATAAATAGGCGATCATTTCTTCTACCGAGACAAAAACTCTATGGGGACTAGACTCCCACTCATTCTATATCTCTCATCACTTCAACTACTTGGACAAAACCCTCTGAAGTTCATCTCATATTCCCTTTTGATTTGCCTCACCCCTCTGGGATTTGTCGTGGACTCTCTGAACTTACTCGTACTTATAGAGTTTCTTCCCAGATCCCTTGAGAATCTCCTCAAACTCTTTATCACCCTTTTCTACTTATTGGGGACATTCTTGGACCTGCTTTCAGAACTCTTTTGAGCTCATTTCAACCATCTGACAAACCCTTTGTAAGATTTAACCTCTTATAATCCATATACATATATTATATCTTAAACAGTTTATATACTAAAAGAACAACTTAAAAATTACTAATTACATCAAAGTATTTTATTACATTAATTTTGTAATATTTTTAGATGTCGTCTATATATATACCTAATTTGGATGAAAATCGACATACTAATAAAATAAACAATTCTAAGCACAGGTGGAGTAAATTTTAATTTATGATCATACGCGGCCCATTTTGAGTTGAGTCAAATGTACTGTAAGTTATAACGTAAGTAAATGCACATAATCAAAAGTCATAATTAATATACGCTTAAATTTGTAGTTTTAAGAAAAACTAAAAACAATTTTTTTTAAAAAATGAGTCGTAGTATCAGCGTTGAATGCCCCCATTTTTGACGGTACGACTGCCCGCAGACGATCTCCGGAAGAGAATTGACCGTGGTAGGAAGAAGCTCAACGGTCAAAGCAAGGGAAGCAATGGTAGTGTGCTGCTCTGACCGCCGAGTCGCTGAGCCAATTTTCTTGAAATCCAGCCGTTCAATGCGCGATCCGTGCTGCGTTTGCACT